>SMDT01000373.1:127500-684127 GCA_005392925.1 Aquilaria sinensis | reverse complement strand
TATTACTCAACAAAAAAACTAATTTATTGATACATTATAAAAAAGAAAAGAAACAATACGCTAATAACAACAATGCGTTTTGTAGTACCTCATTGAGTTCCTAGGTGGCTCAAAGTATGTCATTTCTGTCCTAACTTTTTCTGTAAAAGTAACATTTGTACCCCATGTATGATATTTTACTATTTTACATATTTATGTGTATTAATTATATTTTTCCATTTCACATATTTATGCATGATATTTTGATGCAAAATGCCTGAAAAAATATCTCATACATGTCCTGCGAAAAATAGGATACTATGGTACTTACCTCGTGATATTTTGCGATATATCTTGATATTTTGACAAAATATACATAAAATGTGACTGGTATGTGAAATATGGCAAATTATCGCAGTGTACTGCGATATATCACTTAAAAAAAATACTACCTCCATCTCGTAAAGCTTGTTCTCTTTACTATTCATATCAATTACTTCATGATTTTCTTTCTTTCAAAATTTCTTATACAAATATAAATTTTTTATATCAAAATAGTACCTTAAAGACTCTAGTTTATAAATATATTTTTTAAAAAATTTCTATAATACAAATTAATATGAATATATTTAAGTCAAACTTTAGTTAAAAAGGTAAAATGATCAATTTTTGTGAAATGGGGGCAGTAACAAAATATGAAAACATTTGTATCACGTATTGCTTACCTACATTAAATGATATGCCGCGGTATTAAAGACCATGCTCTTAGCCAAAAAATTTTTTACAAACATGAGCTTAGTGTAGGAACCATTCTTGAGAGTTTGTGAAGTCATGGTGTTGAGGTGAGGTGAGTGAGTTTGTGTAACTAAGGGTGAGAGCATGGCAAAAGTAAAAGGTGGCAGAGTCACATACACACACCTCCCCTACGTGCGCGCACACACACACACGCACATCCACACATACATGCGCGCACATACGCACACATACCAAGTTATACATGAAACATATCAACATATTAAAAATTTTAATATTCAACTCTAAAGTCTGAACCACACATAAGACATAACAAGTTATCAATATAAAAAGGACATTAAAAAGCTTAAGCAAACAATTCTTCGTTTTAATATTTTTTTATTTGTTGGCCCAAGTGCAATCAAGAGCGGGGGTGAATTGGTTGTTTTAAAAACTTTAGCAAAATCAAATTTTACAACTAAATTCACTCAACCAAAGATCAAGAACAAATCAAGTAATGCTAAACACAAATAAAGCAAGTAAATAAATGAGGATAAAGAAAAGAGCGCACCGGGATTTATAGAGGTTCAACTCCACCAACCGAAGTCTACGTCCTCTCCTCAAACTTGCCCACTTGAGATTTTCTCCACTATCTCTTGATCAAGATTACAATGATGTTTTCTTCAAGGTTCATACCCAACCAATCTCTAGTTTTCTCCAAGGCTCACTAGAAACCACTCTCTAGTTTTCTTCAAGGCTCACTAGAAACCACTCTACACTCAAGAGATTCTAAGACTTGAAATGTTTACAAACTCACAAGCTCACACAATAGCACTCTTGCTAGATATACAAGTGAAAGCACAACCATAACAATGAATTTCTCAAGATAAGCTCTTTTCTCTTGGATTTGATGATGAATCCTTGATCTTATGGTCAAGAGTTACTTCCAATGTGTTTCTTCATGGATTTATACTCATTTGGGGCCAAAGAGACGTTGAATAACCATTGAGAAGGTCAGAAAATTCTTCAAGAAAGCAGGTGACCGTTGCTGTCAAATTTGACAGATTTTTGCTTCTGTTACCCAGTTTCACCCTGGTGAAAAACGTTCACTCGGTTGAAAATTTGGTCTTGTATCGTCACCCAAGGTTTGAACTTCAACGGTTATATTGCTTATTAATGACATGTCAGCACCTAGTCCACATGGCAATCTGATGTGGCATGATTTTAAAAAGATTTTCCAAAGAATTTTTAAACCGGAAAACCACGCACAAGTCTGAAATCAACGTTTCACCCGGTTGAAAAATTTTCACTCGAGTGTTTTCCTGTTCTAGAACCAAAATGCTCTCCGGTTCAAAAAATCGCTTTAGTTTCACCCGGTTAAAAAAATTTCACTCGAGTGTTTTTTTGTTCCAGAACTAAAATGCTTTCGGGTTCAAAAAAATGCTATAGTTTCAACACGTTGAAATATTTTCACTTTGTTAAAACTGTAACTACAGGTTTTTCTCATTTCCAAACTTCCAAACTTTAATAAATTTTTCACCAAAAAGATTTCTTCCTTCACAAGCAATGCTTAAATCACTATAAATACTTCAAATATACTTAAGAAACAATTTTCCTTCCAAAGAACAAAACTTTATCAATAAAAGACCAATGAATAAATCTTTAGATGGAGCTTGGAAACATATAAAGCAAATATGTTTTGTTATCATCAAAATCAAATCAATATGAGCCATTAATAGAATAAATCCAACGTTATCCATTAGTTCAAAAAAAATAAGAAAACATAGTAGAATTTCTCAAAAAAAAAAAAAACATGGAGGTGAATTACAAACAAGTAGAGAAAAATAAGAGGAATGAAATAGCTAAACATATATGAAAATAAAATTTATTTTTACAATTGATTCCCTAAAAAATGTAATAATTATTGATTAGTTAAAAAAATAGTGAAATTTTGGCAAAAGTAAAAATTAATTATGAGTGTTATCATAGGGAAGTTGGATCTTGGATGGGTGGCTTGGTTGTTGGACTGAAATTGATTAGTAGGCATTTTAAACCAAATTAACTACAAAAGTTTTAGTCACACTACTTTGAGGAGTTATTGGAGTAATGGGTCTTGCTTCACCTTGTTACCATGGGCCGGGGAGCCTATCATCAAAGACAGCTAGATAGGTGAGATGAACGTACCCGCTAGTACACCATGGTACAAATGATGAAACGATACTTGTTGGTTTTAGTACCGTTTGAGTGATGGTAAGAAGATGTACTAAGTATTACTCCAGTATAAATGACAAGATAAAACTTATTGGTTTGATACCATTTGAGTTCGTGATACCAAGATGTACTAGCTGTACTGGCCGATATGTTATGATATTTGAAACCACTGAGGAAGGAGAGACTTATTGATAATAAGATGTACTAACTGACCAGTATTACTCCAGTATAAATGACAAGATAAAACTTATTGGTTTGATACCATTTGAGTTCGTGATACCAAGATGTACTAGCTGTACTGGCCGATATGTTATGATATTTAAAACCACTGAGGAAGGAGAGACTTATTGATAATAAGATGTACTAACTGACCAGTATTACTCCAATATAAATGACAAGATAAAACTTATTGGTTTGATACCATTTGAGTTCGTGATACCAAGATGTACTAGCTGTACTGGCCGATATGTTATGATATTTAAAACCACTGAGGAGGGAGAGACATGGAGAGGATCGGAGGAGCAGACTGTATGCGTTTTGTTGTTAGGGTTAGAGACTTAGGGTGTGGGTGTGTATGGGCCTATTGCATTCGTCATTTAACTTGTTGCTTGGCCATCAAGTTGGGGTTTTGGATGAGAGGATAAAGAACTGTTTGAGCAACCACGCTAGCTTGCTTTTGAACTGAGCTCGTGAGCCACAATTCAGTTCGATTCACTTGTTTTGTTTAAGTGGATGAGTTTGGTATATATATCAATTAATTACCCAACCTCTCACGAGTCAAATAAAAAAAAATCTACTTAAACCAATCGAATCTATTATTATAAAGGATGAACTGTGAAATTTAAAATTGAACATAAATATATGATTGACGTGGGTTCATGCCTTGAAGGGCTAGTAGAGACCCAAACCCCTCTTAAAATTGTAAAATTATACCTGTAATTTTTTTATATTATTAAATGTAAGTGTATTTTGTTCCCTCCTTAAAATTGCTCAAATTCCCTTATAAGAACTATATATAGTTTAAGAAAAATATTTGTTCCAATCTCTTCTTTATAAAAAAAATCTGGGCTCGCCCCCTATGTGGTTTAAGGAAGGTGATACCTGAGATGCATGCATATATACATACATAGATATAGACACACATATAAACATATGTCTTTTTTTTGTACAGCAATTAAAGGAAAAACTCATTAACAAAAACAAATACTAGTACTTATTGAATAAACTGAATATCTATATGTACAAAACCCGTTAAAAAGGGAAATAAAAAAAAAAACAAGAGCAACATATAAACATGGCGAATGAGCTGATGCTCAAAACACAGACTCCTTGCATAATGTGGAGGAGAAGACTGACCACCTTCTCAATACACACACACACACACTCTCTCTCTATATTACACTAGCTTTAGTTTTCATTAGTATTGACATTAATATAATACTTGAAAACTTGAATATTTTCATTGTTCGAATATATATGCCCCGCGCACGTATTGCTTGGGTACAAACAAAACTTAATAAAAACTAGAATAGGCTATAATAACATTCTTAGCAATTTTAGTATTTTAAGGAATCTTCATTTTTCATAACTTAGATAAAATAAGTTGTAGAGCAGTACGTATCTGTGCTTCACTGCAGATTTTGTTAGATACATGTTAGTCTTAATTTGAAATATACATATATTAGCATCTTCATCAGTTACTTGATAGATCATTTATCTTAATTCCAAATTAATAAAATTTGATACCATTAATTGGAAACTAAAACCTATAAATGCCATCAACTTTTAAAAAATACATATATTTTTTTAAAAATTTTAAGATATGTAAAAATCTTAATTTCTAGTTAATGGAATTTTATACCCTAAATTGATAATTAAGATTCATAAATACTTTCAAATTTAAAAAACTATATAATTTTTTTTTAAAATTTCAAGGCATGTGGAAATCTTAATTTCAATTAATGGTGTTTTATATCCCAAAATGAGAATTAAGATTCATGAATACTTTAAAATTTAAAAAACTCTTATACTAATTAAGCTCCATTTTCTTCATTTCTCATCAACTATACGAAACAAAGAATTCAAAATGGAAGGCAAATATTGTTCCTAAAATGGGGATCATTCATCAAATGGAGAAGTTTGGTGAACAAAAGAATAAAGATAAAATATATAGGGAGTGGAAGAGGAGTTTAACCATTTAATAGGGGAAGGCAACAAAAAAAAAAGGAGAAAGAAGGAAAAGACGATATCTTTAACATATAATACCAATGAGATTTTGATGATCGCGCCTTGTAGTGAATATTTTTTTTAATAAATTTAGCATTAAAATAAAATTTATGTTTTAACCCATAAATTCATATTAATAAACTCAAATATTTTTTTAATTTAATTTTGAGTTGAGCTCTCTTTATATTATATTTTTATTATTAAAATAATTAGTTAAGATAAAAACATAACACTGTCAAATAACTCAAACTCTAATTTTTAATATTAATAAAAACTTTATATTAAAAAATTCAATTTTAATTTTAATAATTATAAACTAAATTATTTTAATAAATCATAAATCTTAAAATAAATAATCGATACCACGAAACTCAAATATCAATAAAAAAAAAAAAAGCAAATCTTGCATTTGCCGACTTTTCTGTGCATTGGGACACGTAAGCAATATGTGTCAAAGTGTTTGGATTCTAACTGACGCAACAATTAAGAATTTGGATGAATTTGTAGGCAGCTCGGGTTCAAGCACTCATAGCAATCATGTTCGAGTTTCTTTTTCCCTCCTCCCCTTTCTTCTCGTCTTCTTCCATTTTCATCTGTTATTTCTTCTTTTTTCATTTCGTCTCCTTGTCTTTCGTTTGTTTCTCTTTTTTTCCTCTAAATTGTTTCCCCTTTTCTCTTATTCTATTCTTCTTTTCTCTTCATTTGTTTTTTTTTTCCTTTTTTAATTTATTTTGCTCCTTTTTGCTTCCTTTCTTTTGTTAATTTATATATGTAAAAAAGAATAGAAAATCAAACAAGAACTAAAACAGTTAGTTCATATATGATCTTTTATCAATTAGTTCATCTCTGTTCTTTTATCAGCTCTCATATGTTCTTTTATTATTTATAAGAGAGGAGGGGGAAAGGGGGAAGGAGGGGGGGGGAAAGAAGGGGGAGTATGTTCTTTTATAAGTTTGATTTGTTCTTTTATTAGTTTTTATTTGTTATTTTATCAGTTACCTATTTTTATTTTTTAATATTATTGTTATTTTTTAAAATCCAATTTTTTTTCATTTTTTTATTTCAAATTTGTCAACTAACAAAGAAACAAATATCTAAAAGAACCAGTTAATCTAAAAGAACTGATGGATATAGGTGAAATAACAGATAGAACATCTCATTTTTATATTATTTTATTTTTTTAGTTTTATTTTTTTTTTCTTATCCCAGTTTGTTTCAGTTTTCACTTTTTCATTTTTTTTTGTTTTGTCACTTGAAAAAGAACAAATATCTCATTGAGACAAAAAAAAAAAAACAATTAGCGGTACAAGAGCAATTAGTTCCTCTAAGAGAACAAATATATACTAATAAAAGTACAAACTAGTTTCTATCAGTTCTTATTTATTATTTTATCAATTTTATTTATTTCTTTATCAATTTTTTATTTATTTAATCTGTTATTGGTTTTATCTATTCTTTTAAGAATTTTATCTGTTTTTTAAATAATTATTTTTTATTCTTTTATCATTTTTATCTCTTCTTTTTTTATTAGATATTTTTTTTATTTTATTAATTTTATAAGTTTTTTTTGTTATTTTTTATAAGTTTTATTTGTTCCTTTAACAAGAGGGGACAATTTTATCTATTTTTTTAACAGTTATTATTTGTTCTTTTATTATTTTTGTTTGTTCTTTTATTATTTTTTATTTGTTATTTTATTAGTTTCTTTGTTCTTTTATCAGTATTATATGTTCTTTTAGTAATTTCAATAAAATATTTATTTATTTTATTATTATGTGTTTTACTTCTTATGTTCTTTTATGAGTATCTATTAGTTTTTGGGAGAAATTAATTGTTCTTTTATCATTATCAGTTTTTTCTTTTTGAGGAACCATATGTTCTTTTAAATGTAATTATTTGTTCTTTTAGGTTTTGATAAAGGAATAACTAGTTCTTATTTATTTTTTATTATTTTTATATGTTCCTTTATTAGGTAAAAAATTTGAAATAAAAAATAAAGAAAAAATAAAAAATCTTTAAAAAACAAGAATAATATAAAAACAAAGAGTGAAAAATAAAACTAATAAGACAAGGTAGAAAAATTAAAAACAAAAACAAAAAATTAACAAAACTAGAAACAGATAAAAAAATACAAAACAATATTGAGAAAGGAAAATATAAATTGAAAGAATGAGAGGAAAAATAAAACTAGAAAATGAAAATAAAAAGTAAAAGTGGACAAAGAAAATAAAAAAAAACAAGATAAAGGAAATAAAAAGACGAAGAACAATTAAAAATGAAGAACAAAATAAGCAAAGAAATGAAGCAATAGGGACTGGCCATAAGTGGACAAATATATTTTTAGTCCTTATATTGTTTGGTTTGGCAAGAAGTAATACCCAAACTTTATCATATGCTGATCTTACCACCATTAACAAACAGTGACTTAAACCTATCTCATGACAGCAGGTGAAAGTGGAGGATCATTATAGCAAACATAAAATATTCAGGGGCCAAAAAAGAGGTGCGGTGGTGGAACTACCGTTGATGTTTATCTACAGTAAAAACCCCTATTCTTTCAGAATATAGCTGTAATTATAATAAGTATGTATATATTAGAAAAAAATATTGGTAGAAATAAAAATAAAAAACGGGGCGGAGTTTCTTGGGGTTGGGTGGCCCAATTGGGCTGTCCTCAGCTTCCAACGAATCGAGTGGTTCGAGTCATGTGAAGGTCTCTGCCCTGCCCAACAATTAGGTCATTATCCTGGGCCATGAATGTTCTTTCTAGCCCAATTCCAAGAGACACAAGCCGAAATTAGTTAGGGGTTGGTTCAAATCCAAAACAAATATATCCGATAATTAAAAAGTGGATCAGAATCCCTTTAGTTCATGCGACTTTCCATGACACATGCAAATCTCTCCATGATTCGCCATGATCCATGCCACAATTCACTCCATTTGCCACATTGTTGTATAAAGTGCTATCCAAAGGCTATTAATCTTTTGGAGCAGCTTTTCTCATGATGTGGCAGCAACAAAATTAAATCTGGTGTGCATAGGTATGAGTATTGATCCTAGCTAAATGTCAATTTTGTGGCTATGATAAGTTGGATTTTACTTGTTTTTTCATATGGCAAGCGGGGAACGAAGCTATTCTTGAAGGGACCTCAAAATGGAAGAGGCTTCTGGGAATTGTGCTATTGAACAAAGATTCAAACATGGTGCTGTAAAATGGCAGAAATTAACCATCTGTAAGTGTGCTATAAATAAAGCTCCATCATTGTCGCCTGCAAATTAAAGGATGGCAAATCTGGTATTGGGTATCCAATTAGAAACTCCGATGGAGATGTCTCTTGTGCTGCAGGAAACATATATATATATATATATATTCAGCCGTTAACCAAGCTATATATGGCCCAGGCTGAAGCTGTGGAGAAATTAAGGGCTCCAGAAAGCTAGGAAACTTCATGCGTCTGGTATTCGTAGGCTAGAAGGGACGTTTGCCGCATGTCATTTCCAATATTTTCTTGCCAATCAAGTAAATATATAGAACTAGTTGGAGGTATAGGCAGATGAGATATCTAGAGATCGAGTGGATCGACATGTTTCTCATCTGTTTTTCTTTCAGCTCCCTTAAATGCTGGTCATTTTGATTTTTTTTTTGGTAATATTATGTATATGAATGTGCAATATTATTAGTAAATTACAAGAGTGTTAATCCAATGTCTTAAATAATGAAAAATGTATACTTTAAAAGAAAGCGCACAGTTAAAAATATATAGTGACACAATTTTTGGGGTAAAAGGTAATTTAGTAGGGCCAATGTGAACACTTATAATATAGCAAAACCTTATAATCCATCAAGAATATGTCAATCTTTTATGTATCAATGACTGTATTTATAATATATATATATATATATATCCTCTTTAAAGATATATATATCTCTTTAAAGAAGAGACATGTCTTTTAGAATAGAGATATCTTTTAATGAAATAATGTGTCTCTTTCCTAAAAGACATATATAGCTAGTGAAAAAATATATCTATTAAAAAGATACACCTCTGCCGTTTGACCTGTGTCTTTCAAAGAAAATAATTATGAATTATTAATTTATTTTAATTTTATAAAATTAAAATAAAGTAATAATTAATTTATTATGTGGATAACAAGATCTCAAATCACTAACTATCCAACAGTACATGCAGTGCTTGGTTCGATCATCTAAATGAAACCCACGAACAGCCCGGAAAAATCATTCTTCTGGGTCTACCGCGGATGAACCACCAGCCAGGTAGGAAGTGGAGTCAAACGCTGGTTGGCTGCTAGGCCTGCTGGTTCCTCATGGGAGGAGATCTAGCGAATATTGTGGTTTGATTCCTTCTCCTTGCATGCAAAAAGGATGAAGAACTGGAGATCGCTTATATGTATTATACTGTGGTTTGAATTTTTTATTCTGGCTTCCATTTTTGCTTGGCCATGAAGTTGGGGTTTCGGATGAGAGGATAAAACCACTTTCTGAGGTAGCAGTCAAGCTTTTTAGATCACTGGTAACTTTTAGCCAGCTAGGTTTAATTAGTTGAATTCAGTTAGCCTTTTAATGAATGGAAATGATTGGAGTGGGTTCAAGGCTTGGTTTGGATCAGAAAGAGTTGTGTGGAATCAGGATATATCCACATATCCCTGAGATACAAATAAATTCACACGTACACATATATTTACTTTCTATATTCATCAATTAACATCTACGAAGCAAGAAAAATTCATTTAAAAAACAAATACTACTCACTGGCTAGTACTTACTGAATTATCAACTTGCAAATCCGGCTTAAATGGCTCCAAAAATGTGTAAGGAACCCACTAACAATAAAACAAGAGCAAGACATTAGGTATGGGTATGGCGAGCTGATGCTCAAGACACATGCACCATGTGGAGGTAGGGAATAAAACTGACCACCTTCACAATATATATACATGATACGCTAATTATGTCCACATTACTGAGAAATCTTTCATTAGTTTTCATTAAGGAAATTGATATCTTTCAAACAAAGCAAAATGTATACAGTTGAAACCTTTGGCTGTTCAAAATTGCCTCGTGTACGTATTGCTTGCATACCAAATATAGGTAGAAGAAATAAAAAGAAAAAGGAGTTGCGATTCTTGGGATGGGAACGTGGGTGGATCCACACTAATGGCCCAATGGGGCTCTCTCCTCAGCTTCCAACTAATCCAGTCATGTGATGGTCTTTGCCTTCCCCAGCGGGCCCCCGCCCAATACTAAAGGACAGTCTTCTGCGGGACCTATTTCCACCAACATGGCAGATGTGTGGGCCACACTTGCCCTTTCCCATATGCATGCATCGCTGCGTCCTGAGGATTGAGGAACAGAACCAAGGCAGCTCGCTCACCGTAATTCCAATCACACCTCACACTTCACTTGACCAAATTACGTACGTCACTTACTTCCGGTGAAATAATCCAAGTGTTGTTAGTACCTTTGTGATGTTTGTGATGAATTATTATTAGATATGTTAGAGAAGCTTGACAAGGCCAAGGAGCAGAGGAAGGGGTGAAAAAATTGGGTTTGAGACCAAAATGCTTAAATATCAAATTTATTATCGAAAAGTGTTGATGAGATCAATTTTACTATTAAACTTTCAAAAGTACAAAATCTCATACTAAATTTTACTTTCGAGACTAAATTTACTATTAAACTTATAAAAAATACCAAATTTATTATTACGCCGTTAAGTGACCGTTAAATTGAATGTGAAAATAGCAATTCTAGTCCTTAATTTTTCACACTTCTTCTACTAGTGCCATAACTTTGTCTATCTAATGATAGTGTCATTTTCTTCAAGAGATGAAAAAACACCTTCGCCAATAATGCCATCCAGTCACCGCTCCGCTGCTGTACCTTCACAAAGCACCTTTCTAAACGCTACCATTTCATTTTTTTCTCCAATGTACAATATAAATTTGAACTATGGATTATTACAACAAATTGAAACTGTGTGTGTTTTTGCTCATAATTTCTAGTTGATGTTGTTGAGATTGGATAAAGATGAAGAAAAATTGGTGAAATTCTAAAGGTTATGTCTTTAGTTGTTTTAGCCAGGATTGACTGCTTTAGGATTAGGTATTCATCGGTAGGAGTAGAACCAAAATTGTGAAGATTCGAGTCTATCAAGAAACAAACTTAAAAAATGATGGAAGCTTACAATGTGATTAATGGCTCTAGGGAGGCCTTCAAATAAAGCAAGCCAGCCACAACCAGAATTGAACTTAGTGTTTGACTTGGTGAAGAGGATAGCATGATCGTTTGAGATGCAAAGTTATGACAATAGTAAAAGAAACATGAAAAATAAAGGACCAAAACTATGATTTTTTTTTTGTGATTTGACGAAAAAAGTAATGGTGGTGATAAATTTGGTCTTAAGAGTAAAACTTAGTATTAAATTTAGTACTTTTAAAAGTTTGATGATAAATTTGGTCTTTTCAATACTTTTCGATGGTAAATTTGGTATTTAAGCCATACCAAAATAATTGGCATTGAAATGTGAAATGAAGAGATTGAAGTGGGGGATTAAAGACTAGATTTGATTTTATTTTTCTACTTTCTAGAACTTTGAGGGCTTGACTATTGGTGTTGAATCTTGTACTTTCTTGGCATTAGTAGGGTTTATTGGTTTTATTCAAGGTTCTTGATTTTTGGATTGGGTCTTCATGGTTTGATAGTTATTTTAGGAGTTTGGTGTATTGTTATGCTTTTTGGGTCTTCTTGAGGTGTGTTTTATATCAAAATCTTCCTAGAATTAGGATTTGTACTTGAATTTTATTTTTAATAATAGTTTTAATTGCTGTTAAAAAATGTTAGAATATTATGAGTTACTTTAATTTTGACACAATCTTCACATATTGTTCAATGACACCAAACTTAAGTGGTTACAATTGTACTTATACTTGATTACATATTAACACATAAATTTTAGATTAGGTATCAAATTTATCACCGAAAAGTATTGAAAGGACCAAATTTAAGATCAAAGTTTCAAATGTACTAAATTTCATACTGGACTTTGCCTTCAAGATCAAGTTTGCCACCGAAGTTGTAAAAATTTACAAATTTGCCACTCGTTAGTTAAGTGTCTGTCAAATGAAAGGGGAAAATAACAATTTTAGCCTTTGGTTCTTCATGTTTCTTTTATTGGTGCCCTAACTTGGTCCATTTGATGATCATACCATCTTCTTCACCATTTGCTCACCCTAACATTGTTCAAGATGTTTTGCCTGATTGTTTCTTTTGTGGTGGCTAAGATCATCAATGACCATAAGATTGGCAAATCTAGGAGGTTTTGATTTGTGACCTTCAGTGATAAGAAGTTAATGAGTGTTGATATCGTGAACTTGAATGGCTCTAATATGAAGAGAAATATCATCAAAGCCCAATTCCGTGGTGGCAGTAACGACAAAGGATTCAATTGTGGAGGTGATAGTCATAGATAGTGGATATGGCCATCATAAAGGAGGCGGTGGCTATGGCAGACAAGAAGGTGGTGGTGGTTACATTGGAGGTGGCTATGGCAGTGGGTACAATGGTGGCCGCTGTGACTACGGTGACAGTAGTGCTAGGTACTCGAGAGATAGTGCTTCTAACGATAACCAAAGAAACTAAGTTATTTAGAATTTGTATTTTTTATGTTATTGTTTAGTTCAATTTAGGGTCTTAAGCTAGTACTGTGTTTCTAAAATATCTGAACACTTGTTTGGTTGACTTGCAGTTTTAGGGCAAGCAAATGATAAAGAAGATGACTTGATCATTAGATGAGAAAAATTAAGGTATTGGTAGAAGAAACGTGAAGAACCAATTACCAAATCTATTATTTTTTCTCTTCATTTGACAGTCGATTAATGGACGAGTAGTAAATTTGTAAATTTTAATAATACTAGAACAAATTTGATTTCAAAGACAAAGTTCGGTATGAGATTTGGTACACTTAAAAATTTGGTGACAAATTTGATCCTTTTGATACTTTTCAGTCCTAAATTTGATACTCAAACCATAAAAGTTAGTAAAATGCTGAACTTTCACCTTTTCAAGTTCCAACAAACTAGATAATCGAATCCAAGAGCATTGTAGTGCATTTCAAAGTAGATAATAGGAACATGCCCATTTCGACATAGACTAATAGGAATAAAAAAATTGTGTTGTTGGACCTGGCCATGGCTCACTAAATTGCCCTTCAAGTTTCCTGTATTCATAGCACAAGTCAATCAAGGGATGGGTAAAGAGAGAAAAAATAGGGAACTTCAAGGGAACTTTTTACAGGCCAGCACGCATGTCAAATCTGACTTTGATTGCGAGTAATAGTGGCGGAACCAACAATCTATGAAACTAAGGGCTAGATTGGACATTGCCTTAAAACAGTAGTCCAGTTCCAGCAGGGGTAGTAGATAATTTGAATGAGGCAAAAATGAACTTCAGCTTAAACAACAACCAAAACATAACTCATGTCAGGGGCATTGAGCGACTGCCTTCTCCCACTGGATATATATGCCTCCGTAAACATGTCATGGATAAGTGGCATTTTCCTCATAATGGTTGACACATTTTAAAACTATTTTCATGTTATAAAATGAGTGATATATTACACTCTTGTTCCGTACCATCTTAAATATTTACTAAAAAAAATTTGATTTGATAGTGAGGGCTTTCTTGTGTCACTGCTGCAGAGTAAGAAATAAAGTCAAAGAGTGAAATGAAGTGGGAGTCACCAGAGATTTTAGAATATGGATGATAAAGGATAAGATGTGGTAATGATACTGTTATTCTCACCTTCTATCATCATATTGAATACTCAATCAATATATTATTTATTATATGTTAATTTTTTATTTTTAATTAATATTCATATCCTATCAATTTTAAGGTGATTAAAACTGCATAAAACCTATCAAGATGCTGTATACTATCATAGCTAATAGTAATTTTCATTTTTTAACAAAAAAAAATCAATAAAATTAAAAATAATTATTTTTTTAGTAGCTTTTCTATTCTAAAAATAACATACCTGGTACTAAATAATAAATATATAATTTATTGATTAATGCAAACACATACATTGTTACACCCAGGCTAAGTGGTATAAACTGCAAGGTAATTCTATTATGGGCTTGAATCTTAATGACACATGATTATTAACTTACACAATTATACGTATCTTAATCAAAAAATTATACAATATGTCACTATATGAACAACTAAAATTTGCATGATGACCATTTATCTATGATATTATGAACTCCTTGTATGCTGGAGCATTAGCACGTCATGTTTTTTTTTTTTTTTATAAATTAACCATTGCTCACTGGGAATAGCTCCTTGACCTTGAGGTTTACATGCTACAATGTTTGTTCTATTTTCCATTGACCTTCGGGAACCAAATAATCAGGGATTCTGTTTTGAAGCTCTTGTCTGAAAATGAAAGTTCTGTGCATTCAGAATCTTTTCCCACGGCTCTTTAGTTTAGAGATATCCAAAAGCTCTTATGCCTCTCACTCTTCTCTTTTGAATCAGAAACATTGTCATTTATCATGTCCTTTTTCGTATCATCAGCATAGAAAGTGTAGCCCTCTCCTTCAGAAATTTCATGATTTTGTGTCCGGCGCTATGTGTTTTTGCATGTCGCAGCCACTGGTTGTGCCTTTGGATTGCCAATTTGTATTCCGCATACGGGCAGATAGGGTTTAAATTCATATCCTATCTAAACCCAGCAGCAGGTACACCAAAAAAGAAAAAAAATCTAATTCAAATCCATTTAACTGTAAAAGAAAATCCTATCAATCGGGTAGGATGTGGTCAAATGACAAATCTCCATTTACATTCCTATTTGAGAAGGAACTAGATGTAGCAGCTAATTAAATGGATGGCGAAGACATTGGTAATCACTAGCCTTATCCAAGTCAACATCCTACCTTCATTTCAACCCAAACTAACAAACACCACACATCCACTAGTCTCTGAAATGAGTGATAAATTGCACTTTGTTTGTTACTTTTTTTTTTTTCTAAGTGTTATACTATTTAAAGGCTAATATTTTATAACCGATATATTGTTTGATAATTTTTAAGAAATAATTAATGTTCAATAAAACTTTTACGTTTTATAAAGCAAAAAAAAAAAAATCATAAGAATACATGCTTTTGAGAATATTTAATTGAAATTACTTTTCCAGACATATTGACTATTAGAGAACAAGGTTTTTTTTTTAAAAAAAAAAAAGGAAAAAAAATATACGTATACAAAGGAAGGCTTTTAATCATTTTAACACAATCCCGTGAAACTCATTTCATCATGAAGTGCTAGGGTGCGAGATTTGCTCTAACTTAACTGTATCGACTAACAAATTGATAAATCAGATTGCATAATTTAACTTCATAACTATTTTAGCAGATGTAACAATATATTAGGGCATATATATATATATATATATATATATATTGGGGCCATATGTTGGACAATGAATTCCTTTCATCGGTCCACATGTCCAGGCAGGCATATGTTGTGTTTGTCCATCATGGAGTAACTCCCACTCTCTTAAAAATTACTACATCGCTCGCAAGTTTTAAATTTTATTTCATTTTTTTAATTTAAACATTTAATTTAAATTTATATATATTATTATTTATTTGAGAATTTTTTAAAATATTATGTTTAGAAACTACAAGAATCATAGTTCTTAAATATAATTTATTTAAAAAATTTAGCAAATAGTAATATAAATAAATTCAAATTAAAGTTGAACAAAAAAACTAAAATAAAACAAAGAATTTAGGAGGATAGAGTAATAAATGTTGTTTCTTTTTAAGTTATTCCAAAAAGGTTAAACTATTTCTCTTTTCAAAATTTTTTTAATATTCAATTTACCTTAGTAACATCATTTACTACACAAAACCTAGAAATGAATATTTTATTTTCTTTTTAATCATCATTTAAACTCTTATGCTACAAATATATACTCTCTCAGTCCCAAATTCTTTACACCATTCACTTTTCAGCAATTAATCTATAATTTTTTATTTTTAATATTTTAGTATATAAATGAAATACCTTTATATATAAATGTTAAATCAAAACATATAGTTTCTAAATATATATATATTTAATTTTTTTCTAATAAAAAATAATATGAATAAATTTAAGTTAAACTAGTCTAAAAAGCCAAATGGAGTAAAGAAAGTGGGATGAAAGAAATGTTTTTTACTTTAAAAAATTAATTTTAAAAGTAAAAATAAAAATAAAAACAATATAAATCACACACGCATCTGAAGAGCACTCTATCGGTTATGAGACAGTCGAAATACATGAAAAAAGATGAAAGACGTAACAATACTGGAAACGAAAGTGATAATATTTAGCTCCCCTTTTCAGCTACTGCGAGTCTACTGCATACCTAGTGCTCAATGTTTCACAGTCGTTTTGTTTTCCTTTTTTCAGAGGAAATCAAATGTTTAACTGATTGTGTGTGTCTACACACACACACACACATGTTTACGGGCTATATATATTTGTGTATGTATATGCAGTAGCCAACTCAGGATTTTAGGCTTGGGGGGCTAGAGGCAAAGCAAAGGTGAGATAAGCGATGATTAAA
Source organism: Aquilaria sinensis (assembly GCA_005392925.1). Lineage (NCBI taxonomy): Eukaryota > Viridiplantae > Streptophyta > Magnoliopsida > Malvales > Thymelaeaceae > Aquilaria > Aquilaria sinensis. Next base: position 667,340 of record SMDT01000373.1, on the reverse strand, counting down.
ACCTAAGAGAAAAAAATTATTTAAATAATTATTTATAAAAATTAAATTTTATAAAAAGTTATTTAAATAATTATTAGGTGCATATGGTATTAAAATAATATCCATTCTAAATAAAAATTAGTAAAATAATTACTTTGTTTTGATTAATAATCACTTAAGTAACCTAGAGGGGAAAGATAAACATAGAGAGAATGGTTTGGGATGAATATGTAATATTTCAAATGTTAGGTATAAATTTGCAATGAAAAGTAAAGATTTATTCAGCCAGTTTGGGGGGATAAAACTGATAACTGGTCCTTAATTTCTTCCAAAATGGACAAACTAGTACCTTATATTTAAAAACTCACAAAAGTCTCAAGTGGCAGTGTTTGGGATGGATATGCAATGTTTCAGAGGTTAGGTGAAAATTTGTGATGAAAAGTAAAGATCTAGAACTGCTTTTTCTATTTACCCTTTTATATTCTTCAGCCAATTTGGGGGAGCAAAACATTTAACAGGTCCTTAGTTTCTCACAAAATGGCCAACTTAGTACCTTATATTTAAAAACTTACAAAATTCTTGGGGGAACAATGGCACCCCCTGCCCCAAGTTAATTTCGCCCTTGTGTATATGCATGCATGTCTCACTCGTTCAATGCTGAATTCACTTCGCTCAACGTGTTAAATATCACTACCATTGGGTATACCGTATTTCATATTTTTAAGGTATACCATATTACATATCATTACTGTTTTCATAAAAAAAAAAATAAATATTAGAATATTATTTTAAGATGAAATAAATTAAATAATTTTTTTTTGTACATCTTCATATGTATTCTAATTTTTCTCTTCATAATTTGTCAAATATAAATAAAATATATATAATAGAAGATATTTTTTATACAAAAAATATAAAAATATATTATATATAGAGAAAAGTAAATAATCAGTCAGAAAAAAAAAACTCATTTATTGATATAAGAGAAGAAAAATACTTTAAACAATACATTTTCTAATACAAAAAAAAAAAGCAAAAGAAAAAGAAAAATTAACCAAAAAATAAAAGTAAATATTTATATTAAAATATATGTATTAATTATATTTTACCATTTTATATATTTATGTATGATATTTTGGTTTAAAATGACCCAAAAAATATCTCATACATGTTCACGAAAAATATAATACTGTGGTACATATCTCACAATATTTACAATATACTGCAGTTTTTAAATAAAATATACATAAAATTTACTAGTATGCGAAATACTGCAGTATTTCGTGATAAAAAAAAGATAAAATGTGAAAATATTTGTATCATGTACCACTTACTGTGGTAAACAGTATACCGTATAGTGTGCCATAAAATACCGTGATATCTAATTCTATAGTTTGGCTTCTTACTCTTGTTGGTAAATTTTGCGGTAGCTAGCACAATGTGGAAAAAAAAAATAATGATGCAACTTCAATGCGTAAAATGTGAAAATTATTAACATCGCTTAGGAAATTTTTTTTATAATTATTTTTAGAATTTTGAATAATTTATTAATAATGTAAATGAAACTGTTGTAGCTAAAAGCTACCCTTAAATAATTTTTTCAAAACTTTAATACTAATAACTGATGTTAATGCTAGATGGAGCCTAAATGAAGTTCATAGAACAAACAATTTCATGTTTTTTAATAGGTGATCACTTTTTCAAAATCAATAATTATAGCACTTTTAAAAAAATCATCTTAGTTATTGGTATGGTAAAAATAACAAATAAATTACTCATATTTTCAGTTGCCCCTATTTGGCTAGTAATGTTTTTTCTTACCAATAAACTACTAAAGTTACTGAATCAATGTAAATTAGCCACTCGATGACAATTTATTGAAATATTCCAATTTTAGATAAAAATTTTGTTTGTACTAAGATAAAAAAAATAAAAAATGAATAAGTAAAATTTTTGGGTTGGCATGATTAGGCCATGTATATTTGATTTTGGGCCGAGTAAACCACTAATATTGGATTAGCATTTTTAGGTTGGCACTTGATGGCAATTCATTGAAATATTCTGTTTTTAGATAAAAATTTTGTTTGTACTAAGGTAAAAAAATACAAAATAAACCACTAAAATTTTTGGGTTATCACAATTAGACCACATATATTTGATTTTGGGCCCAGTAAACCACTAGTAGTTTTAAATTAGTCAAAATTTCCATTCTTTGTTAAGTTTAATATTTTTTCTCTATAGCTTATGGAAACCAAGGTTAGCATTTTGTGGAGAAATATGGAAATATTAAAGAATTATTTTGTCATTTACAAAAAAATAATAGAAACATTAGTTGTTTATTTCATTACTTTTGTCTTCTATTAAAATGTGAGATATCATGGTTAAATGGTTCCACTAATTCTCTCTCTTACCAAAATGGGACAAAAGTTATAAAACTTATAATAGGATTGTTTTGGCTAACTAAGATTGAGAAATTATCATTCCCAACTACAGTCATTTTACATAGAGGTGGAGGAAAAGTTGGATAAGAGATCCACTATCATTGTTGATGTGAGATGTGGTGTATCTAGGGGCGGAGGAAAGGTTGGATAACAAGGTTGTGTATTTGACAATTTTTAACCAAAAAGTATATATTGTAACAAATTTTAGAAAATTTGTAGAAGGTTTTTTAATATCTTCATTGGATTTTAACGTATAGTGTAGGTAAGTTAGGTCAACATCGCCTGATCTTTTCTCCCATCGATGTAGCTTGGTCTCTTCCTAACTTTGCTCGATTCTTTCTCCCTTTAGCGTCGCTTCCATGGAGGTTTTCAATGCTCTCGATGCCCTTATCTTTTGGAGATCTCGTCTTCCCTCACTTTTTTCTCTCGTTGATCTCATTTCCCATGGGTTTGTCTCCTGTTGCCTCCCCCCATTAGTTCGTCTCCCATCACCTCTTTTCCCCTTGAGGTCTTCTTAGACCTTTCCGTGGCCAAGTACGAAACAGGGCCCGTGATTATCGATTCAAAATCTGGTGAGTTGTGGCGGAATCGTCCGTGGAGGAGGTTACCTTACAACCGGCACACACGCCGTTTACCTCATGTGGATGCTTTCCATCTCACATAGGACTAATTCGATTAATTTTTAGAAAAGTTGAGGGACCAAAATGATTAATTTGCTAAGTTAGAGGACAAACTTCCATTGAGTCAAATATAAATGACTAATTCATGCGAGTTTGTCAAGTTGGAGAGCCAATTATGCATTTCAGCCTTTTTTTAATCACTTTTTTGCTAGCATCTGCCAATTATTAATTTACAAACTGATATAATGGAGATAAAAGAACGTCTTTACACTATATTCACAATAGAATAGCTAAAATTATATAAGGAAGAAACAAAAAATGCTCTCTACAAATATGCAATAGATGACATCAAATTAAATAAAGGCTATTGTTCACATTAAAGTTGTTTTTAGTGATGAAGGAATTACAAATTTAAGGACTATTCCCAGTTTAACTCAATTAAGAGCAATTGTAATACACAATTTTTTGTGGTTAAAAAGGATAGAGCATAAGTGTTTAGAGAAATGTAAGTTTTTGTCTCCTTGAATATCTTATAGTAACATGACTTTGCGATTTTTTGTATAAGAGGGAAAAAAAACTCAAAAATAATTTGTTAATGAATAAGTATTGTAAGAGGAGACAAACATGTCCGGCTCTTTTTAAATGAAAGGATATAATGACTAGTAGCTTTTATCCTACTTGTCTAGTGTAGGTAAGTTGGGTCATTGGAATAACGTTAGTGGTTTGTACAACCATTTAAATAAGGTCGGTGATTTATTTAATTGAAAAATAGTTAATAATTTGAGCAAATCCTAAACATTAGTGATTTCTTTTTGTTTTTTTTCCTTACTACTAATTATACTAATATTACTAATGTGGTCAGTTTTATAAGAACAATAATGTATAACTAATATTTAATTCAAAATGAAGGTGTTTCTATATTTTTTAAAACTTTAGAAAATAAGAAAAAGATGGGTAGTTTCACAATTTTTTTGAAATTAAATTAATTTTAAAATATCATATAATTTTTTCTAAATTAAAAACTGACAATAAAATGTAGAAGGTCAACAATAGTTAATTGTCTAAAATTCGATAAATCTATGGTTTACAGTGTATTTTGGCTTAAGGAAATCAATAACCATTTTCTTAAATAAATCATTCTTAGAAAGTAATTAATTAATCAAAAAATATATAAATATAAAATTACAAGAAAATCATTAAAAATCTATTAATTTAAATGAGAAAGATTTTAAAGTTTCAATCTCATTTTCAGAATGAACATTAGACGGATGGTTACCATAACTGATGTGTTACCATTTATCCAATTAAAGTGCTTGATCTCACGTGTTTGACATGTTAGTTGTGATGATCATGCATCACTATATCATGGTTTTTAGATTTAATTGTTGCTTTAACATGTTTTGAAAAATGTGAGGATGAAAAGAAAAAGAGAATAATAATGAATTTCAAAGATAAAAGTTGTGTTCTTAATTAAAGGGAACTTAAAATTTGAAATATATAAGAAAAAATGAGTATAGAAATTGAAAACTAAATAAAAATGAATGAAAAATAAATAAAAAGTGAATGCTAAAAAATTAAGGAAAAAATAATTCAAGAACATAAGTGAAAATGTACAATATATAAAAATATGTCATTGAAAATAAAATTTCTAAAGTGACCTATATGTTAAGGAGAACACACACACACACACACACACTGTTACGGCCCTCCTTGCGTGAAGCTCGGTTGAGAGAAGTAAACCAATAAATTTTGAGTTTAATAACTTATTTTAAGTTTACTTAGCATGGTCAAATAAGTTAGGCAAGGTTTATAAGGTTCCGAGAAGTTTATGGCAATATAAGAAGTCAAAGGCCAAAATGGTAATTTTGTATCTTGAGTTGTTAGGCCATGTCCTGAGTGTTAAAACGTGTTTTAAAACTTAACTATTGCTTAACACCCAAAATTTAACTAAGTGTTAGATGTTTGACCAATAGTTACTATTTTAGGAAGGTGTTTAAAAAAAACATGGGAAAGTTGCAGGGGTAAAGTGCTTAACCTTTAAACTTAGCGGAAAAGAGGTTATTTGGCACTATTCACACTCTTTTGTTCATCAAACTTGATAGCCCTTCTGCTTTTCTTGATTCCATCTCAATTCCTTCACAAATTCAAGATTTCTTGGTGGTTTTTTAAGGCTTTGAAGGTGTACAAGCTTTGGGTAGCTTATTGTAAGCTTATTTGATGGTTTGGAAGGTTATTTTCATGTTTTTTCGACTTGGGCTGAGTGTGTGCATGAGGTAACTTGTTTTTCTTGATGATTTGTTGTTAATTTGGTGTTGTTTGCCTTTGATTGCTTGAACCTAGGAAAAATCTAGTAGAGCCTTGAATTTTGGTGGGGAATTGCTTTATCTTTACTTATGGCCTTAAATTAAGTTAAAGGATTTAAGGTTCTATGTTCAATTGATGCTATTTAAGTGTTAATGATTGTTGGAAGCAGGTAGTTTGATCAATAGCATTGGTTAGAGGGCATGGCTGATCATGGTGAACTAGATGTATGTTTAAGCTTGGCACGATGTATTGATGCATCATATATGTGTTTATAACAGTGCATTGTGGTCTATGCAACATGTTTTGTAGGTTTGAGGAATGGGAAGTCATTCCATGCGTGTTTGGTATGCATGGAAGATCTTCTAAGGTGCCATGAGCAAAAGTTGGAAATGCTGGTCATAAAGAGTTATGGATGTGTCACCAAGCTTAAGGACACATCACTACATGCATAGTCAGCAGCAAACCCAACCTTTGCTAGTGGGTTTGAAGGGGCAAAGGGGTGCTTTGAGTACTTAAAGGTCAAGGTGTTCCAGTGGTACTCCAAGACTTCCGAAACTTCTCTGGGTCCTAAGAATTTTTTTTTTCTTAGTTTTGTAGTCACTTATACTACAAGCAAGGAAACTAGGTTAAAAAGGCCACAACGGAGCATTGCTAGCTTGGGTGAGGTTTAGTACTATCAACGGCCTAGTTGTACCTTCAAGTGCGAGGTTTTGGTATGGAAAACCTAGCACACCTAGTAGGTTCTTTGAAACCTAGGTAAAATTAGTCCAACTATAATACTTTTATACAACATAAAAGAGGTTTAAATAATGATGAACTTCACTAGTTAGGCCAGTAAGTAATGCTTGTTAATAGACAAGACTTTGCATTATAGTTAAGGACTATGTGAAGGACAAGTCCCAAGGGACTGAAACTCTATGTGCATAGGTTTAGCTTTATACTATATGAGCTTACAATAGAATACATATACATGTATGTGTGTTGTCCTTAGTGTTTTCCTTGTAGGTTAAAGATCCTTTACTGAGAATCATGGATTTTCACTCCCTTATCTTATGTTGTGTAGATACTAACGTTGTTGAGTTCGATAACTACTGAAGGTTGTCAAGGTAATTTTTTGTTGCAGGTACATTATTATGAAAATCTAAGTGATTTTAGTTTATATGGGTACTTGTTGGTTAAGTTATCTTACCAGCTATAGTCTTATTAACTGCAAAGGCTAGCATGGCACATGGAGGCTACCAATTTATCTGATTTTTAAAGTAGTATAAAAGCCACTAATCATCATATCATTTCATTTAAAAAGAGTAAGACATGTTTGTCGCTTCTTACAACACTTATTCATTAACAAATTATTTTTGAGTTTTTTTTCCTCATATACAAAATTTCACAAAGTCCTGTTATTCTAAAGATATTCAAGGAGACAAAAACTTACATTTCTTTAAACACTTATGCTCTATCCTTTTTAACCACAAAAAATTGTGTATTACAATTGCTCTTAATTGAGTTAAACTGGGAATAGTCCTTAAATTTGTAATTCCTTCATCACTAGAAACAACTTTAATGTCAACAATAGCCTTTATTTTAATTTGATGTCATCTATTGCATATTAGTAAAGAGCATTTTTCATTTCTTCCTCACATAAGTTTAGCTATTCTATTATGAATATAGTGAAAAGATGTTCTTTTATCTCTATTATATCAGTTTGTAAATTAATAATTGGCAGACGCTAGCAAAAATGTGATTAAAAAAAGGCTGAAATGCATGATTGGCCCTCAAACTTGACAAACTTGCACGAGTTAGTCTTTTATCTTTGACTTAATGCGGGTTTGTCCTCTAACTTAGCAAATTAATTGTTTTGGTCTCTTAACTTTGCTAAATTAAGCGAATTAGTCCTATGTGGGATGGAAAGCGTCCACGTGAGGTAAACAACAAGTGTTTCGGTTGTGAGGTAATTGCCTTGATGGTAGATTCTGCCGCAGCTCGCCGGATTTCGAATCAATAATCACGGGCCTTGTTTCGTACTTGGCCACGAAAAGGTCTAAGAAGACTTCAAGGGGAGAAGAGGTGATGAGAGACAAACTGATGGGAAGAGGGGACGGGAGACGAACCTATGGGAAACGAGATCGGCGAGAGAAAAGAATGAGGGGAGACGAGATCTCTAAGGGAGAAGGGCATCGAGAGCATTGAAGACCTCCATGGAAACAACGCTGAGGTGAGAAGATATCGGGAAATGTCAAGAAAAGACTGGACTACGTCGATGGGAGAAAAGATCAGGTGACGCTGACAAGAGATGAGATTGAGCGACGTTGGCGGGAGAAAAGAGAGTCCGGGATACGTCGACAGGATAAGAGATCGGAATACGCTAATAGGAGATGAGATTGAGCGACGCCGATGAGAGAAAAGATCAAGCGACGTCTGCAAAAAGATTGGGCGATGCAGATAGGGGAAGAGATCAAGTGCCTCCGGGAAGAGATCAGGCGATGCTAGAGAGGGACTAACACCGTTTGTCATTCCGTACACCGAGGGACTAACTCGCTCAATTTTTCAAAGTTGAGGGACTAAGTTACGCTGAGTTAAAGTTAAAGGATTAACTTGTGCAAATTTACCAAGTTGGAGGGCCAAGCATGCAATTTGGCCTTAAAAAAACTCATTAACTCAAGTTTCACGGCTGATTTTATAGCTTCAAAAAGCAATGTTTTCTTTTACATGCTTTTTCCACAATAACTTGTCATTAGTTTTATTTTTCCACAATAAATCCTGTCTTTAACACCATTTATAAAATGTATTAATGTATAAAATAGTTCTCTTCTCTATATATGTGTTGATTTTTAAAAAAATGTAAAATTTATGCTGCTCTAAAATCACCTCACTTTGTTCTAATTTTCAAATCTTTTACAATAATTAATTATCAAGATAAACTTTACAATAAAATAAATATAAACTTTTAAAACATTTAAAAAAAAATACTATCTCCATGCATCACATGGACATGTTTAACCAGTAATAATTAAAAGTTAGGATCTCAAATTGTAATTATCCGTTGATTTTATTCTCTAAAATGGACTTGAAATTTTTTTTAAGTGGTTTTGTGTAAGAAAATGTATTAGCCAATTCGTTTTAACTTAAGTTAACTTAATCCAAAGATGACTTATTTTTATTTATATATTTTTTCTTGAAACTAATTTTAATTAAAAGCCAATATTATCTAAATATAATAACTCATTTTAAAGTAATTTTTTATGATATTATTAAATTTTTATGAAATTTTCTAATTTTATGCATTAAAAATAAAAAATACGTAAAAAATTAATTAGAATATAACAATTATATTTTAATAGATTATTGCACCTACATAATATTAATTTTTAAATAAAATTTGTTACAGATAAAAAATATAAAAAAAAAAAAAAAATATTCTGAATTAAATTGATTTAAAAATAAATTTACTTTTTTAGGCGCATTTTGTCCCATTTATATATCTTTGGCCACCACTCCGAGTGACGGAAGGTGGGTAGTAATACGTACAGATCTGATGTAGATCTCAGGAGGGTAAATTACTGGAAGGTTTCAGAAGCATGTTTTTTACTTTCTGTTCCCAGTACTATATATATAGTTATTTCATCGCATGCCATAACTCTACTAATTTGGTGAGGCTAAGGACAGATGCTGAAGACACAGCACTATTTCAATCCACTATCGTAAGACGTAGGCTACAGTGTCGACATAGTTCGTTGAAAATAAATTTTAATTTAGCATCAAGTAGCAAGAAGGCTCTACCCCACAGCCCACACTGGCTATATGTTGTAGCTTACAAGATAGATTTTACATGGAGGGAACATTTGTGACTGATTGAAAATTACTTGTTTGACTTTTCCTGGCTTAATGAATGCTGCAGAGATGGTGAGTGCTTTAAGCATGGTTATTAAAATCATGTTCAAGTCGTAGGAACGTACGTTTTTATGATTTTAGAGATAAAAGACGTTTAAAAACGTAATAGAAACGCAACTAGGTAGGAACGAGTAGAAATGTGTTTCTAGTTGTAGAAACGTAGAAACATTAAGACTCTACGACTCTAGTCTTATTGGGTCAAATCTGTAACAAAATATAAATTGGGACTAAATTGTACGTTTCTGGAAGCTGGGGACTGGAGCTGTAATTATGTAGCAGAAGGAATCAGGCGCGGCCAACTCCCAGTTATGGTTCTTTATTCTCCAATGTGTTTCATAATACTCCTAATATTTGTATAATTTCCATTTAAAGCACCAGATGCGTGGCAATTTTAAGGATTAAGCTGGCTAAGCTTTTTCTTGTAGCTTTAGCCAACCCAAACTTGCCTCCTCTCTACAAAAACACCAAGACTGAACCCTAAAGTCCCAGGCAACCTTAAAACTTACCTTATTTCACTAAATTAAGTATAAAATCAATGAAATTTTGGGTGCAAATTACATGTTGTTTCTGATATTTTTCTAAAACAATTTAAATAATTTTATATTTTTCATAATTTTTTTGAGTTTTTTTTTTATATTTTTTGTAGAGTCTTACGACTCTACAACTTTTTATGACTCTAGAACAACTAAAATAACTCTAGCTAGAAACCTGTACAACCTTGACTATATATATATATATATATATATTCTTAAAACAATGAAATTTTTTTTATTTTTATTCATAAATATTTTTACAAGTGTATAAGGTTGATAATGCCATCGAACCAACGGATGTAACAATTAAAGAAAATTGATGAAGGCGTGTTCAAATCCACCCAACCCCCTCATGTGTCTTTAAGCCTTGACCAACTAGTATGAGGCTGTGGGACAAGTTTTGTTTTTCACATGTTACATGTATGCATTTAAAAGAAGAGAAGTATATTAGTAGTATGATCATTTGGAAAAGTTTTGGGTTGAATTATCTGTCTCACAAAATCTGAAGGATATCTGGTTATATTTTGACAATTTGTTAAACGGTGAAGTTGAGAGGAACTTCTCGGGTCCACAAGAGTGGACATTCACCACAAACACGAAAGCTACTTGTGTTAACAGTTATAGGTGTGTAAACTAGATGGATCTGACATTTTTTTAATTTTAGATTTTGTCATTAATTGGGGGATCATTATGTTATTTTTCAGGATTTAATAAAATCTCTTTTATTGCTCCTATTGTTAAAGAATCAATATCCATTACAGTTTCTTAGTTTTGATACTAAGCTTTTAATATTCTAATCGATGTCAACCAATACAGTGACTAATTTATACAACAACCTAACATAATTGGGTACCACTAAACGAATCACAAACACTAGAACAACAACCCTAAACACCATACTGAGTAATTGATACTCCAATTTAACATAATTAGGCACTATAAATGCATTATTAAATATCAAAATAATAATTTTAGGCACTAAAACAGTAGTACCAAACATTAGAATAACAGTACTAAACATTAGACTAACTAATTTATATACTAAACTAAAGTGATTAGACATTAGTAAAACAGTACAAGACACAAAAAATAGTAGTTTTAAACATCAGAATAATAGTTCTAAAAACTAGTTTAACTAATATGTGATGCTAATTTCACAAACACTATGCACCAATTATGATGATGCAAGCATTTTCATTTTAACATGAGAGATTTTTTCTATAGAAATAATTAAAATCTTAAATCTTATTTCTTTTATAATTACAAAATTTTATTTAAAATGGTAACTCTCTCCTTAATAATAGCTACCTTATTTACTCCATAATTACATATATTTATTTAAAATGGTAATTTTCTCTCCCTTAATAATAATTACCTAATACTATTAACTTTACTATTAGTGGTGGACGTTTACCTAGCAGATGGTATAACGCTTGAAGTTGAGAATGCCAGGAGTGAAGTGCTTGGTAAGGGAAAATGAAGCTATTTATTTCATATATAAGTAGACTTCAACAAAAAAGAATATTACCTTTTGAAACAAAATATTAGCCAATGGTTCTGGGCATGGACTTTGTACTAGATTAAAGTTTGTGTGCTTAGGTTATGTGCTTGATTATTTTTGTAAGCTTTTGATGGTTTTAGATTTTTTGAATTTTGAGGAGTTTGCTCTATCATTTTTTTCTCTAAGATAATACTTGTTAGATAATATTTATTTTTGCATGCAAGGAAAAAAAAATGACGGACTGGAACTTAGTCCTAAATATGAGTGATGTTTTTGTGATTAAGTTTATACATACATACATACACATACACATATATATAGTATTTTTTTTTAGTTCGTATAGACATATATAAATAGTAAAGAAAAGGAGTGCCTAACGCTCTGAAAGTCTGAAACACAGCATGATGGAAACATATCTATGTCCCATCATTGCCTACAAGTTTGTTGAAAGTGATAAAAGAACCCTGGATTTGGTAATGATACGTACGCTACTACTTTTTGCATGGCTGGTCTCTATGTCACGACTTTAATATTATTACGCACATATTGTTGTGTTTTATTCGGTAGTTCAATCCTTTATTTTTTTTATCCTACTCAAGTTACATAACTCTATTTTATTATAATGAGATCTCTTAATTTATATTTCACATTTTATTTAGGTTCTTTCTATTAGTCGGGTTGTTAATTATAACTAAATAATAGTAAAAAATGTTAATTTCAGCCCCTAGATTTCATTTATTCTATTCATAGCAACTTATATTTTATCCTTCACGCTTCTAACATTTTAAAGGTTATAGATCTAATACATCAACCGCTTATCCCCCCCCCCCCCCCCCCCCCCCCACGAATCAGAAGAAACCCGAAAAAATAACTCAAAAAAAAATGAATAAGATCTTTCATTCTCCTAAACCCAAATTTCTTATTCCCTCTTGCTCCTAGTCCCCTCAAATTTATCTCTTGTGCTTTCCCAATCCCAAATTTCTTCTCCTCCGCAATCTCTGCCGCCCTCTCCATCAGTAAAAAGCTCCCCAACGTCACGATCTCATACTTCAACCCTATTAATGAGCTCCAAACGACCATCACTCCGCCCTTGCCGGTCGTTCCTCTGCTAATTTTTTCTTTCTCTCAGCTATTGCGTTGTCATTTCTCTTCTACTAAGAGATGAGGAACACAACCACACATATGCATATGCATAGCCCTATCGATTCCCTTCTTTTCCTTCTCAATCGGGCCTTTTTTTATCCATCTAGGTTTATTTTCCATGGATTTCTTTTTAAAATTGTTTTCCGATAGCTTGAAAATCTCGTGTTTCTTAGCATTATGGGGACATGGAGTAACGGTAACACCAGATTTGATTCATTTTGGGATGAATATTGCGGCAACCCATCTATGTTAAGGAGGCATGACAACTGGTGAGGGAAATGGTGTCGTGGGTAGAGAAAATGAGTTTGAATGCAGTAGTGCTGCGATGGGAGGAGATGCATGCGATGTTGTGGATTCGTTTACTAAATTGAGGGATTGTGTTATCAGATTTGATTTTTCAGATTTGTTTACTGGATTTTTTTTATTAGAATCAGATTGATTCATTTTTGGATTTTTATTTTTGGATTGGAATTAGATTGATTCATTATCAAATCGATTCATTTATTGTATGATTTGTTTTTTGGATTGGAATCAAATTGGTTAGTGTGTGAAGGAGATAAGTGGTTGATGTGTTAGTTCTAAAACTTTTAGAGTATTGGAAGCAGGAAGAATGAAATTTAGGGGCTGTATTTGTCATTTTTCACCAAAATTTTATTAAAATTAATAGCCCAATTGATGGAAAGAACCCAAATAGAATGAAAAATATAAATTAAGGGACATTGTTATGACAAAATAGAGTTATGTTACTCGGATAAGACGAAAAAAAAAAAGACCCACGGTGGAGTTTATTTGGTCTTAAATATATAACCATTATTGAAATTGATTGTGAACTTAGCCTTTTTTTTAGTGCATATAATTATATTATAAGTTTAAGCTACGACAAATACATCCGTAAAAGGGAGCTTAATGAGCTAAACTATCAAATTTAATCTCATATGCTACCGTCTAACAGGTTGTCTATATTGTAATGTAAGTGTCTGGGAGTAAGAGTAGTACATGAAAACTAACACATATGGATGGTCCGGCATCGTTCGTATCTAAAATTAAAGGGAACAAAAATGAAAGGGTAGGACGTGACAGGACTTGGGGTTGGAAAGAGATGGGGGAGGTGTGGCAGTGGAAAGAGGACTGAGTAGCAGAGCAGTGGACTGCGAAGGATAAAGATAGACACAACCTCTTGGCACCACGACAAAACACAACAGCTCTTGTAGGCCTACGAGCAACAGTGCTTTTGCATGGGCATTTCTACATGATATATATAATTTCTATACCCAATTACTAGTATTTATTGTTGAGTACATGTGTACATGTGTAAGTGGCTTGTCCCTCATAACATATATATATATATGGGAATGATCTCTTATTCCATTTATTTAAATTTTTTAGAACATGAGTGAGTTCATTATCATATGTGATATTATAGTTGATAGTTCAACCAGAAACTTAGTTTAAATTTGTTCGAATACGTGTGAGACCATTATCATATGGGACATTTTGCTTGATGGATCTCCCAGTCCAGATCTCCCCAACTATCAAAGCTGATGGCGTTGAGTGTGATTGTAGTTAGGTATGGTATTGCTGTGGCTTCTGCCCAAGGGGGTAGTGACCAAGTGTAGTAGAGTCACCTACAAGCGGGAGATTTGTCTCATACGGTTAAAGGTTGTCCAAAGTTAGATATACATACATAGTAATAATCACTTGTCTCATTAGCTTAAACTTTTGAGAATATATGTGAGACCATTATTGTATATTGTATCTCATTTGATAGATCTCCCTAATTTAAACCTCTCAAACATTTATTATCTTAAAAAATAAGGAATTATTTCATTATCAAAATATCATACTGTCCAGCGCTTCCAGTCTAGTTGCAAAGCACTAGAAACATAAACCCAGTGTTGGGTTCAATCATCCCCCAATTTGATTAAAAGAGCTGTATCCCTCTTATTCCCTAGCTAGGATGTAACTGCCTCCTAATAACTCACTAGACTTGCAATCAGAGTAAAAAAAGAAAATCATACTACTATTACTTTTGTATTCGAAGTCTTTTGAAATAAAATTAGTAATTCATTTTAGTTTTTTTTTTTCTGAGAATGTGATTTGTTTTATCTACCTCTGAATGGTCCGTCTATAAGATTTGCTGGAAAAAAAAAATCCAAAAGAGTGGCACCTATATTAATTATTTTTCACAGTTAAAAAGTATATAATATGGCTACTTTAATGTGAACCTTCTTGACTCTCCTTAGTATATTATGCACCTCTCATTCTTTTAACACAATTTTTTAAAAATATGAAAATCTCTATAAGACTGATGGAGTGTTAATATTGAGTATCCAAGGTCCTGGTTATTTTTAGAAAATTTTTTAAATTTTGTGGAATATTTTCTGAAAATTAGAAAATGAAAAAAAATGTTTAATGTATAAGTTTTCTTTTTTTAATTTTTTGAGAAAACAGCTTTCCACATCATGAAAAAATGAGAAAAAAAAACTATTTTTACTATTTTTCTAGTTTTCCATATATGAAAAAAGAATTTAAAATTGTCTCTCTGTATTTCTCTCGCTTTTGACTTCAATCTCACTCATCGTCATTGCTGCTACTGACCGACCTCTCCCTTGTTATCTGCTTGACTAATCTTCTCACCATAGCCGGCCGAGTAGCATTGTTGGAGTCTCCTCAAACGTCAGCTTTGTGGATGATGGGTTGACTTTCTCCTTCGATTGGTGAATAGTGAATTAGTGGCAGATCATGGAGTTTACAATCGGACTCCTTTCCTTCCTTCAAACAATGCCACTGATTGTTAGCAATATGTTGAAACAAAAAAATAACAATAATGGTGAGCAACGAGTGACTTGGGTGTGGAAGACGATGACAATGCTAGAGTGTTGTGCTTTTGGGGAGGACGATGATGATAGTGTGGATGCAAGGGATAAAAAAAAGTTAGGAGCCTAAGCAAAGAGCAAAAACTTGGGGGCTAGATTTGAAATTTCTACTTTTCACTTTTTGAAGCTGATAGATTTAAGAAAATATTCATTTATAGTGCACAAACTTTTCTTCAACTTCCAATGAAAGCACTGGACTTTACTTATTAATTCATTTATACACATAAAATCATCTTTACTTAATACTTATTCTGAACAAGTATACACGTTTTAAAAAAAAAAATAGTTTAGAAAACTATATATTGAAAATAAAAATAAAAAAATATATATTTTCTACAACAAAATGTCATCTAACTTTTTCTTTTTCTATAGTCATTTATGTACGCGTGTGTACATATATATTGCTTATTCCGTTGATCTTGTGCATTGATGGGAAGAGGAAGAGGAATAGACTGAGAGAGGGGGTGAAAGTTTCCTTTTTTTTTTTGGGAGATGGGGATACATGAAACAGGTGAAAGGAGAGGTTGAGGATAATGGAAGGTGAAAGAAGCTTTTGGTGCTTATTATGCACGATGCCTGTTGGTGGGTTAGGTAGCAGCCTCTGGCCCTCTTTCTGGTCCCATCCATCCCTAAGATTCCTGCCCAAAATCACCCTCCCAAATGTACCATCCTTTTGAGACCCTAAACATACGCACACAACTTGCCAATTCATTCTAATTTATTTATTTTTTAAACTTTTCTTCCCCCCCTCCCATCACATGATCGATACCTCTTGTTTGTGTATACATATATATTCCGATCTAGACCACGTTTACGTGATTGTGTCTTACGTA
The DNA here is from genome assembly GCA_005392925.1 of Aquilaria sinensis. Classification (NCBI taxonomy): domain Eukaryota; kingdom Viridiplantae; phylum Streptophyta; class Magnoliopsida; order Malvales; family Thymelaeaceae; genus Aquilaria; species Aquilaria sinensis. The sequence continues at coordinate 651,222 of SMDT01000373.1, read as the reverse complement.
ATTTCTACTTTACTTAAACAATTACAATCAGAATGAACTGAATTATAATCCAAATAAGTAAATATATGGTCGATTTCATTTATCAACACCCTTTTTATATAGACGAGACATTGGTGATTGAGTTAGTGATTTCTTTTGGTACTCTACTACTTATTAAATCATTACCAATATAGTACTCTCCGGCTAGCTGTTCATTTGATACTTTTTGATACTATATACACTCATATCAGAGGTAGTAATTAATAAATGAATAAATGCCAATTGGAGATGCCTTCAAGGTTTTTATTCGGTGAACTTAGCCTACCATGGATATATATATCTTTATAAGAAAAGTACTAAATTATTAGTGATCTTTTTTTCTTTTATAAAATGTTATAGATTGCACTACTAATTAATTATAGAAAAAAAATCCCCATGAAAAGGAAGACATGTATAAATTAAGTGGACTTATATATTTCTCTCAAAAGTCACCCACTACATACGCATATTTAAGGGGAATATTAAAATTAAATATATAGGTAGAGTCTATTTCTAAGGATGCTGCTGCCACCCTTATTAGGTGATAAGGAACGAAGCTGCTTGGAAAGCTATAGCTTCTTGTCATGAATTTTAGTGAGCTAGTGCTACTAATTGTATATTTTAAAAGACAACTGTCTCAACATATAACACATATATGCTCAAGCATGTGAGACACCACAATTCGTCTATCTCTTGCGAATAAAATTGACTGCCGCAATAAATCTAAAACCAAGCTAATCATTGTGGTTAGATTGCAACTGTTGACTTTCCCTCGGCATTCTAAAACTTTTGGATGAAATTATACCCTTCCTAATTAAATCAAGGACCAAAATCTAATCGCCTCTAATTTACTTTTTTTTTTTCTTTGAAAGTGCCTCTAATTACTTCATCCCTCTTATTTTATTTGTAACATCTTTACTTTTAAGAAGGTTCATTAACGTATATTACATTTTTAAAAGTGAAAATATCTTTCCAATTCTACCACAACTTTTCTACTTCTTAAAATTTATGTAAAATCTTTTTTAAGAATAATTTTGGAAAAAAAAGGCTAAAAAATAAAGAAGTTCCTCAAATTCTATGTATTTGGAGATGTTACAAAAAAAATGGGGTGAGAGAACTATTTTACCACCTATCATAATTCTATTACCCTGAATATATGAAAATAGATTGATAAAAAAAATGTCTCCCTTTACTGTTCCCCAAAAAAAAAAAAAAGAAAATACATTTTCAGTCCTAAAACATATCCTATTTTTCTATTCGAGTCCTAGCATTTAAATTTTCTAAAGTCAATTCTAAAACTTTATTAAAGTATTAACAATTAGTCTCACATTTACTGAAAGACAATTGTTGAACAGGAATACAATTTATAAAGAATAAAATCTAATAATTTAAATGGTTCATTAACTATCAAGAAATTATTTCATAGTTTGAACTTATTAGAAGATAATTACAAAATAGCTTAAATTGTACTATTTAATAATTGCTAAGTATACGATTTAAATGGATATATAAGTTACACAAATATTTAAAAAATAGGTCAATAGAAGAAACCTAATTTTTTTTGAAAAAATTTAAAGAAAAATACTTTTTCAATTTTTTTTAAAGACCCATGACCATCTATATATTCATCAGAAATAAGAGTTTTACAAAGCCAAGAAGTAGAGTGTCTCTCCTATGAGGAGCACCCACTAGTGTTAAGAATTAAATTAGAACTAAGATATGGGTAACCCTATTATAGGATTGCCTAACAAAAGAAAAAGAACAAGAAATATAAAATTTCAATTAATGTATATGCAAGTTGATTAAACAAAAATATAAGTTTCAAATTCCCGGCTTTCCTTGACCTTCTTCATGTGAACCAAAGAGAAAAACAGAAAGTATTTACGGTTAGGAAAAATAATTAAAAGATTCAGAATTAGAAAGTTCCAAATTGTCATGATGGCATTTGTAATTAGTTTAACCATAATGAAGATATCGAGCATAAATAACCCTTCCAATCGCAAAATTTGGTCCCAAGTTTATAACAATAACGCAGTTACCAAAATAATTAAAACTCTTACTTAATTACACAACATGCTGTTTTTTTTAACTTTTTAATGCATCCCACTTAGTAATCAACTGACTTGGTAATTCCATGTCACATCCTTATGCACAATGCATTTTGTTACATGTATATGAAATGTAAGCAAACTTTTGTACTATAATAAATATTTCTTGCAACTCAATTGCACTCGGTTATATAGATGTCGCAATAAAAATTTGTCACTGCAACTTAATTATGCTATGCAGTTATAAAAATGTGCAATAGGCTAATAAGTACTTCACATGATTATACAGTTATAAGAATGTACAGTTTTAGCCTTAGGTAAAAAAATTTTCCCATCCGCAAAGGCTAGCTTTTGTACATGCATGCAGTAAAGTAAGGGAAATGCCAAACCCTCTTCATATTTCATATAAATGGAAACTCCAAGTATAGACTCTTGATCACATACACATATTGTCAATGAGGGTTATTTGTGGAAGATGGCAAAGTATTACACATTCACAAAGGAAAAAAGAGGTGATTAGGAACCCATAGAGATGATGATCAAACAACCCAGCAAACTCAGAGGAATTGGTAAGAGAGTTGACCTTAGGTGAAATAGATGTTTGGCAAATGAAATACTAGTAAGGTCAAGCTTTAGTTTAGGAGAAATAAGAAATGATAGTCCAATCAAAATAAATTGTTAAGCAAAACAAAGTATGAACTTTTATCAAATAAAAGCTTGGTGGAAGAAAATATGATTATGGGCTAAATGAAATAACAAGAGATTTGTGTATAGTGGGGCAAAGGTGGTAAAATGGCTTTTCAAAAAGTACCTAACAATAAGGAAGTCAAGACTATTTATAGAGGAGTCTGAGATATAGAATTACACTACATGTCCTCAAATCGACTATATGATGAAAATAGTAATGATTTTTTTTTGTTTTGAGTCTACCACGTTGGTTAGAAATTTCTAAAAGTGCACCCAAATTTTTTATAAAGGAGAGATCAAAACAAATATTTTCCTAAACTATAGCCCTTACAATCACATTTGACTAAGTTTATGGAAAAGTTAGAATACATTTTAGGTCTTACTCTAAACCTATTAAGCCATAACTCCCTAAAATCATCTCTTTACAATATCAAACTAAAATTCCTACCAATAATTTTATATCCTACATGGTCTAACCCTGGAACAATAAAACATTTAATGAACTTTTATCAATAAATAATAAACAATAAATAGATAAATACGAAATTACCAAATATCACCATGACACTCTTCAAATTGGAAAAAGGAAAAGAAAATCGTTAACAATATAACAACTTAAGAATTCTATGGGTATATAACCTCTCCATCCATTTTGATGACAACCTCTGAATCTCCTTTCGGTCCAAAGGACTAAAAAGCTTTTTCCTTTTCCCCTCAAAGCTCCATCATCAAAACAATCTTGTTGTTATTGACCGTCTACCTGCACCCTAGTCATCTTTATTGATGACTCCCTCTTTTTCCGAGATCAGCAAGCCATGTACGTGTACTTGGATTCAAATTCAATATTCATAAACCAAATAATCAAGCCATGAGCCATGACTTCTTGCCATGAGATGGCCTTCTTCACTCCCAACAATTTCATCCTCCATAGCCCCCATCACCAGGACGACCATCACCAATCTTCTTCCCTCAATCCAATGCTTCCCTCTTGCGCCCACCAAGACTTTCCCGGTATTTGAATTCTCTGTCAGTTTGGCCCATTCATTTTTAATTGCTTTAATTATATTCAGTACATTATGTTTGTAATTCTTGTTAATTTTATGGGCACACTGGATCCACAGCTGGCGTGGTGGCGTTTCTGGGCAAGAGAGCGATGTCGTTTCCAGGGGTGGAGGTGGCGGCGACTGAGGATATGAACGGCGACGACGAAGTTTTGTCGGACGACGGCTCGCAGGCCGGAGAAAAGAAGCGGCGGCTTAACATCGAGCAGGTGAAGACTCTGGAAAAGAACTTCGAGCTCGGAAACAAGCTGGAGCCAGAGCGTAAAATGCAGCTGGCTCGGGCTCTGGGCCTCCAGCCGCGGCAGATCGCCATCTGGTTCCAGAACCGGCGAGCGCGCTGGAAAACCAAACAGCTCGAGAAAGACTATGACCTCCTCAAACGACAGTTCGAAGCCATCAAAGCCGACAACGACGCCCTCCATGCCCAAAATCGAAAGCTCCAAGCAGAGGTAGGGGTATATATATATATATATATCGATCGATTTGTTGGTCGTCGAATCACGTAAATCTGTGGTATGTAATGGAATTAAATAATTTATGATGTCATTGTGTTTGTGTATGTGTATGTGTGCGCGAGCAGATAATGGCACTAAAGAGCAGAGAGCCGGCGGAACTGATCAACCTGAACAAGGAAACAGAGGGATCGAGCAGCAACAGGAGCGAGAACAGCTCAGAAGTGAAGCTGGACATGTCGAGGAACAGTAACAATAATGCTAATCCAGGTGTTGAGAGCCCGATCTCGTCGCATCCGACAAGCAGAGCTCTCTTCCCAGCAACTTCCATGAGGCAAGCAAGTGGTATCACACAGCTGTTCCACAGCACCGGTTCCTCCAATAATCAGATGGTCAAAGAGGAGAATCTTATCAGCAACATGTTCTGTGGAATTGAGGACCAGTCTGGATTCTGGCCATGGCTTGAACAGCAACATTTCAACTGATCAATGAATTTAATTATTATTTTCATTTCACAAATATAATATTAATATTCATGTCTTTGATATATATATATATATATTAGTATATATATGTTTTGGTATGTTTTACTTATATCATACATATCTATGCATGAGATTCACAACTTAATAATTTTGAAGGTGTGATGAGAGGGGGCTGTGTAAAAAGAAAGAGCAAGCAATCCAGTGGGCTTTTTTATGTAAAAGAAGATCTTTTTGGAGGAAAGCGTATGTTGTTGTTATTATTATTTGGCTATATACTTATGTACGTATGCTAAATTAAGTAGTAGTAAGTTTTTCAGGTTTAGAAAGGGAAAAGAATGTTGGTTAGGTTACAGCTAGCTTACACATGACAGCAGGGGAGAATCAATTAATAAATTCCAAAAGTTAATTTATATATAGTCTTAAATATTTTGATAAGTTGATTAATTAATTTATACTCCTTACTTCCAGGACCAAGATTATTTATCAAACTGAGAATACTCAAGTACGTACAACAAAAAAAAAAAAGCATTTTCATAATTAATGAAATGGTAATGCAGTAGTTGCTAAAATGGGCCATGGCAGAGAAAAGGCGTCGATACCCTAGTATAAAATTTCACCTTTTTTTCTGTCAACTTTTTTGTGATTGCTGCTTTTGGTTTTGCAAAGAAGTCATCTTTTTTGTACTGGTTCAAAAGATTAAAAAAAGGCTGCAGTTGCAGTTGCAGCTGCAGCAGAGTGCTGAAAAAGAGTGAGTGCAATGATTTCTTTCTGATTTCATTTGAAGGGTGGGTGGGGGAGGATAAAAATCTACAGAAATTAATTAAGTTATATATGCAGCTAGCTGCATGAATCCATCATACGTACTAGAGCCAAGGATCGCTTGGTTTATATATGAAAGCTCTTCTATAGCTAGCTATCACGAAGTAGTGGTATGAAAAGTTGGATTTTTTTTTGTCAAGAGCCAGCGCAAGAGAAGTTAAGATGGAATAGTGTAGAATATTGCAGGTAGCTAGATGAGTGCTAGTTGTGTCGTGTTGTGGGTGGGATCGGCAATGGAACTTTAGGTTTTTGTGTGAATGAAACAGAAATAGTGAGAAGGGTATCAGTCACACATTCCAAGAAGGAGAAGAGGACAAGCTGGAGAGAGAGAGAGAGGAAGAAAACAAGGAGAGTTGGAAAATGGTCAATCTCGTGAAGGGGACGACGGAGGGGAGGTGGGGGAGCTCTTGCCTTTGCGCTCCCAATTAACAACACCTACCTACTAACTGTGTCCATTTGAATCACTAACGATCAGTGGAACTTACACCCGTTTTTTTTTTTTTTTGAACAGCAAGCCAACAGCAACTGTAATTTGTAAACCTTTTCTTTTTTAACAGCAAGCCAACAGCAGTTGATTTAATTATTAAATAAACAACAATAGAACAATGAGGGTTTTTTTTTTCTACTCAGAAATAAGAGAAAGATTAAGTTAAAACAGGGAAGCTGCTAACTGATGGGTAGTTACTACATTATCCCGAGGAACGACCAACAATGTACTCCAGAGGCTTACTTCAAAGTTTGCAAATGATTTCCTGAAAGATTAAGGATATTCTTGGAATGGTAGGGAAATTTCCCTTTAATGCTTGTAGTACTTGGACACAACTAGTAAGATAAATGGCTATTGGAACAGCCCAATAAGCCACTACTTTACTAGCTTCAAAGGTTGTGAAGTTCAGCATCAAGAGCAGAGGAACAGATATGATGAATTGTTGGTGCTAAGCTTTTAGGTAACCGCTCACATCTTTCCAGGCTGTAGCTTCTAAGTTAACTAATTGTCTCCAAGCACCATCCACAATGAATATTTCCGGTCTTAGAAGGGGGTTTTAGAATGTTATAGCTAGCCCCAAGAGTAGCATAGAGGGTGTGGTTGATTGTAAAATGCTTTCAAATAGCAGGATTGAAATTCCCTAGTAGTGTTAAGTTTTTATTTAAGGTTGTCTCGTCTTGCTGTGATTGCTTGAGGATGGAATGGAGTATTTTTAAAAATACTTTCATTTCAACCCAACCAAAAGAGCCAAAATGTTAAGACTAGCTGAGTGACCCATTCATCTTGCCTTTTTTCTTGACTAGTCAATAAAAAAGGCAATCATGCTTCAAATGTTAGAATGTTGGAGGAGGATGGTCTTGGGCAAAAGTTTTCCCACACCTCATGGGCACCTTCACAATCCCAAAAAATATGCATTGAGGTCTCTGTATCTATTCGGCATCATGAGCAAATCTAGTTGGAGAGGTTACAATGAGTTGCCAAGTTACTAATTGTTGGAAGAGCATTTAGCAAATACTTCTAGGGAAAAACTTTAAACTTTTTATAGATACTTGAAGCCCAAATTCTTTTCAGAATTAAAGGGAGTGCAAGAAGTGGATAGGGGGCAATAAAAGTTACTGTGACATTTAAGAACGGTGTTGATTGCTTTTGAAGCTCCAAATTATAGCCCGGTTTTGTGGAAAAGGATCCTAAAGTATTACCTAACCAGATTACCATGTCTTGTTTAGCTTTGAAAAGTACAATGAGTTTTACATCAACTAGACAAGAGTTAATTTGTAATCCCCACCTCACCCTAACAACTATTAAATAGAAAGTCTTGCCTACACGCCCCTTTAATAGCCACCTGTAATTTACAACCTATTTTCTATTGTCTAACATGGGTAATTAGCCAATCTGACCACCTGAAGCTACCCTTTTTAAATTTATATTTACTTATCCACAAATAGGAAATAGCTTACACATCACTGAGTAACTGTATCACTGATTTTTGAACATTACTAAAAATTAACTCATTTATATACTTTAAGATGCTCCAACACAAAACATAATGAGTAGCTTCTAGCACTTTTTTCACCTTGCTATTAATTTGTATGCCAGTAATATAATGCCACACATCAGTAAAATCCAGTGGAGAAGAGCAAGCTAACTGCCACCAATATTCAGGCACCTTTTCCTATAGATTTGAAGACAACATGCAACAGAATAGCACATGCAAGATAGATTTCTCCATGTCTTTGCAAAAAGGACACAACACATCTTCAATGTTGATTCCACATCTGACCAAGTTTTGTTTTGTTGGCAATCGACGATGAGATGCTCTCCAAGTGCAACTGTTAACTTTCTTTAGAACCAGAGCATTCCAACAATATTCAACTCAAGTTGATTATTATTGTAGTAGCAAATTATCTAGCAAATAGGCTAACTTTCTCACTGAAAAGCACCTAGAAGCATTCAGATTCCAACTCCATCCATCCTGATCAAACGGTGACAATGAGACTGAAGCCAAAAAGGCTTATAGTTCCACTTGATGACCTAACTCACTAACCTTCAGCCGTTTACACCAACTCCACACCTAACACCATTTTCCCCTACCTACAACCCCTTACTACTCACCACACATTCTTTATTTGACTTAAACCAGTAAAGTCTAGGAGATTTATCTTTTAAACACTTATCCCTAACCCAAAGATCCTTTTAAAACTTCACATTGTTTCCACTACCTACCACCCTTCTAAAGGACTTAATGAAATTCCCCTATTTCTCCTCTATCACTATATCTCCCCAATTACCTAACACCGAAACTTACCCATATTTCCCTTTATACCTTCACTTTCCCAAAAACTGGCTCTAATTACCCTAACCCACAACACATAATCTTCTTTTTTGAATCTCCACCACCTATTTCTTAAAAGCGCCAAATTTTTTGAATATAAATTATCCACACTAAGGCCCTATTTCTTTCCTAGACAAGATTTTTTTTTTCCCAAACTACCCAAATAATATTTCTACTATCACCTTTTCCTTTTGAAAAAAAAATTGATTTCTCATACTCTTATTGTGTTTAATAACACTCACTGGGGCATAGAACAAGGAGAAATAATACAAGGGCAAGCTACCCAAAACGGACTTGATCAAAGTTAATATACTACCTATTGATAACAACCTGCTACTTTAGGAATTTATTCTCTTCTCAAATTTTTCAATCATTCTACACCAAGAGTCTACCTTGTTCATGTTTGCTCCAATTGGAAGACCTAAATATTTAAAAGGTACATTTTCATTTGTACATTTAACTTTTCTAGCCAGAATTGTCACTTCAAAACTTGGAACACAAACACTTATCAGCTTGCTCTTTTTTAAATTTACACAAAGGCTTGAAGACAATTGAAAATACTATAGCAATCTCAATAGATTTGCCACATTCTCTTCAGACCATTCACCAAAAAATGTAGTCATCTATATACTAAAAAAGTGAAACAAATAGGTTGTTAGCTCTTATCTTCATCTTGTTGAAAATACCTTTTTTTATTGCTTCAATTCTCATCACATTAAGGGCTTCTGCAGCTATTAAAAACAAAAAAATGGGTGAGAGTAGATCACCTTGCCTAAGTCCTTTCTCCATCCTAAATTCTGCTGTAAGGCAGCCATTCACCAACACAAATATCCTCATAGATTCCAGGAAAGACTAAATAACACATTCCTTTAACATTGAAACCCATTTGTTCCATAATATCATCTAAGAAACTCCAATTGATACTATCATATGCTCTTTCAAATCAATTTTAAACATAATCAATTTTGGTCTATTATTCTTTTCCAACCTCAACAACTCATTAACAATTAGAACTCCACCTAATATTTGACGTTTTTTGATGAAACCATTTTGAACTTTACCAATGATACTAAGAATCACCTACTTTAATCTATCTGCTAAAGTTTTAGCAATGATCTTATATTGATAGCCCCCTAAGTTGGTCAGACGGTAGTCTCTAAGGCTGACCGAATTGCTTGATTTTGGGACTAAAATAATGAAGGAAGAGTTGTACCCCTTGTCAATCTGAACACCATTTTTAAAATGCCTAATAAACCTCATTGCATCCTTCTTAATGGTACTCCGAAATCTCTTTAGAAAATTGAAACTAAACCCATTTGGTCCAAGGACCTTTTTTCCCCTACATTCCCCATATTGTTGCTCTAACTTCTTTCTCAGATATTGGCGCTTCGAGCATCAGCCTCATCTCATCCTTTATCTTTTGGAATCTGTTACTCTTAAATGATGGTTTCTCTTTCAACTTATCCTTAAAATTCTTTTGGAAAAGCTGAAACATCTTTATTTCACCATGATCCTCCCTTTAAGTCTCATTGATGTATAAACCATTCAAATTATCTTTTCTGCATCTTTCTCTGACTGAAACATGAAAAAACTATGAGTTCTAATCATCTTCCATAGCCCATTTAACTTTAATTTTCTGGTTGATCGTGTCATCTTTAACTCTTTTAGCCTTTAGAAATTTACATAACACTTCACCTCTTTTCATCGTCTCTTTCTCTGTCAATTCACATTATTCAACATTATGCCTTGTTGTTGTAATTCTGATTTCAACTTTTCAACTCTTTTTAGCTCTCTATCAAAAGAATTAGCCTTCCACTTATTGATCTCTACTTTCAATCTCTTTAGTTTTTCTTTGAACGCAAAACTAGCCGTGTCCTCCATATTAGTTCCTTCCCAAACCAAATTAACCAGTTCCTGAAAGCCTTGTTGCTTCATCCAAATATCGAAAAACCTAAATGGCAGATGACTAAACTCTTGTTTATCCAAGTTTAACACAATCAGGCAATGATCAAATACACTTCTCTTCATTGCCACCACTCTAGCCATTGGCCACCTCTGTAGAAACTTTTCTGTCACTAAAACTTTATCAAGTCTATTCATTTTTTAGCCCTCCTTGTTATAACATGTAAATTTTGCTCCCCATATTTGCATATCAAACAATCCAACTTGGGAAATAAATAAGTTGATATCATATTTTCGTCAAATTTACTACCTATATGTTTCTCCTTTTCCAAAGAGCATTGAAATCTCCCATCAGTACCCAGATTCCATCAAATCTCCATCAAACTTACACCGGATTTTCCACCCAATTCAATTAATTCATGTGAACTTAAACCTGCTTCTGACTAAGGATGAAAGTGGATGCCCTACCCCGAAACGCGACCTTATTTTACGGGTTAAGGTCAGGTAGAAAAGATAAATAAGTGTCATTCGAGTCAATAAAAAACCGACCCATTCCAAAGGTTAGAAATCAGATTAGTTCGGGTAGAACATGAATCCACCAAAAACTAACCCAAAATACTAGCCCAGGCGCCTAGCCCACCATACACATGCTATTGCTATATACCTATTCCTAGGCTCAGCCATTAAGTTTGCTCCCCAATCCAACGCGAGTGAATATCCCAATTATCCTAATTCCAAAATGCCAGAGAGTGGAGATGGCGAGATTCAGGTGTAATGCAGCAGACTAGTGAATAACGAGGGCCAGAGGTAGGCGCCAGGCAGTGAGGTCCATAACCATTGCTTGTCTTCTCTTGCATAACTGAGCTCGACGTTGACGATCCCATACGCACAGTTAGTTTTGGTTCTACTCTGCCTCACGTTCCGCCCAAACCCAGTCACCCTCAGCTAGTGCCGTCACCATTACACACGCCTGCTAGAACTTCAGTGGCCGTCACCATCGTGGTGTTCATCCTTTCAGTTTCTGACTCTCAGCCCTCTTCTGCCAATAACTGCTCAAGGTGTGGAATCCTGATATGTGCCATGACTCATGAAGTTCCAAAACCTAACCCAACCAGACCTAATATGATTTTTTTTTCGGGTTAGGGTTTGTTGAAGTTAGGACAATGAATCGGGTTGGTTCGGGCCATAAGTTTTAGAAGGAGAAAGTGTTTATAAATTTCGGGTTCCAACCCTAACCTGAAAATTACACCCCATACTCCTGACAGCCCATAGTCCCTCCCACCTTTCTAATTTCCCACGTCAATTTTTCTTACCCCTTCACATGTGACTGCCTCCACACTGGTCATCGCTCCATCTTAAATTGCAAACCTAGAGCAATGTTGATTGTTGGGTCCAGCCAAACCATCTATTTTGACCACCCAAGTAACCTATAAAAATACGGTGTAAAGCTTCACTTGAGTCCAAAAGCTTAAAATTGTTACATCAACTCACTTTTTCTATATTATTTCTCCAACATGAGATTTAGTCAAATTAATATTAAAGGTGTTATTTTGAATCGAATAAAATTAAACTGAATCCAATAATCATGAATTAGATTACCTTTGATCATTTTTAATTAATTTCAGTTGTCATTCACTTTATACTGTCTGTCTTTGCTAACCTTTTTAATATTATGAATGGTGTAAATGAATTGAATCGAACATGAGCGTTAACTTTGATCTTTGTTAATCTTTTCATTCATATGTCATACTTACTAAGTTTATTGCTTAATTTGTTACATAATGATCGTCAATCCTTCATATCTCAACTGCCTCGAGTCCTTAATGAACTCAAAAATTCGCCAGGAAGTTTAGACATTAAGGCTTAAGCCACGTGGTGATGAGTTTAGCATGCACTTAAATTTTATTTAAAAGGTTGACTTGATTAACTTAACAAATGTATACATTATGTTCATATATATCTGATCAAAAGTAATCATGTATTTGAGTTTAAGGAGCAATCTTAATTAGAAATTAAGGATCAATGAGCTCAAACTCAATTAAATTGAGTTTATTTAATAGATTCAAATTTGATCTGGTTACTGTAGGAACTAACTAGTTTAAGATCGATTTGATATATATTCTAGCTACATCTATGTAAGGCTTAAATATCATATAAGAGTCAAATAGAATTGAATAGTACTCAATTCAAAATTTACTAAGCCGAACTTTAAGAGTTACTTGGGTAACAAAAACTACAGGTTCATTGGCATAGCAATTGGTCTTATAGTTGAGATTTTTTTTTCTTTTTTTCTTTTTTACAAATGAAGTATCTAGTGCGATGGTTGAAGGGGAGAAGACTTTGGCCAATATTTGAGTTAAAAAATACACATATTAACCAGTTGAGTTGTAGATCCCAAATTCTAGTCATAGGGCTTCCCCTAATTTATATAATGATTTCTATATCCCTGGTCCTTGTAGTTACAAAATTGTAAGAGTATTAAATTCAGTTCATTTTAACTTAAATTAACTTAATCTAAAATAACTTATTTTATTTTTTTTATTTTTGTTGCAAAACCAATATTATTTGAAAATTAATATTATTTTAGTATAATAATTCATTAAAAGTAAAGTTTATATTATGTTATTAAATTGTATGAATTTTACTTTTTTAGGCATTAAAAAATAAAAAATCCATAAAAATTAATAACATTATAAAATATTTTATTTTCAACTGATTATTACACCTATATAATATAAACTTTTAAATGAAATTGATTTCAAATAAATCATTTTAAATGAAGTGACTTGAGTTAAAAAATTTTTGGGTTTTAAAACAAGAGTGTGAAGTCAAATTTCAATTGATGGATATTATGGACATATGTCTAATTAGACATAGTTGTTCATTTACAATTTTACCCTTAAAACATTCTTGCCCAAATATTATCTTCCTCTCATCGCCGCCCAAGCCACCAGTCTTTTGCTCGCAATCTGGCGATTTCGCGATCTCGTTTCAGCAATCGTATTCTCGTTCCAGCGATCGTGTTCCGGAGTTGGTCATTCTCATTCTGTCGATGGTCGTTTGCTATCTTGTTCTAACAATCCAGCGATCTCATTCTATCAATTGTCGTTCGTAATCTCGCTTCGGCCAAGAACGCTCTCAAGTCTCCTCTCAACCGACTATGAATCTAATGGTCATGAGCAATGGAAAATGACGAGGTTCTCGTTCTGGTGTTGGTCATTCGTGATTTTGTTCTCGTGATCTGGCGATCTCATTTTGGTGATCTTGTTCTTGAGGCGATTCAAGTCGATGACAATGGTGCGGCGGTGCTTTGAGACTAGGCAATCCGAGGTGATTCAAGGATATTAGAGGCAATTCGAGCGTTGGACCTCGCCTCGGATCGCCGAAAATCCAAGGCGAGGTGAGGCAAGAAAATTTTTATTTAGACATTTTTTTTATGTTGGACAGATTTATTTATCAGGGAAATAAATAAATGATTTACATATTGCTTTAGACATTTTGTAATTTGTAAATAAATAGTTATTTAGACACTTTTAAATATTGATTTAGACATTTTTAAATTTCTATTTAGATATTTTTTTTATTATTTCGTATATATTTTTTTTATCATGAAAATAAATTGTTTCCATATTGCTTTAGACATTTTGTAATTTTTCTTTAGACATTGTTATACATTCATTCAGATATTTTTTATTGTTTTAAATAGTTATTTTTGAAGAGACTAAATTGTTTGCGTATTGGTTTAGATACTTCAAAATATTGCTTTAGACATTTTTTTGTATCCATTCAAACACTTTTCATTGTTTCAAACATTTTTCTTATTTTTTTGATAATAATAAATTATTTGTAAATTACTTCAGATATTTTCAAATATTGCATTAGACATTTTTACATATTTTTTAGACACGTTTGCTCATTACTTTGGACACTTTTACAATGATACATATTCTCAAAGTGGTAATGTGATTCGGAGGAAGTACGATAACATTGAGATCCTGACATATGACAGTCGCTGGCACCGACATGGAATGAGTCAACAATAGCAAGTTAAGGTTTTTGTATAGAAGAGTATTTTTGTCAATTTTTCTGATTATTTATGTTTTATATATAGAAAATTAAGAGTTGGATTAATATGTCTAATCAAACATAGGTACATAACAAAATAACTACAAATTTCGAGTTTGAGAACTTGGATTAAGGCTGGATTCTGCCTCAGCCCACTAATCTTACCCAGCTGTGATGAGCTACAAGCCCCGCTCTACTGCCATGAGACTAAGAGCCCGACCTAAAAAAAAAAAGGAATTTCAGTTGATCGGATTCGGGCCGGGTCGGAGACGGCATAGGAAACTTGAGAATGCCACGTGGCAAATCTTTGACCGAGAACCAACAAACTTAACCATTCAATCCATCCATCGTTCCCTCCTCTTCTCCTGAGCGGATAAGTGGCAACTTCCATGGCCTCAAACTGCTTTCTCTCACGCGCCACTGCCTCAGCCGCCACCGCCGCCGTTAGCCACCAATCTCTCCATCTTCCATTTCCCAACCTTGCTTTCAAATCCGCCTCCAAATACACCAGAATCACGACCAAGCTTCACGTGTCTTCCCCAACCAACAAAACTCCTACCTCCGCCTCCACTGCCGCTAAAAATCCTAACGAGGAAATCATATTCTTCGACGGCGGCGCCCACTACGGTGACCTGCTGGCGAATCTGCTTCTAGGTTTCACTCTTCTCTGGATGCCGCTGACGCTGGCCGCAGTTTCGAGGGCGTTTTTCCTCCGGTACAGATTCACCAATCGGCGGGTGACCGTCATTTCTGGACTGACGGGTGAGGATCGGAGCGATTTCTCTTACAAGGTGATCAAGGATGTCCAAGTGGTTCCCAGGTTTGTGGGTGAGTGGGGTGACATTGTCATTACCTTGAAGGACGGCACCAAGGTTGATCTCAGGAGTGTGCCAAGGTTCAGAGAGATAGCTAACTACTGTCTCTCTATGGCTGAAAAATCTGCTGTTCTCAAGGAAACTGGGCCTAAAGGGTTTTAATTTTTGTAATTTTTTTCTCTGGAAAGTTATGTAAATTTGTAATCTTTTCCTCAAGAGAATGTTAAATTAATTGTTCAGAAATGAGTTACATTCCAATGCATCTGGATTAAGTCGGAGGATTTCGTTTCCCCAAATGTTTGGTGCGAATTTGAGAAGTACATTTGTGCATGGGATATGGATTGAAAGTTGTTGCTCGTCTGGGTTGGTTCTGGATCATACTTCTATATGCGAAGGCATGCGAAAATTTATAGTTTACACGATTTGCATTAGATTAAATGCTTTGGGTTCAGTTTAATGTCTTTTTCACTTTCTAGGGATGTCCTGCATCAAGGTTATGGGAGACGGTGCGTTTGGAATTGTTGAAAAATATGATAGGTTGCTAGAATTTTTGGGTAATTTTTTTTTCTGACTAGAACATATTAGACTTAGACAGAGGTAAATGGTTCTTTGGCACGATATAAAGGCTGGGGAGCGGTTTTTGATTCATGATGTAATCCTAATCTCGTGTCTTATCAAGTTGGATTCTGGTTTTATAAGATTCCACTTTGTCTAGACTAGAGGCGTATATAATTAAAGAATGAGATTGCTTGATCTAAATTCTCTGGTTGTTTCGTATCGGCCTAGGCTTTCGAGACTTGGTGATGGACTTTAGATAGACAATATCAATTTGATTTCTCCGGACTGAAAACTCTGTTTTTACTGAAAACTCTGTTTTTAGGGACTTGATGTAAATTGTTTGTCAAGTAGCTGCATGCTTTTTAGCTGTGCTCAGGGCATAGGTTGACAGGAGCAAGATGAATTGAAGCAAGACAAGAGGAACCAAAAGAAAAATTGTTTCATCAGAAGCTTAAACTAAGAAAACCAGAGGACCTTATGCACCATATTTGTTTCTGATGAGCTCAGTGATTTCTACTGTGAATTCCAAATTCGAGGTGTTCAAAAAGAGCTAACAATGAGTTGCAATTCAACTGAACATGGCCAATCAAATGTGAACGTAGTTTGCTTCACTCATCTCTATCTGTCAGAACCGAATTAACTGGATCTTCATGCAAAAATGCCAAAGTCCCAGCAGCCTGTCAGACCATACAGAATCAATGCTTTGGCTTTACCAGGTGTGACACAATGCCAAATTCTAGCTCATTATAGTCTCGTATCAGATTAAAATGCTGTGTACGGATGATTAGACCTGAGGATAGGGCTCTGCATTTCCCTGTGGCTAGCATCATGGGCATAAAAGCAACCTTTAGACGGTTGCTGCCAAACATACACCTTCCATTGGCATATGCAACTAGTTGGTCAAAGTGGACTGGAATTGGGCTCAAGTTCTTCATCAAAGTCCATTTGCTGAGATCAAGCTCTTCATAGAAGTCCATAAGGTGAAGAACATTTAAGACCAGTGGCAGTGCTGGTCTTGGTCCCGAAAAGTAGCAGAACAGGTAATGTAAGGAGAGACATGATTAGTGTAGTGTAACTTGGGCCATTTTGCATCTTATCATTCTTTGGGTGGTTGGTGTTGAACTATCTGGCTGGTCCAGAAATCCATTCGAATTAAAAATATCCATTCAGTAGATGGAGAAAAGGGCTCATCTTGTGTGCTTGATGCAGTGCAGAGACGGGCCCAAATCCTCTGGAGCTTTCAAACTGTATACATTGTTTGGCAGACATGAACTTCAGTTTAAAAGACATAAAAATGAAAAAGCTTGGAAGAGCTTGTGTTCTTCATCATATTTGGGCATCATCAACTATGGGTTCACTCAATAGAACCTGAAACAGTAATCCAGTGAAACAGCTTAAGTAGTCTTGAAAGCCAGTCCTACACTTCACTTAGTTAGTTTATTGTTTCTTTTTTTTTTTTTTCTTATAATGCCATAACTATTGATAAACAATTCCTTTTGGAAGTAAATAATAAATACAAGAAGGCCTTCTAAAACCTCCCTCAAAGTAAAGAACCTTAAGCACTTAATTCTTTTTTATTTTATGTTTTTTTTTAAATTATCTTTGGAGGCTACTAGTTATTAAACTCGAGTTCAACAGATGCTCTGCTATTATTTCAAATACAACAAACAAGCCATAGATATTCAAACTCAAAACTTTGGAATGTCCAGCTTGAACTTAAGAGAGCTTACAGGATCAGCTAGATGCCAATGTACATAGAGGTTAGGTTAATTATTTGTCTGGATATTAGACTACAAATCTTGTTAAAAAAACAAAGGAAAGAGTACCCACTTGAATGACAGGACAGAAAATCAATCTTTTCATAACACATTAGGACAAGTTCAAAACCCTTTTTCCTTTTTTTTTTTTTTTTTTTTGTGGGGGACACTAAAAAATGAAAATAATGCAAAGGATTGGCACCCACCATAATCATAGACTGATTCCTATGTTAGGGTAAGGCGCCTTTTGTTCATAATGTCAATTAACTATCCGGACTTATGATATTGATAGCATGAATTTTTTGCGGAAAGAAATATTGACAAATCGATTTATGTTCTTCCTGGTGCAACTCTTTTATGAGGAAATAAAGAGATAAATTTCCATAAGTTTTCTCTAATAGCAGATATATTTTTCAATGATGATCAAGCGCCCAGGAGGTGGTCAGGTGGACATTGCTTGTTGTTAATGCTGGTTCCATGTACATAGACCCATGCTTTGCTGATCAATTGCAGTGATCCCTACAAGCTTGGGCAGAGCAAAAGAAAAGAAGCAAAATGGACCAACCTTGAGGCATAAAGAGTCCTGAAGCTGGGGTTTCTCAATCCACCACGCTTTGACCAATTTCAGGGGCCAGTCCCTCCCTCCCAGTATTAATCTTTGAACTCCAGATAATGGTAATTAAGTAGGAGCACTAATTAAACTGAGCCTGTTTCTATGCAAAGAAAATTAGAAAATATATGGTTGAGAGAAGAATTTCCAGTGGTGTCAAGTCATGGTACTTGTAATACTCTTTGCTGGAGCAAGTTTCAGGCCTCGTGCAAATACAGTACATCTTTATTGAAAGTTAGTAAAGGAAGAGCAATATTCCTAGAGTGACAGACAATGAATCGATCTTGAATTGAATCAACTCCACTTTTTCAGTTGCCGCTTTGCAGGGCAGCCCCTCCCCCCATCCATCCATCCATCCATTTTTAATTCTCAGTATACCCTTTTTAGCTACGTAGACTTGCACTTGCATACGAATTTAACGGTTGGAGGTAACGGGACAGGATCAAACTGTAAAAGTCTGAAAATGCTTTAGGCCAATTCAATGCTAGGACCCAAATAAGGAATCGGATTTCAAGATGCAGACAGAGGTGAGGTCAAATGGCCAATCGGCTGGCTTGGGATTTTCTAAGGGAAATTGGCGTGGTGGAGGGAAATGGAGCAAGGCAAGGTCCCATTTCCGGGGCATGATTTGAATTATGCCTAATTGATTAATGACTGAAATCTTTGTCTTCATGATAATCCCTCTCTATCATCACTGTGGGCAGGGCCGGGACCAGACTCTAGAGCCTGAAATCTTAGCCTAATCAATTAATGGTCCCGTTAATTGTTTATAATTATCCAGTACCGGCCGGGATTGGATGGATGGAGGTGGCATTGTAGAAAGATGAAGTTACATATATAATTGATTAATTAATCATCTTACAGCGCTGGCCAGTGGGAGTGGCTGTGGCTGTGGCTGTATGTACCCTCCATTGATTGATCAAGGTGGTGTCATTCGTAAAAACCATATCATTATTTCACCACCGCCAGATTAATTAGTTTGGATGGTAAATAATTTTGCCACTCGTAGCATTTATTTGCATTATATCAACCTAATATATTAATTAACCCTTTGAAGATGAGAAATCGCTAGCTACTCTAATTGTATCTCTTGTTGAAGTTTTTTAATAATTTATTAATTCTGAAAGTAATTAACATCTTTGGATTAATGTCGGTTAAACAATGATCATTAATTTTACCATTTAGCCTTCATTTGAGGATAACGTTTAAATTTAGCATCAACATTAATTTGAATAAATTATCCACAATTATGATAATTTTTTAAAATATTTAATACTAAAAGTTACAGTTAAATAATTTTCAACCTCTAACACTAAATGTTAACGTTGTTTCAAATGAAGCCTCGGTTAGTTAGTGGGTACAATCACTTATCCAAAGATTATCTATATATAACCATCCATCAGTATATATTTTCAGTTAGATCACTGATATGTCTGGCCTTGGACTGGGGTAATTAACCTTCCTCTCCTACTAAAAAGTTTATCATTTTAATCACATTGTGTATATATCCAATGGTAAAGAAGGGTCTTAATTTAATCACAAAAAGGTGGGAATTGAATGAGATTTTCTTTTTACCAAGTTGAAGCTAATTAAATTAATTTCTGATAATTAGCAGAGAGCCCGGAGTCCCAAAACCTAGAATTGATTGGATTCTGTCCAAACATAGCTACAGATCAACATGCACAAAAGACAGAAAAAAGATATGAATATGATCTCTCTAGCACTTAGTAATTGAAATTACAAGACAAATTAGAACAGCTGGGGTTAAGTGAAGAGGTGGAAAATTGGACAGCATCCATTTTATGAAAGGGCCGGGGTGGGTAAATAAAAAAAGAAGACAGATGCATGAGATGAGGAAGAAAATGGGAATCTAGTCATCCACAAAAACCAAGCAGAGAGGGCATAGGATTCTTGAGAGGCCAAGCCCAAAGCCTCTTTTTGGTGCTTCTTTAACAACTCAGGACTGGAGCGGGGGGTGGGTGTGAGTGTGAAGTGAAAGTGCGAATTCGGGCCACCCCTTGAAAAGGTCGCTGTGGCCGCCTGCCCTGCGCCTTCTTCTCTCTCTTTCTCCCTCTCTCTCTCTTAGTCTTCTCTACTACCAAAAGTGTGGCAAGCAAAGGAATCCCAAGCAAATAAAAAGACACCGCCCCAACCCCAATCCCAACCCCAACTTTCTTGTTAACTGCGACTGGCAATATTAGCGCAAACCCTCCTTCTCCTATTTAATTTACGCACACTGAAACGGAGGCCAAGCTAACAATATATCGTAGCTTATAACTAATATTAATGCATGTACACACCGGCAGGAACAATGACGTGCGTGCATATACACACTCTATTCTTCTTCTTCTTCTTCTTAAACAACAAAACAATTTAACAAATTAATCACACGGGGGGTCTATGATTACGTACAATTCCCTTTAGTTAGCGTTGGGATATAGTATTTTAATGGAAAACTTGGCCATACTCATTATTTAATGGTTGAGAAAAAAAAAACTATGGCATCTGTCAGTCCATGAAAAAAGAAAAAAAAAGTGAAACTAAAAATAAATGAGTAAGAATTGTTTATATCACTGTGATAATTATAAATTTTGTTGGAAAGAAATTTCTCAATCACCCATCTCGCGCAGTAGAACAATAAATACGATCAAACAAATATATATTAATTTAATATAGTTCGGCTCTTAATTAGCTTATATCCATTGATGAGAGAAATCCATTTAAGCAAAATATAAAGATTATAATAGATGTGTACCCTTAGTAATCACACTGGCTTACGAATTTCTTACACACTATTGACGATCCTAATATTTTACCCTCACACAATTATAAGATATGAAAATTATAAAATGCTTCTCATCGTAACCCTCTCTGGCCTCCAGATCTTTCCCGCCTTCTTATTTTTTTTTTTCATACACAAACCCAAATCACATCAAAATAAGAAAACTAAAATCAAATCCTAAATAAAATCAAAATTCCTAAACTTTTTGAATTTGAGCCAACAAACCCAACAAATCTATATATCATTCAATAATTTTGTATGCAATTCATATTATTTCAATTCAACTATATTTCAAGTTAACTAACTGTAGGTATATTCATGTCTATCTTGCTCGTCAAATTCTCAAATGAGAGAAAATCTCCAACATTTACATTTCTACACAAATTTTATTTGAAAATATAAAAGAAAAACCTTATAAATCTAATCGAGTTTAAAAAGTTTCGTGCATGAAATGATCCTTGATTAAGTGAATCTCTTTCTATCCCTAAAAAAAACGTGAATCTTTTGTCTTTTTAGTTAAGTAGGCTCTATGTGTTACATTTTAAAACATGCATGATTTTACTTGGGGAATTTATTGGCCGATCGACCAATAGATACTCTTTTTTCACCCTTTTTTTCTTTTTGTCTTGGACCCGGTTTATCCATACTCTATATAGTATGTTTAATACCTTAAATTACCTTAAGCACACACTACAGTAACCAATCAAATCAACAAAATTGTTTTACCTGGTTAATCAAATAAGAAAATTAAGCATGTATCTAAGAGTAGCATAATAAGTTACAAATTAAACGACTCATTAGAGAAATGGGGGAAGATATATACTACTTGCGTTTAGTGTTGATCAGAAAAGCTAATTAATTATAAATTCGTAAGAATTAATTAGTTAAATGTACCACTTTAATTAATATACTTTGGCTCTTTGGTTTAAACTAATTAATGGAAGTCAAACTTTATAAGAAGGGTAATAAAATACAGCTTCTTTTACTAGTTTCTTTCGGAGATGGTTGGATCGATCTTTATGCCACTTTTCGATAAGTCTAACATGATTTAGGGAAAGAAATGATAATGAAGAGGAGCGCTGTATGCAAATCCTAACTTTGGGTCCCCTTGTAAAGGAAAAGAAAAACGGATCATTAGATTAATCTCTTGTTAACACCTTGTTAATTGGTGAATTGATGGACGATCGATGCACAAACAACAAGACAAAAAATTAGTTTGTACTTTAGTGACAAAGTGAACAGATCGTGTCCCCATTCGACAACAGGAAAATTTCATGAGAAATCCTTGGAATATTTTGAATGTTGTACTTTAGCTCTTGAACTGTGCAAAATTAATTGTGCGCTTGGTATTGAACTACATGTTGTTTTGAAGTTTACCTCATCTGCTAAAACAGATGGCTTTCGTTGCGCTGTGTTAAAAAGTTATTCCAGCATCTGATTCTTTTTACTATTCATAGCAATTAATTCATAAATTTTTTTTATATAAATATAAATTTTTTATATAAAAATAATGTATTAAATACTTTAATTTATAAATATATTTTTAAAAAATTTTTACAATATAAATTAATATAAATATATTTAAATCAATCTTTAATCTAAAAAAATATAAGATTCATCTTTTATGAAATAAAGGGGTAGTATATATTTGACGTTGGCTAATGGCTATAAACTTATCCCACGCAAATTGCTTTTTTCTAATTTCCTTAAAACGATGTGTGGGTCCACCCGCACATATTAACGATTAGTTGATTTTAGATGTATATTTTGAAAATTTGAAAAATACCCCTATCCTATACGTGTGTGTGTATATACATTGACCATCCTTCTTGAATAGTCGATTTTATGTGTATGTGAGAACAAAGCATATTCTGATGATGAATTTGATTACTGTCATGTTTTTAGGGTTAACGTGATTTGAATCCAGACTCTTTACTTTATTTTTATTATTTTTCCAGAATTCTTCAGTTTTGGCTTCGTCTCTTCCTTTTCTTCCTACTTTTTGCACTGCTTTGAAGCAAAAACGTGGAGATCAAAAGGATCGCTCGTGGAGCCTTTTAATAACAAAAAAAAAAAATGTCTCACAAAACAAAATTGTACTAGCTTTTATCTAGGTCTTCGCTTAAGTGGCGAGAGGTGTTCTAGATGTATTTAATTAGATTAACCAGGGAAAATAATGCCTAAAGCGACCAGATTTGTGATAAAGTTGGCTGCTAATTAATACCATCGTGTATTATATGTTCATATATACATAAACAATTGGGGCATGGGATTAATTAAAGTGAACATTTTTCAACAATTATGCATTCACTTTTTCTTAAACCAAAAGAATAGATTATCGACCATACTTACAACTTTAAATACAGCATGTAAACGTTGATATTTTGTTTGAGAAAAACCAAAATCTTAATTTCTTTATTGTTTTACAAGAGTTCTGAAAACGAACAACACATATATAGTTGAGGAAATATAAATTAGACTTCATCAAATTGTGTAATTATAATTAATAAGGACATATGCATAAATTCCAATTGTTGAAATATTGCATGTTATATGATGAAATTGATGAGTACGTAATAACAACTTTAACAAGTTCTCATTCATGTTGTGATATTTTGAGTCTCATTTGGGAAATTTCGTGTTGTGGATATAAAACCAAGTTCAGGAATTTGATCAGCCAACACTTATCTTGGTGAGTGAGTGTTGATGGGTTCTATATATAGGATACATCTCACTTTGTTTTTTTTTTTTTTTTTTACCTGCTGAAAACGAAGGAAAAATATAGAATTTGGTAAAAAAAAATTAAAAATTAGGGAAAGGAAGAGAGGAGAGAGGGAGTGGCAGGATGGGATTGGGTGGGTGGGCGCTCTACTTAGCATCATGAGTCATGAAGAGTTGGTTTTCATGGAAAGAAGGCGAATAAATAAAGAAGCCCCACCCCATCTCATCACCATCAATCTCTTTGGGAACTTGGGCCTCTCCACCAACATCACTTCAGGCACTTGCTCTTTTCTATTGCATCTACACTGGTGCTACTGTTTGTGTCTGTGTTTATATATATACACACACACACACACAATATAAGTGGCTAAGTGCCTAGTGCTTGGTGCTTGCAATTACTAATATGATTACCTACGTTGAAGTCGAACAACTGCCCTTCATCTTTCATGTCCCCAATTTCTGTTTTTTTTGTTGATTTTAGTATGCTCATTTGCATCCATCCTATATATAATATTGACTGTCTCAAATATGTATATAGCAAGCTGGCTAGCTAATTATAATACATGTTCAAATGGCCAGTCAAATTGATGATTCCTAGTCCTCCAAAGTCACCGAAGCTGGCCAAAGCTGCAGCATTATATATATATATATATTCATGAAACAATATTTTTATTTGTGATCAACATATACAATTATATATACAAAACATATCAGTCATCTTTAGTTCGGGGGACCCCTATTTGTCTTGGGATATGCAATATGTATGTGAACTATTTATATTAGCTCGATTCCAAGTTATTTGCGCAATTTCAGTTTTTTTTATTTAAATTTAGTTTAAATTTATTTATCTTAATATTTACTATTTTTTTTAAATATAATTAAAAACTATCAGTCTTCTAGTTTTTAATTATAATTTTTTTAAAAAATTTCTAGAAACTATTAACATAAATTAATTTAAGTCAAACTTAAGTTAAAAAACTAAAATAATACAAAAAACTCGAGACGAAGGGACCTTTTAACTTTTAATCATTCATATATGTGTGTGTGTATTCTCTGCTCATATATCTTTTGTTAAATCCCACATGACTTAATAAAAAAATTTGCTTGCAGCTTTATATTGTAGTAAAACTCCTCCACTTATCACCAATTAATTTTAATTATGTTGAAGATTATAACATAGTATCAGAGCACAAGTTTTACTTCTGTGATTTATCTCAGTTCCATTATTTGTTACCAGTTCAGGTTTGAGGGCTTGCATGTGATGGAGGGTACTTAAATCTCACATGACTTAATAAGGAGTTACTTGTAACTTTATATTATGGTAAAGGCCTTCCACTTATCACCAATTGATTTTAATACTTTAACTGTTTAACATCTTCAATCTGTGTTCCTCTTCTTTTTTATCATCCACTAATATAACTATTTTTAGAGCATAATAAATTTTTAAGTGTTTAATTTTTTTTATAATAATATTTGATGGGTATCTTTACTGGGTTTCAAATTATTATTGTGGATACATATATATAATTCAAAAGAATATGTTAGTGACTCATATGTGCATCTTTTTTTTTGTTTTATCAACAGCTCCACTAATTGATATATTTCAAAAAAAATTGAAATTTAATTTCCTGATTTGTATCTTCAATTTTTGAAAACTTAGAAAGCTTTCCTTGTTAAGCCCCGATCAATGAACCTACAAAATCTTTCAAATTGTATCTGATTCAACTTAGGTATTGTAAACATTCCCTCATTTTCATCCCCAAACATTTTGAATTTTCTATTTATCAAAAAAATATCATTCTCTTCTCATTCTTCATTGAATCATATGAATTGATCTAGCAATGATGGAATTGAATTTCTATTCTGTTTATTGAATAGCATGAAATTTGACCCAACATCATATGTGTATGTGGGCATAATTGATGAGAGGAGTATTATGTTGGTGTGCTTTGAATTTGCATAACTTGATAGGCCGAATTTCAAAGTTATCTTAAAAACCAAATAGACTTTTCCAACACGTTTTATGGGACCCTAGCCCACCCAGGAACAATACCAGTTCTTTCTTATCTATTTACATTCCAAATTAAATTGTCAAAGCTTACGATATATATATTAATTACATATATTGTAGGAATTACTTACAGCGCGCGTGTGTGTGTGTGTTAATTCTTCTGAAGAAATGTAATGGCAAAATAATTAAGTACTATGTGAATGCTTTTTTTAAAAAAAATAAAGAAAAGGTATAGTATTAGCATATGTCGTGAGATGGGCTAGGGCAGAGGATAGACCACATATATATAGGGTTGGAAAAGGGCCAAGACAATGACTAAAGATGCACGTTCACTCCCTATCAACAGCCGAACGATGACAAAATTAAGGCATAAAAGGAGGAGAAAAGAGGATTGGAGAGATTATTTTCCGTTGATATATATATATATATTATAAAATGCTAGCCAGCTTTTCTCCCGGTCATTTCCTTTAACCATTTGTCCCACAGAAAATAGTTTGTTTAAATTATATCTGCCATCTTCTGCTACTAACTATATATATATATATATATATATATATATATATATATATATATATATATATATATCTTATTTTCTTTAGTTTAATATAAGAGATTAATGAATATTTTATTTTTGTCGGGCTATATAATTATATAAATTGCTACTATGTATCTTATCAGCCAAAGATCTTGTGAGAAATCTGTGAATTTAGTACTAATATTAATGATCTATCCTGGAGTGGTCATCGAGCTCAATTAGCTTTTGGTTACTATTAGAAATAAAGAAAACAAAAGACAAAGTTGAGACGTAGGAGGGGAGGAGAAAACAGTATATAGCTTAGAGGGCTAGAAACATTAATTCATAATAATTTACTACAAAAACTAGGTATTTATAGGAGATCGTGAACATATATATAAAGATGGTAACATAATCTATACACAATAAACTTAAGTTTTGGCTATGGCGATTCCTTTATCATAATTAACCTCATTTACTTTAACAGTGACAATTAATATAAACTAGGTATTTATAGGAGATCGTGAACATATATATAAAGATGGTAACATAATCTATACACAATAAACTTAAGTTTTGGCTATGGCGATTCCGTTATCATAATTAACCTCATTTACTTTAACAGTGACAATTAATGGGCGACTATGTATATATGTATGTACATAGAGTATTGAATATGTATTAATTAAGCGATGGCATTTTCAAACGCTTTTAGAAGTTGTGTCTATAACTTGTGTAAAATGGAAAATGAGCAAATTACAACAGGAATAGATAGATTTAATAGGAATGGATAAATTAACAAATATATTTAATAACAGAACAAGAAGTATTTAATAAGAAACAACTATGTACTGCTAACATATTAAGCAAACATTAAATAACAAAAGGAATGCTAAATTTGTTAATATACAGTAATATATATATGTCAAAGCAACAACTAGATTTAGTTATTGAATGAATAGTATAAAAAGGAATAATTACCACAGACATAAAAAGTTGTTTTTAAACATAAAAAAATAAATATATTTGTTAGAGAACAACAAGATGAGAGAAAGGAATAATTATATTTAGTAAGAGAACAAAAAAACATCTAATAATAAACAACTAGTGCATGCAAATTAAGCAGACATAAAGGACAAAAAGATGAGTAGATTTGTCAAGAACAGTAATATGCGTCAAAGGAATAACTAAATTCATCCAAAGAACAAGAATAAGTTCATAAGTATAGTGAAAACAAATTAAACCTCTTATCAAACAGTTTGAACTTGAGCTCAATTTTTTTGTTATCGTGCTGAGTCTAATGAGCTAAATTTTAAGTTTGAATTCTTAATGAGTTAAGCTTCAAGCTTGGTACTATTTGGCTCAAACTTTTATCTAACCTAACAAGTTTAATAATTTTTAATATGAAAATAATATTAATTTTTTTAATATAATTAAGGCTAAATATTCTAATATCTATTCATCAAATCAAGCTCAAATCTTAAATCGAGCTCAAATCTCAAATTGAGTTTTGATCCTATTGAGCCACCACGCCGACCCGAACCTTTTTTAGTTAAGCTTTGAGCCCTATTTTCCAAGTTCGTCAAGCTTGAGCCAATCATTGATGAGCTAAGTTTCAAACCTAGGGCATTCAAAATTGACTCGTTTCCACCCCTACTCATAAAGGACAACTTCAATGTATTAACCAATAGTAGTGTGGTGACATTATCATAAAGTTATTGGAAATTGAGACATATTATATAATAGAGAGTTGTTGCCCAATGGCATTATCATAATTCATAGAAAATTGTTGTGCACCGTACATTAGAGAGTTATGGTGTTGTAACTTTATTGTAATTTATGGGAACATGAGATGCACTGGTAATTTCATAAATAATTAAATGCTTGAGCATATTTCTTGTATTTGTGCACATGGTATTTTCATATAGTTTAGTTTGCTTATAGTAATTCCTTAAATCTTAATTATAACTATATATTAATTGTTGACTTGGGATTAGTGCCTTTTTTTTCCCTTAAGTAATGGTCTAACCTCCTTCTAGCCCTCTATAGATTTTCTTTCTTCCATTTTGGTCCTTAAACTATTTCATTTGACAATGAAGCTTTGAGAGACAGTATGAGAATAGTAATAAAGTTGATAAATCTGTAACTTTGGAGATTGTATTTGCCAAAAATAAATTTTGGCCCTAGATTGGATTGCTCTGAGACTTTACTTGGAAGTTTCGGTTTAAATCCCCAATTCGTACCATTTTTATTTTTATTTATTTTTTGTCAATAGTTAAACACCACTTTAATTGCTAACAAATTCTACTATTTATCCTATTAATCTTTAAATTTTATTGTAAAGAGATTAGACTCATTAGACCCTATTTTTATGTCAACTCCAAATCTCAATATTTTTTATTGAATTCTTTTCCATAAATTGTTAAACTTAGATTGCTAGAATTCTAATTTTTCCTCTCTTCATCCCCAAACTTTATTATTTAATAATTATTTTGTTATATTATATAAAATGATACTATAGATTAAACCGCTGCGAAGCATTGGATGTATAAACCTCATTAACCTTATGTACTTTAGCAGTGAAAATGAATGGGCTCGACTATGTATCCATGTGCGCAAAATTGTCTATATGTACTAGTTAAGTGATGGCGTTTTTGAACGCTTTCAGAAGTTGTGTATGTGAGTGTGTGTGTCTTTCATACATAAAGATGTAGCTAGTGGTGGAATGGGAAGTAAATGAGTAAGTTTTGGTAAGGGTTCAACGTACAGGCCAGGTCTGCCTTTTTCTAGCTCGTCTTCTTCTTTGATGGCTGCTTGTGGGACAAATCTCGCCGACCCACCACCTTCTCTCTTGAATTCCTGCCCTCCTTGCTCCCGAGTCCCAACTAGCCATTCGCCTATTCCCACTCACTTTGCCTTTCTTTCTTTAATTCCTTCTTTACATGTATCAACAATATATATAGAAATTCATGAATTTGAGCTTTGTTTGTCTCGATGGTATATATGTGGAATATGGAAGAAGTTACTCCATTTAGTAGGTTATAACTGTTCAATTAGCTAGATGGATTTAAGGGAGTCATCGTGCAAATAAAGCGAGTTTCAAAATGAGATTCAAGCTTTGATTTCATGTTAATTTATCATATCTATAAAAGCTAGCTTCCATTATAACAACAATTGTTAATTTCCACCTTGATCTAACTATATCGTAGGTTTTTGGTGCATGCATCATGTCATGGGCGTGCCTGTGGGGGGTTCCAGTCATCCATACATGTGTGTGTGTACATGGCATAGCATCATGTGCTCCTTTTTGGCGGGAAAGGTCGTTGTCAATAAAAGGTAACAAGAGAATGTCCGTTTGTGAGTTTTTTGTACTTGGGGCTCCACCTATTCAATATTTTAAAAAGCTGGACAAGACTGGTTATTCCGCATCTTTCCTTTTTCTCTCTACACGTGGGATTTCACCTGCTCGTCCACGTGGATAAAAAGAATTAGGATAGGTAAATCCAATAAGAGAAAGGTACCCAATTACTCGTTTATCTTTAGGGGCTAATTGCACGACAAATCTCAAATATTTAATTTGGGATGTAAATTTGTCATAATCTCTCACTCATTGCTTTACTCCATTGAAAATTAATCTATGACCCCACGCTAGAACAATAGAGTTAATGCAAAAATTGATTTACAGAAAAAACTAATAATTTATACGGGTCATATTAAAATAATTAAAAAAATTATCGAACATTTTCATTTTAATTTAGAAATTAAAAAATTTAATGTTAGATATTAACATAATAGTTAATAAATTTAAACTATTAGAATTTATTTTTTTATAAATTCAAATTGTGTCATAATTTGTTAATGGTTAATGAACTATGCAAATTATGAGTTTTTTTCACTTGTGAATTAGATTGTTATACTATCTCAGTTTAGTCTAGGGACATAAACTAGTTTGCAATGGAGGGAAAATGTTCGGAACTATCAAGTAAAAACTAAGAGGTTGGGACATATTTGCACCTAAATTAAAGGATTGGGATTTTATATAAAATTTACTCAATATAGTAGGTTTTTTTTTTTATCGAAAGATTACTGAAGAATTCAGTCAAGCATCAACACAAGCCTTACAAGCTACCATACATGAAAGTTCTTGTGGCAATGCCTCTGTCCATAGACTAAAATCATGTTTCCCTAAGAACATTTTTGCCAGTGTATGCACTAGGTGATTTGCTTCTCTAAAACAATGGAGTAGTATCCATGCATGGGCTTTAAGAAGAAGTGCTATGGTCTCTCTAATAGGTTCCCAAGCTTCAAATCTCAAAGGGTGAGTGCTTTTAAGTGCCCTTACCACCTTAAATGTGTCAGACTTCAAGATCACCTTATGTAGATTGAAATCTCGAACCGGCTTTATCCCTTTCCGAGCTGTCACATTTTCAACAAAATACTATTCTTGTAAACCATTCAAAGGGACTGACACCACAGCCCTTACTCGCCCTCTATTGTCTCAAATCACCACTCAAACTTCAATCTTCCCATCTTCATCCAACATCGTGTCTATATTCACCTTCCACCACCTAAGAGGTGGACTTTGCCATACTGCATTTGAACGCTGGTCTAAGGAGAATGATAGGCTCTTCGAACCATTCACAGTCTGGTCTACATGTCAACAAAAGGATGAAAGATTGAACTAAGCTTTCTCGTGCACTACCTTATTATGGTAATGCCATATGGACCATGCAACGATGAATAATTTAATTATCCTAATGTTCCTCAAACCCATTCTCATGCAGCCATTTTATCCATTCCACCATGCTTGATGAATTGGTCTCAGTGACATAAAAGAGTCTTTGAGCTTCCCATGCCACCTTTACCACTATACAGTCTTTCATGATGTGCATTGTCATTTATACCCCAATTTTGCACAGCGGGTAGCTCACTTCCTCCACTATATGCCATCTAACAAGTTCGCCTGGAGTAGGTAAATGCCCTAGACAAAGTCGACACATAAAAATCTTTGTCTTACTGAAGACTCATGACCCCTAGATTGTCGTCCACATCAATTTATCAAATGTGTTAATTACCTCATCACCAATATTATGGGTCAAGTGGTATCCACTCTTAACCAAGTATTAACCATGGCTACTAAAATGCCAAACCAAGATGTCATCCCTACCAAAATTATTAATCGGAACCACCATAATGCGAGTTGCATATACTCTGTTGAAGACCTAATTTATGACTTGCATATCCTATCCCCAGCCAATGTTCAGCATCAAGTCACAAACTCACCACCCTTTATAATTTTCAAGAGCCTAAGTTATGGGCTTCAAAGAAAGGTGCAACCAAGGGTCCTTCCACACCTCAGCAGTTTTCCCATTGCCAATCTTCCATCGAAGCCTTTTCATTAGAACTTTTTAAGCCTCCAATATGCTTTGCCAAGTTAGGGATGGATTCAACCCCTTTTCAACGTCAAAAAATGATGATGTCTTATAGTATTTATGTTTCAACAATTGTGCACACAAGGAAGTGGGATTGACAAGCAGCCTCCAACCCTATTTAGCTAACATAGCCCTATTGAAGTTCATCATTCTCCTGAACCCCATCCCACCTTCCTTCTTGGACGGGCAAAATTCATCTCAAGCAAGCCAATGTATCTTTGAGCTCTTCCTATAGTGGCTCCACCAACACTTATTCATTTTCCTCTCCATCGCCACACATAAGCCAAGCAATAGAAAAAAGACACTCATTGCATAGGTTGGGATAGCTTGCACAACAGCTTTCAAGAGAATCTCCTTCCCCCCTTTTGACAAATAGTTTTCCTTCCAACCTGATGTGATCTCCATTTTCTCCAGTATGTAATGAAAGGCTTTTTTTTTTGCTTCTTCCCACAATAGTGGGCAAACCCAAATATTTTTTCTATATTTGTCAAGGCTGAAATTCCAAACTTCTACATGAATAAATCTCTATGGCTCTAAGAAATTTTTGGACAGAAAAAAAAGACCCGACTTATCAAGTTAATGCTATGCCCTGAAGCCACTTCGTATTTACAAAGAAGATCCAATAATACTTCAGCTCCCGGTATACTAGTATTTAGATGCATATAACTTTTTTCACTATCGTTTCCGTAGTTATTACTTGGAAGCGGTCAAACCTGGAGGCTTAAATATGTTTGGTGGGCTTTAATTATCTGATTGGGTAGAAATAAGTATCCGATCACAGGTTCATCAAACTCAAATAAATTTTACTCGAGGATATTTTTTTGGCGTATGTATAATAGAAAGGAAATTTTTATTTTTTACAATAATGCTAGCAAATAGATGAAGCGATTGAATTTCACAAGTAAATAATTGTAACTTTATATACAACAGAGCTCACTTTATATGTTTTATTAAACATAAAAAATTTTATAGCATTATCTCTGCCTTATAATATTTTTTCTTTGAATTTTTTAAATTAAGTGTAGACGGATTTTCCTTTTTATATGAAAAATAAATGATATTTCATCTAACATTTACATGAAAAATTGTACAATTATGTCATGTACAAAAAGATGTAATGGGTTAACCTCAAAAGTCAAAACGGGAAAATTCATAGGACATATATGCAATATATACCAAGTATAGATAGTATTTCCCAAAAAGAATTAACTTGGGTATAGATTACTCATGTTAAAGTATTGAATTTAAACCTAATAATTGATAATTAGTAGAGAGACATTCCTACAATATATAGAGACAAGAACTCACATTTA
Source organism: Aquilaria sinensis (assembly GCA_005392925.1). Taxonomy (NCBI): domain Eukaryota; kingdom Viridiplantae; phylum Streptophyta; class Magnoliopsida; order Malvales; family Thymelaeaceae; genus Aquilaria; species Aquilaria sinensis. The sequence continues at coordinate 618,353 of SMDT01000373.1, read as the reverse complement.
AGCCGTCACCAATTGGCTTCAGCTTGCAACTAGATCGAATCAAAAGCACTACTAGAAGCTATAATGAAAATGAAGTACAACCCCGGAACAAATTAATACCCAAATATATATATTCAAGTCAATGGAATCGGACAAATGGTGGAGAAGGTCATAATATATATAAATTAAAACGTAAAACTTACGTGTTAAACAATGTGAGATTTATTTAACACCATTCGATTGGGTTAGTCCCTTCCCATTGACGGAACCCATGTGAACATGACGGTAGGGATCAATTTGTCATATTTTCTTATTAGTTTCTCTTTGCACCAAAACGGTATGAATGAATGAGCATAAATGAAGTTGTGTTTGAGTGAGATTCCTTTATTTTCACAAGTACTCGCTAGCATAGCAAACAAGGGAATTTGAGTATTTAAAAGAGGGGGGCAACAAATGCGGAAAATATGAAGGGCGGGAGGCTAGGGCCAGCCAAGCCAAGAAACGCAAATCCATGAATGCTCAAACATAAGGGTGACTAGTATTCGGTTAAAATCGAAAAAATTTGAAAATTCAGTTTTTCGGTTCAATTTTGGTTAAAACCAAATAGAAAAATATCGATTTCAGTTTGGTTTTGGTTAGAAGTGTTTGTTATTTCGGTAACAAAAAAAACTGAAATTTTTTCAAGCCATATTTGAAGGTTTTGGTAGGCTAATTGATAGGTTTAAAAGAATTAAGGGTTGAGTGGAAGGTAGATAGAATAATGATGGCTTCTTTTGGGGTTTGACCTATCACCTCTCCTCTGCCAATCACTCGCTTCCGTGACTCCGTCCCAGCCCCCCTCCCCGGCCGACGCTGTATCCCCACACACCTGCCGTGGCCCCAACCCTCCACGCTCCTCCGCTATTTCCCTCGCTCCTGCCTTCGCTCTCGCCCCGCCGTCTGCCCTCCCCCTCCACTCGCCTCCACCCTTACGGCCTTGCCCACACCTTCTGCTCAACTTCACCATAAGATACGTACAAACACCAGAATGACCCACAATTTCTTGCTATTTAGTTGTTTAAGCCATTATTTTTCTCTATGTTACAAGTGTTTCACTGTGTTTGGATGTAACATTTTTTTGTTATTTCGGTTTTAAATCGAACCGAACCGAACGTTTCAATTCAATTTTACTTCGATCTAGAGGCTTAATTCGGTTAATTTGGTTTCTAATCACAATAAATCAAAAATTGAATAAATCAAAATATTCAATTCAGTTTGAACCGAATAAACCAAATAATCAGCCTTACTCAAACAAACATATTTTACAATTTCATTCACGCAATAATTACTGTCACAAGACAATGGTCTATTTCCAATACAAAAGGCCTGGAGTGTTTTAAATTTTAAAAATTATATAAACCCAAAATAAAATAAAACCTCACACTCGATCGCGGTTCATGTGACCTCACATCCCAATGAGAATGAATTAGCACCAGTAAGAACGTTAAAATCAGCGGCACACACAATCACACGGTTCAGCTTTTGACTTGCCGGTCAACAAAATGGCGCGTGCATCTTACATATACAATAGACTGCGTAGGGATTGGTTGTCTCCAATATGGATGCAGATGGTTTGGGAAACTTGCAAGTGTTTATAAGATTTGTCTTAACTTACAATTTACCCTTTATTTATTTTACACTATCTGATAACAACTTTTAAAATTATAATTTAAATTATATGATATTTATCTTTTAGTAATTTTAATCTGTTCAATATTTTTTTCCATACTTAATAGATATTTTAAATTATTAACTTTATCTTTTTGTAAATATATATTTTTCATTGTAAATGCATATTAGTATTTTTTTTAAAGGTTAGTTAACTATGAAAAAATATCAAAAATAGTAAAATTACTGAAAAATAGTTATCAAACAGTTTAAATTAACATTTAAAAAGTTGTCAAACACTATAAAGAAAGCAAAGAGTAAATTGTAGGTTTTTTAAAATAAGAGGGGCAAAGTGTAAGTTAAACTAAACCAGGGGGCTTTGTGATTTTCGAAATAGATTAGCTATAGCTTAGACAGGAGCATTATTTACTTTCCCTCCAATGGAATTTTGAGAACGATATCCACTAATTGTAGGTACACACCTCTGTTAGACATTGTTAAAGAGAAAGAAAAAAAATAAGAAATGTGAGATTTGAGGGATAAAAAAGTGAGATTTACATTTAGCATTGTTTTTTTCTTTCCATAAAATCTAGCCACTCCTCATTTTATTTCCACAAACCCTAACCTTTCCCTGTTCCTTTTTCTTTTTATTTCTTTCTCACTTCCTCCGCCTATAAAAAAATCTCATCTATTTGCTTGCTTCATTTGCCCCAAAAAATCTATCCCTTTCTTCTTCTTCGCTACTGTTAATAGTAAGATGGTGATCACAATTCTCACAGCTAGAACCGTTGTCTTAAGTCAGTTGTGGAAGTCAAAAGGATTCGCAATAGACGCAATGGGGCCCTTTGCGAATAGAGGCAAGGAAGGGAGGCCATATTACAACGAAGATGGGTAGTTTGCAATGGCTAGATTCACGATTTCGGGGTTGAAAGTGAGAATCGGACAATTTGAAAGTTTTATCTTGGTAAAAAAATGGCTAGGTCTGTAGTAACTAGGTTTAGTTTGTGTTGTTCTCTCTATGTGTGTATGTGTGTGTGTGTGTGTGTGTGTGTGTGTTGTGTTGTTCTAGTTTGATGTATTGTTTTGAGTGTGGGATGCATATGTTTGTGTGTGTGTGTGTATGTGTGCTGTATACATCTGAGATTAGTTTGTATTGTTTTAGGTGTGAGATGTATGGTCCTGAGTGTGAGATGTATGGTCCTGAGTGTGAGATGTGTCAATATGAATAGGAAGAAAGTAGTTACCCCCCATTTTTCAGATTAATACATTTGGGTTTTAGTTTAATACATGTGGATGTACAAATTAATACAAGGGAAGTACAGACTAATACATTGAAGTTTTAGCTTGTTACATATCAGAATTGTGGATTTTGAGACAATTGTGTTGTGTATGGTGTTATTTTGAAGATTGATGGACTTTGGTGTGTGTTCTTGAATTTTGGTATGTGCTTATTAATGTAGCAAATAGAGATTGTATTTGGTATAAGAGATGGTCAATTTAACCTTCTCTGAAATTATTTTATTATTGTATCAAATTGGGTTATATTTGTATATGAATCTAAATATTGTATGAATATGAATATTGAAATTGTTTTATTATTGTATTAAATTGGATTATACAAATATACATGTATGCTTTGAATTTTATATACATACTTCTGGATTTTTCTTATAAATAATACACACACACACACACACACACACACACATATGTATGTATGTATGTATGTATGTATGTATGTATGTATGTATGTATGTTTTTGGGTTTTATATGTATTAAACTGGTAACCAATTGTATGAAACTGATATCCGAATGTATTCCACTATCTGAACATATTGGATTATGCGAAAAAAATGAATGAATTAATTCATTTTTAAATAATTACCTTATTTATTATATTATATTTATTTGTTTCACTAAGGTTATCTTTTAAATGAATTTAGATTTATAAAATCCAAATTAAAATTATGCGGAAACCATCTGTCTAATATAGTTTCTATACTTAATTGATATTTAAAAACATTACTTTACGTTTATATAGAGAGAAAAAAGCAATAATTTGAAATATCTACTAATTGTTAAAAAATAAAACAAACTAAAATTATTGGATGCCCGTATAATTTAAATAAAGATTTCAAAAATTTCTTCTAGATAATGTAAAAAAAGTAATAAAAAAAAAAAGAGTATACTTTCAAACTGTAATTGTAACAAGTATAATATCAATCAAAATTCAACGTGTGACTATAATTTACCCAACTTCGTAGGGTAGCTCAAATTGCATGATAGGAAGCAAGGGAGCGAGTTGTTTGTGAAAATTCAAAAAATGAAGCTTACGAAACAACACAAACAAACCAAAAGCAAGGAGGGCAGCATTGATAAGGAAGTTGGGTCACGAAGATGGTCATGTCACTTTTAACTATCGGGTTCCATTCAAAAATCAAATCACTATACCACACCGTATGAATGAGAAGCACAAATATGTTATGGTCATGGAAGCAAATGTTAGAAATTTTTTGTTAAGTAGTAGTAGTACTATCTTGAAAATCACACTAGACTAGATGATTTAAGAATTGAACCATGGCTAAACTATTTGCATTGTTCAACCAGTAATGCAAGTAAACAAAAAAAAAAATTCCTTAGGACGCTTGACAATTGTTAAAAGGATTTTTCCTTTTCCTTTTTCTTTCTAACGTAAATGGATTACGACGAGAAATAGCCCCTTACATTTGAAGTTATGCATTGATTAGTTTACCCCAGACACCTATTAGCTTATAATATTTACGGTTTAACAAGTGTTTCTTTTTGAAACTCTAGATAGGATTATCATTATTTTTTTAAAATGTGTAAAACTTAGAAGACTTATGCTTGTGTGTGTTATATTATGCATAAAATATTCGAAAAAAATTTTTAAGGTATTTTTTTACTAATATCTTACTAAATACCACATTTTTTCTCGAATATGAACTCGAGTAAAATATTGCCTTTGTATTCAATGTTGAAAACATATCAATTTCAAGGATTTAGATATTTCTAAAATTAAGAGAAAACTCAGTAATTATCTTGAGCGAGCCAAAAGAAGGTTATTACTCCATGACATTATCCCCTTTAAGAATCGCGAAGGTGGCCAACAGTTAATAGAAACTTGGACCATCTTGAGAATGTATTTTTGTCCTCCTCTTTTTGAATTCTTAGAATCGATTATATATATATATATATAATGTTGGCAATAAATATACTAGATAATTTAATTTTATGTTAGTCCCTTAACTTTAAATATCATACTGAGTTCCTAATTTACTAACCATTATCTTTTTGTTATAAACCTATTAAAAATGCTTCTGCTTGATTCATCGCCAAATGGTACCACATATTAGACTTTTAAAAAACCTTCATTCTAATTTTTTTTCCCTAAATATCATTGCTCCAATCACATATTATATTATATAAATATTAATTAAATTTTTAGATTTATTAATTTAAGTTTTAAAAATATATATTAGATGAGTAAATTTTATGAACAGTCCATTAACTTTAAATAGCATACTATTTTAGTCACTAACCTATTAACTGTTCTATTTTAGTCTAATGAGTAAATTACATAAAAAAAAATTACAAATCTTTAATTTGGGTTGTAAATACTATCTCTAACCTCTCAATTGTTACTTAATGGTCTTAAATGTTTTTCCTCCATTGCAAATTCATCTCTTGCTCTAGGCTAGACCAAGTTGGTATAAAAATTTGATTTATAGAGAGAAAAAAAAAAATGATAATTTACATAGTCCATTAACCATCAACAGATTATAGTACAACTTTGAATTTAGTAGAAAATAGTTTTCAAATAGTTTGAATTTATTAACTCTCACATAACTATCTGACATCAATTTTTTAAGTTCTAATTTAAAATATTTGGTAATTGTATTTCCATTAATTCAAAGTGTGCCATAATTTTTTTATAGTTAATGGACTATATAAAATATTTGTTTTCCCCCCTACAAATCAGTTTTTTATACCAACTCAATCTAAAATGGGGCCATGGATGAATTGTAATGAAGAGAAAAGGTTTGGGACCATTAAGCAACAAGTGAGATGTTAGAGATGGATTTGCAACCCAAAAATTAAAGGTTTGAGATTTTTTGTGTAATTTACCCTGGTTTAAATTCATTAAAAATGTTTCACTTTGGTCTCTCACCAAATGAAATCACATATCATACTTCCACAAAATATTGGTCCTAACTTTTACTTTCCTAAAGATCATTTCCTGAATCACATATTATTCTATAAATGTTAATTAAATTTCTAAAATTATTAATTTAAGTTTTAATGATAAATAAATCATATGATGTTATAATTATAATTTTATTTATATTTATTCTACATTATATAATTAATATTTTTAGCATTTTTTTTATCCATGCAGTATGAATTAAATAGTTTTTTTTTATATCCCCACATATCATGTATGTAAGACAAGAATAAAAATATAAAGCCATATATGTAGGAATCCTTAATATATGTATATCTATATATATTTAATGAATAGAGAAAATGAAAGGTTAAACTACAAAGACTATCTTACTATCTAATGAATGATGAAATGGATAATATAAAATACTTTTTACAAATCCCTAATGCATGATCAATAAAATTTTATGATGAACGTATAGAAATTTTGCTCTTATCCAACCAATTTGTATCATTCCTAAAGTATTATAGAAGTTAATAATTATCATATCATTTCATCTAAAGAGAGTAGAAAATTTTTGTCTCCTCCTACAGCACTTATACATTAATAATTTTTTTTTGATATATTTTTCCTCTCAAACAAAATGCCCAAAAATCCTCTTAATTTTAAAGAAATTCAAAGAAATAAGAAAATTATATTTCTTCAAACATCTTATGCTTATTTTCTTTCTCAACCATAAACAACTTGACTATTAACAATTTTTACTAATTAGTCAATTTAAGAACAGTCCCTAAGTTTTTTTTTTATCAATAAAGACAATTTTAATGCTAGCAACAACCATTACTTTAATTTGATCTTATCCATTTCACTTTTATAGAGGGCAATTTTTTCTTTTTCCTCACTTGGTTTCAGCTTTTCTATCGTGATTACATTATAAAAATGTTCTTCTATATCTTTTATGACAACTTACAAATTATTAAGCAGCGAATGTTTTGAAAAATAAGGTTAGAAAATCCAATATCTCAAGTCTTACAATTAATTCAATAGCTATATTTTTTCTACAACACAGCTAGACTTCACTTTTATTTTTCTCACAAATAAAGTCTCTTTTTATGACCTATTTATAAAATGTATTAGTGTATGACATAGCTATCTTCTCTTTATCCATGTTGATTTAAAAAATATAAAATTTATGTTACTCCAAAATTGCCTCAAATTATGCATCATCGCAAATGCTGATGACATCAAGGATCTTGCGATTAGATAAAAAATCCTCCTAAGGGCTTGGTAGAGCTCCACCAAAGATGAACTTGAAGCGGAGGGAGCTGGGGTCCCAGGTTTGGTGTTTGAAGGGCGACTTCTAGTGTTTGGTGTAGAAGTAGTTGATGGCGAAAAGTGGGATCATTTGGTGGCAGAGTAGCATAGAATGGTGGTTGTGGAGTAGTGACAACAGGATCGGCCCAATGGAGATCACAGTGATAAAAAAAAAAAGTACAAAAAGAAGAGAGATGGTGAAGGGAAGGGTATAATTGAAAAGATGTGGAAAACAATATCAAACCTTAATTTGCATTCCAAATAGAAACGAAGCAAAGATAATGAGACGAAAAAAGTATTTTTTTTTTAACAAATTAACATGGAATCAATGTTTTATTCCCGGGTAAATTAGCCAATGCTATTAAAATTGTGCGCTAACATTAATACCCCTAACACTCATCATTCCTATAGAAATGAACCATTAGCCTCATAAGAGTCACCCGTAATGGCCTAAAGGACATGATTTTAAAACTTTAATGGGTGTATGGGATTTATAAAAATAGAGTTGGGTGTGCTGACGACGATCAGAAACATAAAAGCTTGATGGCCATTTATGCGAAATGAACCGAACTGGGGAAGACCGCGTGTCTGTCATCATTCATGATGCCCAGTGTCATGGAATTCAGCGTTTATTGTTTTTTCATTTTCAAACCAACCTTCATACCCGCGCACTCCCAACAATCCGTTGATTTAAATCATTCTTTATTTTTCTTTTATTACTCGTACGTATACACACACACACACATACTTTATTTTTTATTTTTTATTTTTAGACGCAAGCCAAGCCAACTTATTGACTTAATACTTAATAGAGAGAGAGAGACAGAAAAAAAAAAAATTACCAAATATTCTATGTAGAGTAATTCAAAAAGTTTCTTTCCGGCGGACCCGACCCAACCCAACAATTGAAAAAGCAAGCAAAGCTCCAAAGCCTCCTCTTCTCTTCACCAAAATCCCAAATTTCTCACTCCATTAGATTTCATAGATCTACGCTTCCATTTTTCCGAATACCTTTCTTGCATATACGGACCCTGTTTCGTCTCGTCTCCTCGGGCTCCGGGATCGCGAAACCTCCCCCATCCTCATCATCACAGTCGACTAGTCTTGTTAGTCTTCTTCCTCGACCACACTTTGATTCTTGCTCTATTAAAGTTAGAATCCGAGGTGGGTTCAAAACTGCAATGGCGTTGGAGCCTTCCCTTCTCGTCTAAGCGTAACGCTTGTGGGTTCGTCATAATATCGGTGCCCATTTCAAATCCAACAGTATCTGTAAAGCTAAAAAGCGGCGATTGAAGACTCGGACATAGTGTTGCCTCCTTTTTCCTATTATGCTACTAGTATTTTATAAGGGTGGAGCGTCCTGTGTCGAGAATCATAAGTGACTGAAGAAGAACAATGCAGGAGGTAAAGAAGAAGGCCGAAGGTTCCAAGAAGGAGCGGCATATCGTCACTTGGAGTCAAGAGGTCGAGATCCTCCTCCTTTTCAGTCACCCATTTTTTATTATATAAGCTCGATTGGAATTTTGGTGTTTTTCATCTGTGGTCCTTGATGGGTTTTCTCCCGTGGTGATGGGTCTGCAGGAGGATGACATACTTCGGGAGCAAATTAGCGTTCATGGCACTGACAAGTGAGCGATTGTTTTGCTTCTCTTGTTCTTGGGTTATTGCTTGTTATTTGAGGATATAGGTGAAGTGATGGAGGTTTTGTTTGTGGATATTGCGTGTACAGTTGGGCGATTATTGCGTCAAAGTTTAAGGATAAAACTACAAGGCAATGCAGGAGGAGGTTGGTGAACTTATCATGAAGATGATGTTGATTCTAACGTTTCAAAAGTCAGGGGATCTGCTGTTTGATCTTTTTTTTTTTCCTCTGCTTCTTTAAAAGTTATTTTTGTTCTTTATACGATTTATACAGGTGGTACACATACTTGAATTCTGATTTCAAGAAGGGAGGATGGTCCCCGGAGGAAGATATGCTCTTGTGTGAGGTAATTGATGCACTTTGCTTTATAACATGAATCAAACAGAAGAAAGGTAGTTCAATAAAAACTCTAACTTTTCATTTCTCCTATCTAACTCTTCTTTTTCTTTATCAAGCATATGCCTTTTTCTTATTCCTGGTGCTGGAATACACAGCTCTGTTTTGCTTCTAAGTCTTTTACTTTCAATGCTGGAGAATGCTTGATCCTCAGATTGATGGAATAAGCATCGTTTTGTATCCTTGCATGTGATTCTGAGCTCATGAACCAATATGATCTGGCAGGCGCAGAAAGTATTCGGCAACAGGTGGACGGAAATTGCAAAAGTGGTCTCCGGCAGGTATTGAGTCTCCTCCTTATTCTCTCTCTCACTGTTTTATCTTTTTTCCTGGTGAGAGAATTTTACTCTTCATATCTATCTTCGTTTGTTAATTACCTCTTTAACTTCTAGTCCCTTTTCCCGTCGTACTAATGCAGAACAGATAATGCCGTGAAAAATCGATTCACGACACTTTGCAAGAAGAGAGCAAAATATGAGGCCTTAGCAAAAGAGAACAACAATTCATATATAAACCAGAATAACAAAAGGATTATACTTCAGAGAGGGTTTAGCACAGATGGACAAACAGAAAATGCTGAACCTGTTAAAAGAACAAGGTACCCCATACTGTTTCAGCTTTTACATGGAGCAAATATCAGTCTTGGCACTATAGTGTGAAGCTCTGCTCCTTGTTTCAATGCAGGAGGGCCCATATTGCTGATCCAACAGAAGATTGCAACTTCAGTAGTAGAGCACATAGATCGTCAGGAACAATTGTCAACCAGCAGCTAAGACCCCCATTTTCTGTATTGGTTCAAAACTTCCACAACAACAATCTGATTCTGCGGCATCATATCAGCAATGTCAAGGAAGTCTCCAGTGATGGTAAACCACCAAATGAATCCACAGAATGGGGATTTTCTCCTTATTCTATTGTTTTTTGTAATGAAATTTGAACTCAAAAGAATATCAATGTTAAAAATCAAGAACTACAACACCCAGTTTATATATGCTGTCCCATATGTTGTTGGCCACTCTGATAGCCCAATTGGCAATGGGGTTCCGTAGAGCAGAGTGAGCGATCCATTCTCTGGATATTCTTCAGCTAGCAGAAGGAAAGCTAAAAATTAAATTTGAAGTCATCTTCTAAAAGGCTTTTCAATGTTTAAAGTAGCATGTTTGATCTGCTAAGCTTCTGAAAGCAGGAAACTGGTTTTTTGTACAGCATACAGTGCTTTCAGATTTTGAAAATAAATAAAAGGTAATTTTAAATTTCCAAACTTAATATTCAAAAATTGCAGTGATGCCAAAAGATATCATTTTTTTATTTTTTATTTTTTATTCTCTCCTCTTTTTGGGAGAAACACCACGGAGGGTGCAAATTTCATTTCAACAAAAAGGCAAGAGACACTTACAAACAAAATAAAAATATATTTTTTAATTTTTATTTGTATTTTTAATTCTCTCTTTGCCATCTCTTGGTCTTAACAGCTCAGGACAATAAGACTCAAGGAACTTTTCTCAGAAAGGATGATCCAAAGATAATTGCCTTGATGGAGCAAGCAGAGCTGCTTAGCTCATTGGCGCTGAAAGTTAACACAGAGAATACAGAACGGAGTCTGGAAAATGCATGGAAGGTGACAAGAAATTTCATTTCTTTGCAATTTTCCTTGGTGGTTACATCCATTGTGCTTGATGAATAGGTAGTTCATTAATACTGTGGTCACCTAAATAGATTCCTGGTGCTAGTCATTGATGCTTAAATAGATCAAAGGGTCGAAATGCATTGGATCTTTCAGCTTCAACTGTTTTTCAGGGAAACAATTATCCTTGGACATGTTCGCGCAAAAAGGTTTCAGGGCATCTGTTAATACTTGGACATCTTGCAAGAGGGAAACCTGCCTTCATTTTTAACTGAATTATATTTCTCTGTATGAATTTAATGTGTGCCTTAATTGCCTTGTCCCCCAAATCCTAGGAGGAGGAAAGTTGATGCTAGATCATCAGACAATGACAGAATTTTCGTCTCACTAGACAAGTTGATGCCTTCTAAAGTTTCTTGTATGGCATGTTCAGGTTCTTCAAGAGTACTTGAGTAAGAGTAAATCGGATGACACATTCGGCTATAGAATCTCTGATATTGATTTTGGTGTTGAAGATTTAAAGGACTTGGTAGAGGACTTGAGGAGTAGTAATGAGGGAAAGCAATCATCTTGGAGGTAAACAAAATCAAGAGAATTATTAAAAGTTAAATTCAGTTTTTTCTCACCTGACATTGCCTGATTGATGATAATATGTACATGTTGCAGGGAACCTGATCTGTACGAGGCATCGCCAGCAAGCTCTGAGTATAGCACAGGATCTACATTGATGCCTCATCCTTCCAGCGAAAATGTGGATCAATCCCGAGTTGAGATTGGTTCTGTGCAGCAGGATACCGGATGTGATTCAAAGTCTACTTGTGTTGGAGAGAAACTTGGCTTGGATATACAAGAGACTGGGATCCCTTCAAGTGCAAATGGAAATCCTGGTATCAAATTTACAGCTCAACTTTGAGACCAAGAGTACAAGTTTTATTCTTAAATATAGGAAGATTACGCTTGATATGTCTAACCTTGTTGCAGTTGAGGGACTCCCTTCCTGTGATGAGCACGTGAAGAATGACTGTGTTCTTTCAGCTTTATCAAGCACAGAGTTCAGTTCCCCTATCCAAGTCACCCCGCTGTTCAGATCTCTAGCAGCAGGAATTCCCACTCCAACATTTTCAGAAAGTGTAAGTGAGCTTAACCAGTTGAGCACTTCAGCTAAATGGATGTAACTTGTATCGGAATATCAGTTCTATGTGACACGTCATACTTGAGTTGGCAGTGCCAGCAATAACTGCACTGGCAAAAGCAGGAGCCAATGCTACAAAAGTTTGATTCAGGCCTATCTGCAGCTATATATATATATAAATCATTAGGTTCTTACCATTTTAAGTCTATTTAACATAATATAGGATTCTAACTGAGATACCAAGTCACACTCTGCACTAGTGCAGGTGATCAATATTGTAGGTGTTCCAGATTGAGCTTGAGTGGTTGATTCCACGAGCTCTTCTTGAATTCTTCTCCACATTACTGTCTAGATTTATTAAATTTTCACCTTGTTCTGCTGAAATATCTCACTCTGCAATATGGGCCAGAAATCATATAGCCAGAAGCAATGCTGTTTCTTTACTTTCTTTTATAAGATAGGAGATCAAGTTTATGTACTTTCAGATTTCTAAAATGTAATCGATGCTAACCACCCTTTTGCCACTTCTCTTTTTGCAGGAAAGGAACTTTCTACTAAAAACACTCGGAGTTGAGTCTCCTCCAAATCCAAGCAACAGTCCTTCACAACCACCTCTCTGCAAAAGAGTCCTACTCCAAAATCTATAGAGGCTTTTCAATTATCTCGCACAGTTAAATGGTTTCAAAGCTCTTTTATCTGATCATCACTCACTTGAGAAACATACCTCATGTTGAGAGTTGAGTTCTCTTTTATCCCTTGTACTGGTTTCCTAGGACTACAGCTCCTTGGCCTGAAATTTTAGCAGGCATTTCATATCCTGCATTCCCAGCTTCTGGATCTAGAATGTTTTGGGTACATTCTAGCATCTCAGGCACGAGTAATTAGGTGTCCTGAGTTTCTTTCACAAGTTTACCTTTTCCCTGAGAGGCAGTTACTGCCGGAATACCCATACTAAACCAATGCGTGCTTGTTAGTGTGTGCCATTCTTTTGTTTGTTTCTCATCCGAGGGGTCTCGGGTGTCTCTTCTATTCCATGATCCAGTTTTTTGGCCCTGATTTGTAGCTATGTACAGAAACTACCACATTTATTTAGTGTAATTATACACCAGCATTTCACCACATATGAGGAAGCAACAGAGGAGGAAAAAAAACTGAAAAAAAAACAAGACGATGGAGGGTTGACTGGAAGACCGTTCCGGGTTATTGCTTTTTTGTGTGCAGAGAGTAAGTATAGAATAATAGGTATCTTCCTTTTGGTATTTCTTTTAACCTCTGATTCCTATTGTAATGAAACCAAACTTGGTTGGAATGAAAATGTGTTTTGGCTTTGGTGTGCACTCTCTATGTCTCGTATCACTCACTCTTTCTTGTGTTTACTGGATCCATACAATTCATGTCATTTCTGCAGAACCATGATGCAGGCACCAAGAGAATATAAGACTCTTCCCTTTCGAAACATATTAGTACAAGAATTTAAGTCTAAGCAATTGCCCCCATCTTTTTTTTTTTTTTTTTATATTTAAAATTTTGTCTTCTTCTTCTATGGAAACCGAAGCAGAGGGAGGACTTTAAAGTTGCGTACTTACAGGTAAAGGTGCAGATAAATGATTGTTCTGTTGTCTGGAGTCGCGATGTGAATGTCTCGAGGAGCTTGGGGAGAAACATGTTTGTTGATTTGCATCCAGACAAAATGTGGAATTCTGCAGCTGAGATTATGTGCTCTTCGTTTCCGCTTGTTGTGAGGAGGAGAAAGCTACGAGCAGTGTTAATGGGGAAAGTGGATCAATGAAGCGGTAGATGTGGGGGTGGTGGTGGACAAGTGCAATAATTAACAAAAGCAAAAGCTAATTGCAAAAGACGGGGGAGGGAAGCTCCTACAAAATAAAGTGCAATTTGACTGGCCCTAACCCGTCCTCAGTTCAAACCCACTTCAACCCATCATCAATTTCTATTTGCATTTTATTCCCGTTTTACTATTAGTATTTAGTATCCAAACAAGTTGAAGAGAATTTTACAAATTTTGTGTTTGCATTCGGCCTCATTAGAGGCAAGTTGTTTATAACCCCAAAAAGGACAGTTTATTCTCCAAAATTATCACAGGCAAGCTTGACGTTAATTTCTGTACTTTTTTTCTTGGGGGAGGGGGAATATATAGTTATAACCACCTAAATTGTCATTGAAAGTTCATGTTTTACAACATTTTCACTCACTAAGTATTTAAAACCAAAAAAGAATATGGTTTGTACCATAAACATAGAACATAGGAATTAGGATTTGAATGTGTTTTTTTCAATTGAAATATTTTTATGATTATTTTGTGTGGTCATTTGGAAAATTTGAAACACTAGGAGCTTAAGTGATAATGAGTTACAAGTTGGATAGTTTTTATGAGGTTAGCCATTGGAAGTTGAAAACATGGAGGCTTCAATTCATAGCTCCCATGTTCTTGCTTCATCCCTCTTTATTTGCAACCTTATATCCACAGTAGCAAATATCCACACTTCTCATTTGTATAGAGGCAAGGTGTTATCTTGATGAAAGATGTAGGACTTGGGACATGGCGACTTTAGCAAAGGAAGAGAAAATCCAGGGCGAGACCATAGGGAAGAGGAAGAAAAGGTGCTTGCTTTGATGATTTGATCCTACATAAAGGGAATAAGAGAGAAAACGGAAGAGTTGGGTTATAAAAAGAATAGGCTTCACTATGTTTGTTCGTATGCTCTATTTCAACGTCCCTAATCGAGCCTCTATGGTTATGATGGGGAGATGGACTTTAAGCCCAAGTTTTAAAAGTTTGAACATTTGCTAAAGCTTGTGGAAATGTCAGAACCAAATTTCTTACGTTTCTATAGGTAAAGTCACGATTTTATTTGACTTTACAGGCAGGAATGTTTTTGTTATGTTTCACATTCTAGATGAGGAAGGCTTTGGATTTGGGGTTGTGTTTCACATTCTGGAAGACCCCAATGAAGACAACTTCTCAATGGACACATTGGCTACAGAAATTCTTTTGGAAGAGGTTAGCGATTTCTCAAGCCTCAATTCAATTAACTCACAACTTCCTCTGTACCAAATTCCAGATGATGTAGTAATCCAGTCCCCTTTCTCTTTACATGTTCAATTGACTTTACCCAAAATAAAAAAGAAACTGTGAGTTATCAGGCAAAGTCCTAATGTTGCGGCATCAACCAAAGGAAAGAAAATTCCACTTGGAGCTTTTCTAATGAAGATGGCGCACCCCTTTTCATCCTCTCAGGAGCAAAGCTATCTGGATCTCCAATGGCTTTCCTTCTACCGCACCAACCAACAAAAGTTCTTAGCTGATTGTCGAGCAAGGGATATGACTCGGCAGCAAACATGGGCAAAGAATTGATTCCGCCTGGTAATGTCTGATTTCTTACAGGAATGTAAACACCATAAAATGGTTCGGTCCTCTTTAGAAAGATCATCTAAGTAGGTTTACCATGACTCCCATGAAGGCTTATCTGCTCCTCCTTTAAAATGAAGTTGGTCTCTACCGATTTGGTTTGAACCATGCCTTTTACGCCATCTTCAATTGTTCCCCCAACAATAGAATGAACAAGATATGGAATTTCTTCATGCCTAAATGCAACTGGTCTATTTGGATCTTTTTCCCACCACTCAAAGGGAAACATTGACACAGTGGGTTTTAGGGTTTGATCAAATTCAAACCTTCTCAGCATTATGAAACTTTTTAGCTTTAACTGCTGTGGGCTGGGTTGACCCATGTCAGTTCATCACCTTCAGTCTTTAATTAACCTAACTCGACCTGACCTAGTCCATATTATGGATTTGAAGCTACATGAAAACTCTCTATCTCTGTCCTTAGCTCCTTTAGGTTATTCAAACTTCACTTTTGTTGATGCCGTAGGGTGTAGTGATGGCCTGTGGTTGGGTTGGCCTATTGGCTTGCATTGTACTCCTCTGTATTCGGATGCCCATCTTATTTTGTGCACTCTTCATGATGAGCTAGGTAGATTCTGGTATTTAGCTTATATATATGGCCATCCCAAGGTTTAGTATTGGGAAGCCACTTGGAATAAAATTTCCTCAATGCTTGGTTAGTGTCCAGGGCCTATTATCTTCATTGGGGATTTTAATCAAGTTTTATCCTCTACTGAAAAAACTGGTCAACATTTTTTAGTCTTCCTAGGAGTGAAGTTTCTTTAACCATTCTTATTTGACTCCCAATTGATTTTGATCCCCTGTCATGGTCCTAAGTTGACATGGACTAATGGTCAAATCGGTGACAGTGCAACTTATGAAGTGTTGGATAAAGTCTTTTGTAATGAAAATTAGCTTATCACTACTCCAAACCCTAAGTTACTAAGTTTAACTATTCAAAGATCTAACAATGCTCCATCCTTTTAGACACCAATCCCACTTCTGGGTTCTACCATCAACCCCGTCACTTCAAAACCTTTTGGCTTTGTTACCAAAAAATGTGAAGAGTTAATTAAGCAAATCTGGCAGACCCTTACCTCGAGCTCTGGGTTGTTTAGAATGGTGAATAAGTGCTCTAGAATAGTCCCACAGTTAAGAATTTAGAACAAAGAATCTATAGGAAATATTCATCAGAAAATTGTGACCATTAAACATCATTTGGCACAAGCCTAAAAGGATGTCACCAATAACATTGACTTCATCCAGGATCTCAGGTGCCATCACCTTTCTCTATTAGTGGATCAAGAGCATTTGTTGGCCCAAAAATCTAGAATAAAGTGGTTAGCTTGAGGGGATAAAAATACAAAGTTTTTTCATATTTCTACAAAGATAAGAAATATAAGAAACAGGATTGCTGCCATCTAGGATAATATAGGGTTATGGCTTTTTAAGGAGCAAGGTATGAGAAGCCATATTCAGGAGACATTTAAATCCTTAATTAGGCCTACCCAACCCCCGTCTAAAGTAGCCAAAGATATTATATGTTCTCATCTTTCTCGAACCATTTCTGATTCTTAAAAGAAGTCATTGTTACACCCTTTCTCTGCCCAAAAGGTCAAGCAGGTTATCTCTAAGTTAGGAAACTTTAAGGCCTCTGATCTAATTGGCTTATAACCAATGGTTTTAAAAAAATATTGGCACATTATAGGGGATCAAGTTACAAGTGCAATCCTCTTTTTTTTTGAACGAGGGATTCTTTTAATGACAAATTAATCAAACCTTTATCACTTTAATTCCTAAGAAGTCGGAGGTCAGAACAGTGGATGATCTAAGACCCATTAGCATGTACAATACCCTCTATAAAGTCATTATGAAAATTTTGGTTAATCGGCTCAAACTTATTATTGGCTCACTAGTTTCTGAATCCCAAAATGCCTTTGTCCCTAGTCGGTCTATTCAAGATAATATTATATTGGCCTAAGAACTCATGCATGCCATCAAAAGGACCCACAAGACAAGTGGACCATGAGGTCATAAAGAGGCCATTAAGTTAGATATGAGGAAGGCCTATGATAAGATAAGTTGGTCATTCATAGAAAAGGTCCTTTGGAAAATGGAATCCCTGATCCTTGGATTCAACTTCTCATGTAAATTATTTTTATGGTTTCCTATTCTGTCTTGTTAATGGCAATACTACTAACTGGTTTTGTCCTCTTACTGGCCTCAGACAGGGAGACCTCTTTTCTTTGTATCTCTTTATTCTCTGCGTTGAAGCTTTCTCTAACCATCTCAACTGCCTTCAATCTAAATATTCTTTAGTTGGTATTAAAGCCAGTTGGAATGGCCCGACGATAAATCATTTGTTCTTTGTAGATGATTGTCTAATTTTCTTCAAACCTTCTACCTAGAGTGTTCAGGTTCTCAAAGATGCATTAGATTTATATACAAGTGCCTCCAGTTAGGAAATAAATTTGCATAAGTTGGAGTAGATGTTCAGTAAGAATGTGGGCCTAGATCTCCAAGTCGATCTCTGTAATATCCTTCCTATCCAAATTAATCCTTCTGTACAACACTATTTGTGTAGTCCATTATGCCAAGACATGTCTAAGTCGTCATGTTTTCAATTTCTAGTGAAGAAGGTTATGGCAAAGTTAACAAGTTAGAAATAAAATTTTTTTAATAGTGCTGGTAGATTAATTTTCATTAATTCCCTTCTATCCTCCCTTCCTATAAACACTATGTTTTTTTTTTTTCAAAATTCCTGCCACCATGTCAAATGGCTTATCAAAAACCTTTATCCGATTCTAGTGGTCCAATTCCCATTCCCAAAAAGGCATTCATTTAAAACCCAAAAGCCTTTTATTTCTGCCGAAAGACTTTGGAGGCTTAGGTATTAAAGATCTTAGCTCCCTCTAAATTTATTTGGTCAATTGAGTCAAACAATAACTCTTCAAGTATCTGGCAAGTTTACTTTGGGGTAAGGATTTTTTACTCCCAAACTTGATTTGGTATATTAGAAATAGGCAAATAATTATTACTTGGAAGGATCCTTGGATTCCTTTTATTACGGCTGGTTACCTAAACCAATTTCGGCCCCCTAATCCTCTATTTCTCTCAACTGATGGTTAAAGATCTATATTTAATCCTACGCAGAATTCTTAGAATTGCAATCTTCTTCATCTCTTTTTTCTTCCCTGGATAGTTAATGAAATTCTTTCTCTTTCTCCTCTGAGCTCTTCAAGAGGTGTTGATGTAATTTATTGGGTTGGCGCATTTTCTAGTCATTGTTCCTTTAAACTTGGTTATTATCAAGTTGTTATTGGGAAGCACTCTCCGATCCTTGAATCTTCTACTTATTAGGTAATGCTGTCAGATCCCTCGATCTAATCAATTTTAGAAAAGATTTGGGGTTACTCTATTTCCAAAAAATTTAAGATTTTTCTATGGAAATGTTTGGTTGATGCTCGTCCCACGGCATCTAATCTTGCTATTCATGGGGACCTTTCTCATCCTATTTGTTCCCGTTGTAATATTGTCTCTGAAACGGCCATCCATCTTTTTTAGGGCCCTCAAGGCACAGAGCAAGTATGGGGTAACTTCTATATAAATCCTTTGGCTCTCTATCAGTCAATTTCACGCAACTCTTGGTTACTCTCCATATTAGATAGTATGTCTTGCGTCAGGTTTATTTCAATTCCGCTTTCATTATAATTCGTAGGGATGTCTTTCTTAAGCACTTAGTGGTTTCTCAGCATTACCAACGTGTTCATGCGTTGTTCTCGTTCAATCAACCCAATCCTCTTTGTCAATCCTGGGGCAATGGTATTGGGCTCAATTCCTTTCAGACTCCAGCAGTTGTTTTGGCAGATGGCACCTGGAGACAAAATTCAAGAATGGGGGCAGCTGCATGGGTGTGGATGGGCACGAACAATCCTCCCTAGCAATCAATTATATTTCAAGGCTGAGTCTGCATTGGAGGCGGAACTACAAGCGGTCAATGAAGCAATAATAACCCTTGCAGAGGATCGACAAATCCTACATATTACAATCTTAACAGACTGCTCTTAGCTACTTTCAATATTAAGGGGAAGATTTCTCCTCAGCCCACGGGTGACGTCCTTGAAGAACAAGATCCTAGCAGCTATGGATTCAATGGGCCGCTGCACAATTGTGGCTGTTCCTAAAGATCGTGTCAATGCAGCTCATCAACTAGCTACTTCTGTTAAAAAAAACATATATGCTTTTCTAGAAACTAAAAGAGCAAAGGGAATAAAGTCTATTCCATACAAACCATACAGAAATTTGTTAATGTTATCTGGTGCTCCAGATACCAGAAAGTTCATTGCTCCACTGGGTCCAGCAGGATATGCAGTGGCCTGGGCCTGGCCGATTGAGAGCTTACTAATTTTTGCGTCAATGTGATATGGTCTTGTCAATGTAAATTACGTCGTTCCTCACTAAAACATCTATCAAATTACATGTATGAATCGCAGTACAATCTAATTTGGGACCTCGAATCCTAGAGCTACAATTACGTAACAACACCGGGCAATTAGCAGCCCCAAGTGATGGAAATGAAAGTAGGGTTAACATGGAGAGTTCAAAACAGTAACAAACCCTCTTTAGGGCATCTTCTTCCTCTGCAATTTCCTCCACTTCAAGTAAATCTGGTATGACAGCCCAGAGAATACCATAAATACACAACCCCATTGCTTCGCTGTCAGAGGATTGCCGCTCAGTAGAGAAGATACAACAATGCTGACAAACTTGCGTGTGGTGGTGATGGTGGTGTTCGCAAGGGAACCAAACCTGCTTATTGTCAGGAAAATGAAGTTCTGCCCAACAGCACCACATAGGCAGTAGAGAAGAATGTCCCAGGCTGCCTCTGGATGCTGTCTGCAGAACTGGACAGCCTCAAATCCACTAGCCTGTGGCCATCCAAACATGAAGACAGTGTTGTAAATGGTACCCCATAGGTTCATTCCCAGCATTATGTCCCAAGCAGTTGTTTCTCTAAACCTGTATGAAATGAAACATAAATCATATCCACAACCCACTCTCAGGGATAAGTACTCAACAGTGCAAACTAGAATATCTAACGTGTTCGCATTTTTACCTTTCTGTTATTGAATCTTGCGTTGAATTTGTAAATCCATCAAATATAAGGTTCGAGAAACAAAGAAAATATCCAAAGGGTGCATTTGGATGTGCCAGCTTGCTTATTGTTTTTGAGCTACTCTGGAATCAAACAAATAAACATATCTGAGAATAAAAGCAGAAAACATAAAAGCCGCAGTTAGCTAGCAAATGAACATATGGAGAGTTGTAGAACTGGAGTATACGAAAGCATTATCTCAACCAACAAAAAAATGGCACATTCCTCACCTTCATGAGTGCAAACATTGACACACCTCCAGCAACAAGGAATGTACAGATATATTCTGGAAGAGTATATCGTATGCCATAAACTAGGGTGCCCATCAACATGACTGCATAAAATTAGATACATGGGTTACTACTCTGACACAAGTGCATTAACCTGTCAAACTAAAATTACTAGTAAACCTCAAAATAGATGTCCTTCCTCCTTAAACATGTAATTAGCCTATATAACCTTTCACCAATTTAAATTAACTAGCTAGTTAATACCATCTACTAACAGTAACATGTCAGGCCAACAGCGTTCAGTACCAATTAATCCAGTTAAAATAAACCATGTTTGCTTCAAGTTGGCTCCAACTTGTAGTCCAATATCTTAGGACAGTTTAATGGAGAGGCTCAGTACAAAATCAGAAATGGTGCAATGAAGCAAAAACATAAGATTGCTTGGTGAGGAATGAAGAATGATGAAAAACAAAGAAACTGAGCTACTTCTCTTCTGATGAAAACACAGGTAAAAAAGATAGAAGTGCATGAAGAGAGAGAGTTTTAAGATGACAATTCTGGAGAAGACTTAGCATGGCAAAACAAAGGTAAATCTACTAAGTAAGAAGCTCACCCGGAATCATTTTGGATGATTTAGCCAGGACCTGCAATGCACAAAGAACAATAAGCAATTTAGGAAGAGCACAGTCTTATAAAAAAGTTCTTAAAGCAGTTATATCTAAACCAAAACTGCAAATGAAAGTTTTCTCACAACAGAATTTGCAGTTCCAGATGGGCCTAATTCATTTGGAGTAATATAAAGATAAACAAGTTGCTTGAAAAGAACAAAAGAGTGAGAAAATTCATTGAAAACATGACTAAATGCAATCTGAAACAAATTATTCAGATTCGATTATATCCTACCGATAGTTAATCTATATTTTTACAACAGTTTTTATGCTGCATTACATGTTCCTGTACCCGGCAAACGAAAGTGACTTGCGAGTCCTGAAATGAAGATGACAATAACAAGAGCACCCAAACAAAGAATTCTGACAAGGATAAGACATGCCTGAGCTGGATAACTGATGTACTTCAATGCCTCTATACCCATGGCTGGACCTATGGTATTTGTTATGCCAGCACTCCAGTAAGCCCACCAAGGAGCACTGCCACCACTACCACTTGACCAGAGCTTAATCACTTGTTTTATATGAACAAAAACAACAGATAAAAAACATTAGTTGAACCACGACATCATAAATTTCTGGCAATTAAGTTTTGGCTATCAGAGAGACTCACTTATATAGGACCAAAGTAAACAGACCACATTTTGAGCAAGGTTCAGAAATGCAAGATGCTCAAACCTTACACCATCTGGTCCAAATCGTTTAGTGGACCTAAAAAATTCGCGAGCAAACAGGAGATTGAGAGTTAATTACACACTTGCCAGAAAAATTCACTCGAACACCATTTCCAGGATGAATTTAATCGTTCAAAAATTATTATCTAGCTTTTAAATTAGAAATCATCGCACATACTCGTAGAACAAAAATAAGTTCCATCCAAAGCAAGAGATAGGAAACCAATAACAAGACAACAGATCAATCATAGTTTCAAATAGCAGAAACTGTTGGCGAAATGAGCAGCATCAAATCAGATCCTCGAAGAAAGGGGAAAGAACTTACAGAGTCTCCTGAAGAAAACCTTGATAAATATAGGCAGCCCAAATGCCGGCGACGCAAAATGCCAACACCAAAACGCGCCGGAGACCGGCGCCTCGAGCTTCCATATGACGTGGTTTATGGAAGAGCTTATCCTCCCTGACAATTCTCCGGATAAGAAGAGGATTTTTTTCCCGGCCGGAGACCGTCGGAGATCGCCTGAATCGGAGGCGACCGGAAAGAGATCTGTTAACTGCCGATGGAAACCAAGCGAGGCGAGAGTTATAACGGAGAAGAGCGCCAAGATACTTGGGGCATTCCACGTGGGGGATTCCAATTGGTTCAATGACTCTTCGTCTTGTTTTTAATTGGGCAGACCGACGCAAAATTGCGAGGAGTGACACTGTCTATAGTTGAAAACGACGCCGTCAAGTGGAAATTCTGAACTTGCTAGAGTAATGTACACGCTCAAGCACGAATACTCCTTCCCCAGAAATGCAAATGTGACAGTCCGTCATACAGGTATCACAAGATATCATGTAAGAGTTCAGAATATCAGGACATGTGAAAACAGATTTAACACCGTGTTTGTGTATGTTTATATAAATTATTGTTCTCCGGCGGGGAAAATAGACAAATTGCCTACTTATATTTATGGTATAATACAGATCGCCTAGGACATTTTTTTTTTTATATGGATATAGTGGATATATGTCTAATTAGATATAGATTTTTCATTTCAAAAAATGCTCCTAATGTTCTCTCGAAATTACAGTATTTACCCTTGCTTATAGCTTATGTACTCTTTGGCTCTAGTAGGATTTTTGCTTCGGGTTGCTTGATCCAACCTTTGGTTGTTGTGTCATAGCTTCATTGGTATAGCGGTTCTGGTGCCCCGCATCGGCACATTTTCGATCTACAGATCTAGCACTTCTTTTGCTTTTGTCTGTGTGGTTTCCATCACCGACCATTGATGGAGTCATTATTTTTAGACATCAATTCTATTTTAGGGATTTTTTGACGCTAATCATTGGTGATGTCATTATTTTTAGACATCAGTTTCACTTTCAAAATTTTTACACTATGAGTTTGGATGGAAGTACGGGATTTGTTGGTATTAGAGATGGTGAGCCTTTGGATATTAAGTCATTGATATCTTTTTCTAATGAGGATGTCGCTAGTTGGTTGTGTGATTATGGCGGTGAAGGTAATGGCAGCAAAGGTTATGCCTGTGAAAAAGGAATTGGTGAGCATACAGGTTTTCTTTGTTGTTGTGTTTAAGTTTCCAGTGTTTGTATGGACATTATTTCACATTATTTCAGACAATTCTGGTGCAGTGTTTGGACATGTTTCGTCTGGTTGTAAGGGATGCCAATCTATGAGTATGGAAGTTGATTAAGGTAGTGGTTTTTTTATTATGTACATTTGTTTGTACATGTTGGTTAATGTTCAAACAGTTTGGGAATAATACTTTGACATTCCACGCTATATGATGTGGACATCTTTTGTCGGGAAGTGAGGGACTTCAATTTATAAATATTGAAGTAAATTCAGGTAGTGATATTGGTTTTTGTTAGACACTTTGTTTATACTTTTTGGGCACATATGAACTTATGTGTAGACACTTACCTGTGCAGCTATTGGATGTTCTCTAATGATTATAAAGTTTGTGAACATATTGTTTCTGAAGTTGAATCAGTATAGTTTTGGGTGTTTGAAGATTGTTTGTTTGTCTCATATGTGTTTTGTTTATTTCATGTTTTGTTTTGTGTGTGTTTGCTTTTGCTTTATAGAGTCAGTAGGTGCAGCTAGTGATGACACATTCTTTGTTGGTTCTGATTCTATAAATTCTACAGATGATGTGGCCTATCATGTGGTGATTGACAATCTTTAAGATTGTGTCCGATGGCAACAAGCCTTTTGTTAAATGCCCATAAGCAACTAAATGTTTGTCGTATAAGTTTTCGACATTCAGCAATCTTCCATGGCTTTTGCCTTCCATTTTATTCCACGATGATAAGTGACAATAATTTTATTGCCTTGGTCTTTTCATGTTCCTCAAATGGCGATATAATTGCTATCATTCCATACAAATATTGGGCCATACTATTGCTCTTTTTGGCTGCCCCTTTGAGAAGTTCAAGCCCTTCAATTTTACTTGCAGTTATAAAATAGTGAGCAATGCCTTGTATGATCAAGACTTCTAGATTTTTTACCTGCATGCACCATTGATAGATATAACGCTCTTTCGAGTGAAATAATCTAAAATGTAAATCATTTATGTTCAACATTTGGAACACCAACTTATCATTTGCAGCATTGTGAACTCTTTGCAAGATTGTGCAGCTTTGCTAAGGTTATTGATGGATGATGCACCAACATTTGAAAGGATCTCAATAAGCATATCATGCAGTAATGATTGGATTGTTGTTTGGCATGTTTCCTTAGAGATTTTCTTACTCAATTTCAAGTGGTCAATTGCTGAAACAAGTGTGTAAGATGATGTGCTAATGGGTTGCTTTTTTTATAGTGATGAAAAGGTGATTTGTCGGTTATTTTATGGATTATGAAGAAGGTGATGTTTTAGTTTGCGAACAAAAGTGTTGTTTCGGTTCTTTTTGCACCTTTTCATGATGTGATGTTTCAGTACTTTTTGCACCAATTTTGTATAATTATAGATCAGATACTTAGTTGATTATGTTTTTTATGGGACTAATATATACATATTAGACCAAGATTATTTGATTATGTTTTTTATGTGACTAATAAGGTACATACTGAACCAAGATCTTAGTTACATATAATGAATGTTTAAACACTTTTATGACTTTTAATAGACACTTTGTTATTCTATAGAAGATACTTTTATGAATTTGTACTATACATAAAGCAACTATTTCAAAAATTGACCGTAAAGAGCAATATGTTGGAATAAATTGAGAAACATTTGCTAGACATATCACAAGTAATGAGACAATCTCATAAACAAAATCAGAAACTACTTCCTATACATGTAACAAGGCAACTACTTTGTCCATGCTAACAGTCTCACCTGTAATTAACTATGTCAAATGTTAACAACTATTTCCCAGCGATTTTTTTATCTATGGTAACTGAAAGTCAAGTGATAAGTGCATATTGTAACAGTCAAAGTCCTTGACTTTTTGGCAACTTTGATTGTCAATTTTTATCTTGTCATGCTACCTTTATTGGTTTTTCTTGCTTTGTTTCCTATTTTTGCATGTTGGAGTGCATTGTGGATTCATTGGAATGAATCCAGGTCAAGCAGAGTAAAAGTTAGGCGTGCACGGGTCAAAACTGGAGAAAAATGTTGGCAACACATAGCCAGGATTATCAAGTTGCTGCCATTTTTGTGACATCATTGGTGACACGTCACCGACGTTCAACGTTGTGGCAACGAGCTAATTCCTCTGTTTTGACAACACGTTGGCCTGGTTTCCAGATCTCAGTGGTCCCTTACTTCATTTTTTAATCCAAGTTTTCCATTGGCTAGAGAATTCTATTTCTTAAGTTAAATAGACCATAAAACACGGTTTTATGGGTGTTTTATAGAAGAATTTAAAAAACAAGGGTTTCATTATTCATCCATTCACCATATTCTTCTGTTCCTCTTCTCTTGGAATCACTATTGGAAGCTTAAGCTTGGAGCCTGGTTGAAGGTGACAAAAGAAGTCTTGGAGCACAATGAGGCTTAAGCTACTAAGGGTTTCCATTTGGTTCTTTCATTCCTTCTTTTCTTTGTATGGGCACTTTGATGTTTGGATTAAACTCTAGTATTTTATCTATGGATGTTTTAGCTATAGAGTGAATTTCCCTATGTCTCTTTAGGATGAAACTCTTAATACTTATTATCTAATGTCTATTTAAGGTTTTTCATGGGTATTGATTCTCTTGTGTTGTCTACTCTTGTGCTTAATAATTATGTGTTGATTGGCCACCACACACACTTCATACTCTCACTCTTATCATGAGAAAAAAAATGATATAGGTGAAAATGAGGAGTAAAGCATGATGGGTCATGTGGATTAGAGGTAATCCAATAACCCATTAGGTGATTAAAATGATGTTAGGTCTTAATCCATCCTAGAGTAATATATGAACTTAAGAGACACCATAGTTAATTATAAGTGAGCAAAACTTGGTCTTAAGAAATAGGGGTTTTGATAGTTGAATCCTCACACCACATAGGAAGTCAATATTTTTAGAGCCTTACTTGACTTAGTTAACAAGGAAAAAAGTAAAATCCTAGGGAGATAGTCTTCTCAACCATTTCACTTCATTAGTAGCTAGCTAATTCTAAGTAGTCTTCTTATTTAGTGTACCTTTATCCTTACTAGCAACCTTTTTGAATTCATTCATCATTTTAGATTTCATTGGGTAGTTAATAGCTTCATTTTTTTTAGTTTAATTTTATTACCGCATTCACCTAGCCAACTTTAGACTTTACTCAATTCAATAGCTTTTTCTTGCTATAGATTCGGTGATTGAACATCTAGGATTTGAATTTCATTATGATTTCACAACTTTCCTTTCAGATGATACCCATATTCACATTTTTGCACGCAACAATGCCATCCACTTGCGGTGGATAAAGGTTATAAATTATAAACTTTTGTTTTCACAATATCAAGTCAAGTAACTTTTGTATCCATGTTAGCACTGCTGTCTATTTGCATTTATCGAAATAGAATCTCGCACTTG
This sequence comes from Aquilaria sinensis, assembly GCA_005392925.1. NCBI lineage: Eukaryota > Viridiplantae > Streptophyta > Magnoliopsida > Malvales > Thymelaeaceae > Aquilaria > Aquilaria sinensis. Next base: position 591,281 of record SMDT01000373.1, on the reverse strand, counting down.
GTTGTGCGAATAAAACATTAAAATAGCTACAATTTTCATTATGTACTTGTTCATGATTTCTTTCTGCAAAGTAAAAAATAATAAATGTATAAGTAGCAATTTAGTGGTGCAAAAAGATGGCATTCTAGATGTTGGAGTTATTACTGGTCCTAGGTCAGAAAGAAATGGTTGGCCATGATATAATTCCATACATTTCATTGCAAAAATGGCACAATCCTTTGCATTCCTCATGTACAATTTACAACTCATTTTCCATAGCAAAGGAACAAAAATGAGTTGGTATTTTTCAATTTCAGATGCAAGGGGGTGTTCCCACGAGTCAAACCATTTGCTGATGATTTGTTTCTGTTAAAAATGCACAGTTGTTATGCTTTCATAAGACACTTTGCATATAACTAATAGACATTTTTTATTAAACAAATAAACATTACCAGAAGAAAGAAGAACTGTTCATATTTCCCATCTCTTCATCTTTATTATCCATGACCTCTATCTTTTTGCTTTTAGTGTTAATGCAACATACACTGAAGTGGACATCTTTAAGACATATGAAGAAAAACTATTTCATAAAAATGTATTTTAGAGGCTAACACACCATGAATAATTGTGTAGTAGAGGTATGCATAGTTATGTGTACTTATAAGTTTGTAACCATGCCATATTTCTTTACTGATGCTGTTGTATTAGAGCCATAAGTTGAATATTTGGTGTATTCTAAGCTCTTTGTAAGTATTTTTCTTGACAAGTTCATGACCAAATTTGTTGTTGACAATTATATGAAAAATGGAGGCTTATAACCAATATTATTAAACAGATGTTAAACTTATATAGAGAGAGTTTTTTAGATCTTACAGATAGAGTTTTACTTACAAAGGCATGGTTAAGGAAAAAGCAACATTTTGGCAACTTTTTAGTTGACTTTATTTGATTTCAAATATAAGCATAGACGATTATGATAAAGTCATAGACTAACTTTCCATGTCATAAACTCAAGAGCTCATTCCTAAAAATGAAGACATTTGATGTAAATCTTGCCGACAGTTCACTACGATTAAAATTAATTGGAATGCAATCAAAGGTAATAGACAATTGAAAGATAACCAGTAGACAATTCTCAGTAAATATGCAGTAATCAAAATAATTCCACAGGGGAATATTAAGTTTTAAAAATCACCAGACATTTTGCATCATATTATAAGACACGTTGTAGATAATCACAAGACAATTTACAGATAACTAATGGGTAGTTTGTAGTAAAAGATATGACCATTAGCTAATAAAAGGCTTGTGTTGAGACACTTACTTGGTTGATAGTTTCATGCTCCATGCGTAGTCTACAACAATAAACTCTATGCTTGTGAGGTAAAGAGGGAGCATTTTCTTGAATCGTTGGACATACGAAGATTTCAAGAAAACTGACTTCTTATTTACTCTAGTTGGCCTCTCAACTTTCTCCTGACTTCCATCTATGTTCTAGTTTCTATATCAAAATTGAGAAATGTTGGTAGTGGACCTTCCTCATCTGCCAAGTCAAGTACAAATGGTTTAGCAAGGTGTTCAAGCTCCTGATCATTCTCATTTTGCTCATCAGGTGTGCATTAAACATTTTAAGATTACAATACAATCTGTGCCAGCCTTATTTTCTCCATTGCATCCATTACTTACTCAACTTGGAGAATAAATTTCTTATCCTATGGGCTACCTTCAGCAGGGCCATCATTGAGCTCATTCAACCTCTAATAGCTGGCAAACTTTTGCAAATTTTTCCTCCATCATTTTCATTGCAAAAGCCATATATTAGACCTATTATTTAACTACTTCATTCTTGTCATGAATGAGTTGTCAGAGTGATTAATGTTTTCAATTTCAGTTGGTTGTTGTTATTTTTTGCTTTCAGGCTTCTTTTCTGGGAAGGCTTTTTTTTTCCGGCTACTATTTGCATTCAAGTTGTTTTTCTTCAGTTTCTGCCGCAGTCTAGTCAGCCTTTTTCTCTAGCTGCTCAGGATGATTAGGCTTCTTTTGTAACTGCTCAATGACAACTTTTAGAGTATCAGCGCAAGGAAGATTGGCTGATATGATTTGTCCTATACTAAAGCCACCTTAACTTCTCTCTTTATTTAAGCTTTTGAGGAAAATATCATTTGTCTAACCTGTCATTGATGGGAAAACTCTAATGACAAGAGTTTTCCATCTGAACATTACCCGATCAAGATAAAACATCTGCACATTTTGTTTATGTATCGACCAGATAGTTCACTTTAAAAAAAAATATACACTTATAATATATCATTCAAATAGTTGCATGTACAAATATCACTCAATGAAAATAAAAAATCTACATATTTTTATGTACCAAATAAGCACTTTGCATTGAACTAATAGACACTTATGGTATATCATTCAGACAATTTAAGAAATATAAAAGGGACACTTTAGATATGAACAAGACATACTCATCATTTAATATGAAACTTGTTGGCAAATAAATAACACACATTTACCTGTAGGAAGTAGAGGCATGCACCAATGCATTGGTTGTTGACATAGTCTTCTTTGTACTTGCTGATATGGGTAACAAGTGTGTTCAAGGTGTAGGTATAGAAATTGAGTTGATAGTATACAGAAACATCCTTTAGTGCTTCATTAACCTTCCAATTTCAGCTGGATCTATTGGATGATGTGAGTAGCTTTGTGACTATGTAGATGACAAAGTGGAGCTTGAATTTTTCATCTTCACTTGACAAGTTAGTCACTATACTTGAAATTTGACTTGTCAATGATCAATTTTTCTTCCCATGCTACATTCTCCACTCTTCAAGTTCATGGTCATTTACATGAGAATAAGGGTGTTCATCAACCATTCTTAGACCAATAGGCATTCCTAACATGTGATGCACATTTTCAGCGGTTACTTTGATGCTTGAATGTTTGGATATGCACAAAATTGTGCCATCCGGATTAAAATGCTCTACTAGCCACTGCACCAAATTTGGGAAAAGCTTGGTGCATGTTATATCGAATAAGATCCAAATCCAAGTTCCTTAATTGCATTCACATGCTCAGTGCTTGTTGAAAGTAAGTCCATTGTTTGTTTCACCTCTTCAGGCTTGCACATTGGTCTATACATTATGCTACAATAAAATTGTAGATTTAGTCAATATTAAAGAAAAACCTTAGACAGTAATGGTAAACACTTGATAGAGTACTAAAAAATAGATTATGTATAACCAATATACACGTTTCTAGTAAGGAAATGAACTAGTGGACAATTTTCCAATAAATAAATGACCAGAAAATGAATGAACCAGGAGGAACTTTTCCAGAAAACACTTGATAGATAACTAATAGGCAGATTATTGATAACCAGTACACACTTTTCTAGAAAAGAAATGAACCAGTAGACAATTTTCCAATAAACAAATAATCAATAGATACTTTTCTAGTAAACACTTGGCAAAGAACCAATAGATAGATTATAAAGAACCAGTGCACACTTTTGCAGTAAACAAATGAACATAATGTGAAACTAAACAAATTTCTTAACAACTAAATGTAATGTTGTACAAAACTATTGTGAAAATAGTGCATGCTGTTAAGAGGTTGATAGGTTGGCCTTCTGTTTGTCTTCTTTTCTTGTTGGGGGTTAGATTTTTTTTTTTATAGGGCTTGGCTTTTGCTTTTGTGCTTTCTATTTTTGTTTCTCTTGTTCAGAGCTTGTGTCATGTTGTTTCTTGTGTTTTGCAGCTTCACTCTATTTAGATTCATCAGTGTCTTTCCTTCTCTTGTAGATGATAGGCTTTGCTGGACTTAGCTATCCTTGAGTTGATGTTCGTTGTCTGGTTTTTTGTCTGTATAAACAACTAGAAAGATAGAAGTTATATGAGATGTGTCTAAAGTGCTTTAACAGTTATAAATTGATTGCAACATATGTATGGAAAATGTCTTCGCTAGTTACAAAGTATGTCTACCATAAGAAGCACAAGTGTCTATATGAAAGAAAAAGAGTATTTTTGTAGACTGATTACAACATATGTATAAGAAGTGTGTGCATTAGCTACACAATGTGTCTATTGCAAGAAGCAGAAGTGACTATATGAAAGAATATGAGTATTTTTAGGTTGCTTATGAAATGGAGTTTGGATTCTTTTACATAAACATTGGCAGTTTGATGGTGAGTTTTATTTTTTTATTTTTTTTTTGTCTACACAAAGAACAAAAATGGTCAGAAGAAATCTCATATTATAAAAGAAAATTCTTATAGATGTAAGAAATGAATATTTGTGTGTTTTACCTCTTGTGTTCTGATTCATGTTGAGAAGCATGTGTTGGATGTTGCATTTTCTTCTTTTTTGTCAATTTTTCTCGATTTCATCTGTAGGTTAGGTTTTCATGAAGTGGAATTGTTAAAAATGAATAAAAAATTTAGTTTGAAGAGAAAAGCTAGAAAGCTAAATAAAAGTGTTCCAGCGTGTTGCTAAAACTGAAAACGTAGTATAAAAAGCTAGAGAGTTTAGAGAATTGTACGGAGATCGTTACCTTTGTTGTTGTGCCTTAGTGAAGTCGCTGTCCTCTACTAAAGCTAAAAGTACAAGGAGCTTTTGATTATTAGCCATGGCATTTTCAGAGGAGAGGAATAGAGAAGTCGCATGAGGGTTTGAGGAGGGATATGAATGGTGTTTGGTTTGCATTTGCAGAGCTTGTTTGTGAAGCAACTACTTAAAAGCAGGTAAAATAGTAATTTCAGTTAAGAAATAGGCTTGGTTGTGGGCTGGCGTGGCAGTTATTAGTATTGGGCTCCTATGTCTAATTAGACGTATGTATATTGTATAAAAATTAGTTTTTTTTATAGTTAAATCGACCATTAAAGTTTGGGTAAATTGTAAAAGCTCCCCTATGGTTTGATCTAACCTACATTGTGCCCCTTCTATTTTTAAAAAACCTACACTTTACCCTTACTTCTTTTATAGTGTCCGATAACAACTTCTAGAACCCTAAATTAAATTGTCTAATAATCATGTTTTAGTAATTTCAAAAAAATTTATATTTTTTTATAGTTAACTGATATTTAAAAAATATTGATGTGCATTTATAAGAAGAAAAATGTATTTACAAAAAGGAAAAAATAATAATTTAAAATGTATATTAATTATAAAAAAATATTACAGAGATCGACATTAGTAGAAAATGATTATCATACAATTTAAATTACAATTTTAGAAGTATTATCGGATAGTATAAAAGAACCAGAGGACAAAATGTAGGTTTTTAAAAATAAAGAGACAAACTATAGATTAAGGTGAACCTTAGGGGGTAATTATAAATTTCCCTTAAAGCTTTCCGTTGAGGTATATTTACTGCTAAAGATTTCAATATGGTGTAAATTAGCCACTTGTTGAAGCAGCGGCCAATATATTCTGTAAAATGTGGTGATGGGATGGCTGATTAAAATAGTAAATTAGATAATTCATCCATAAACTATATGCTCTTATGCACACCAATTTTTGAACTAAAAAACAAAACACAAGAACCATCTTCTTCCTTAACTCTCTAACTTGTGAATGTTCCAATTTCAATTCTGAAGATCGATTCTAGTTGAATTGACATAAGATTTTCATCTAAAATATGAGAGTATCTTTGCCCATGAACCATTGATATACTGAGATAGCCAGCCATCATGCATCTATACCAATGTAGAAGACTTTCCCATTTTGATTTGTATATTGAAAAATCGAGTGATGATAGGTAGGCTTTCTCATTAAAGTAATTATAGCAACTACATCTTTTGATCTACACTATGCCACCTCTCCTATTAGAGCCAACCAACTATACCCAAGCTCCATCATGTCAAAAAGACCACTCATTTCCTTGATTGAGATGAATTTTGTTAGATTGAATTTCATATTTATGCTCTTATACTTTTATACTTTTATATATGCTTGATGTAAAAACAATTATAGTTACTACAACTGCATAAAATAGATGATGACATAGGATGCGATGCAAGCTCTGATGTACTTGAAAATCATCATTCCCACGAGTTTGGTGGGAGGTAGAAAATAGCTAGATTATCATATGCAAGAACTTTTGGGAGCTTTACAATGTTGGACAAAGGTTTACGGACTAGTAAGTAATTTTATCTTCTTTTTTTTTTTTTAGCACAAGCTTGTCAAGTATATATATGTCTTTCACCACATCAAAAAAATGTTCCACATCATCATGAAACTGAAAACTTTAATAGTAGTGATGAATTTTCCCTCAAACAAAATGTTAGTAGTTAATTTAACTATAAAAAAGCTATAATGACAGAGCCACTTATAGTGATATTTTTTTTCAGAGTGAACTCATTAATATTGGCTACATAATAGGCTCCTCCATGGGCTTAGCCCAGGCTTATATCCCACTGGATTTTGGCTGTAACACCTCAACACTTGTATATATTTATCAGATGGGTTGAGTTCACTATGCAGTGATAGGGAATTGGATAAATTTGCCTAAGGTGTATTAGCGTATTTGAGACAGTCCTCTTATTGAATGCGGAGATAGTTAAGGACTACATAATTTTATTTTTAGGGAAAAAAATAAAAAATGCATTGACACTCTAGTCTAGGTCAAGCAAGCGAATGAATAGACAAATGTGTACAGTTAATTAAGGCGATAAACTATTTCAAAATTAAGATCAACGGACTGAAAGCTATATTTCCACAAAAAGGAAAAGAACAAAGGCAGCTTAATTGATCCATTAATCTTTGATGACAAGAGAAGGAAAATTGGCAAATATGCCCACTCATTTTAGGTTAATAAGACAAATCACCCATTAATATATTTTTTAGGCACATATATGTGTTTTTTTTTTCCAGGGTAAATAATGCACCAACAGCAACATGAAACGTATATGCTGAGATGGATACTTCCGACAAGAATCGTTTCCAAAAAACAAGGTTCCATTCAGTCATGCGTAGGAGTAAAAGGCCAGCATTTCTTACTCTAATTGTTGACTAGAACATCTAATTAAGATTTGAATCATTTTAAGATGTTAATAGTTTGGTTAGACTTTAATCCAAAATTTATTTACTTCAAGTCAACACTAAGGTTTTCAATGTTATGGCTGTTAGGTATATTACATCCTGTAAATCATAAATATACCGTATAGTATATCGTGCCACACTTCATTACAGGTTACATAAACAAATATATATTAAAATATTATTTTAAAATAAAGTTTAAAACTTCAATTATCAATTAAATTTTTTATTTAAATAAAAAATAAAATAACATCAATATTTATGTCAAAATATCTTTATTAATTATAGCTTGTCGTTATATATGTATTTATGTATACATGTAGTACATTGAAGTAAAATGTAAAAAATTCCTTACCTTGCGATACTTGATATATCACGGACTTATTATAGTAAACCGTGGTAAATTGAGAAAAATACACAAAAAGTACAGCTACGCAAAATATCACTGTATTTAATGCAAAAACCCTACAAATCAAGAACTCACGTATGCAATATGAGGTATTTTGAGCAGTATTTCACAATTTTGCACAAAATTTGAGACACTGGTCAAAATAAACAAAATTGGATATATCCAAATTGGACATATTCAAAGGTAAACCTACACCAAGAGGGAGAAATTTAGAACCATGTAAAGAATAATTTGTTTCTAATATATTGCTACTTATTTTGAAGTCAATTACATTTACCTCAAAAGCTACTTTGTTATTTGTCCTCTTAAATAAGTGGCATACTCACGAGTATTATTTAGGTTACAGACAGATGGATTTAGACCGTCCGTTGCTGTTGATCTAATATGTCTATAATATGTGACAACAAAATTTTCCCATATTACACAGCTTTGCCAAGAAAGGAGAAAAGCATCAAGTTATATGGATTGAGTGACTTTTCAAGACTCAGCCCATGTTTTCCATTTTCTTGAATATATTTGTGCATTGGGTGATTGGCAAGATTGATTAGCATCATTGAGGCCAGTTTTCCATTTTCTTGCATGTTTTCTCTTTTTTTTTCTTTTGTTAATATTTTCGTAAAAACTAAAAAAAATTGAGAATGAGTTTAGTTTGTGGTTGTTTGGTTATTGGCATAATATCTATAATCAATATAAGGATTTCGATGCATTTTCTTGGTAGGACTATGTTCAATTTGATGAATTTTTTCCTCCCAATAATTTTTAGAGCTTTTAATTTTTTAGGTCAATGATGAAAAAGAAAGAAAAGCGTGACTAAGCTAAACTACTAGATTTTTCTCTGTTATAATACTTTCCATAATGAGGGTTTGGATTCATGTATTTAGATTGAGGATGTCCAATTGAAAGAGTTTTTCCTACTTTTTGGTTTTTCTCTATTTACTTTTACCGAGATTGCATTTCAAGTTTTTTCCCAATTAGCGTAATGTCTATCCATAATGATTGTAAGGGTTTAGGCTCAACTTTTTCAATATGGCATGCCCAATTGAAAGAGTTATTTTTTCCCCCAATTTTTGGGTTTTTCCCAATGTTTTAAGCCAATAAATGAAAAAATGTGGAGGGAAAATGTGGGGAGGGAGTGGTGAGGGGAAAAAATTACATGGGTTGCTTGGAAAAAAATCTTGTCTAGTAAAAACGTAGGTGGTTTAGGTGTAAGAAGCCTTCAGGCAAAAAACCTGGGGTTATTGGGGAAATGGTGGTGAAGGTTTAGGAAAAGTGGGGATTCTTTGTGGGTTAGAGTTATTAAAGCTATCTGGGGGGAAAGTGGAGGGGTAGGGAGGTCTAAGGAAGGAAGTTAGTTTGCTGGAGTCTGGGGTGAGATTGTTAATAGAAATTGAAGAAAAAGGGATTAATTTTGTTAACTCTTTTAGGAGAAAGGTTGAGGTGAAATTTTGGAAAGATTTTGGGTTGCGAACATGTGTCTAAAAGAGAAATTTCCTAGACTATATAGGGCGGATCAATAGAGAGTACATGGTGTCCAAAAGGGTTGTGGGAGGAGGGGAAATAGGTTTGGAGATTTGGGGAGTGGAAGAAGAGCAATTGGCATAACTCATCTCTCTTGTTTTAAATGTTTCTTTGTCAACAGATGCAAAAGATGATTGGTCTTGAGCGTTGGATCGAGGCGGTGAATTTACAGTAAGGAAACTATCTTCCTTGCTAGACAAAGTGTGCTTGCAGCCGGAGCTATCGACGCCAATATTTGTTTGGAACTCGCTAGTGCTTCAAAAAGTAAACCTATGTGTCTGGAGGGCGGTTCTTGGTCGATTGCCATCAAAAACAAATCTGGCAGCTAGAGGAGTGGAAATTGCAGATGTTCGTTGTCCTTTGTGCCTTTTTAGGGATGAAACAGTTAATCACATCATGGCACGCTGCAGTTTGGCTACATCTCTATGGCAAAAGGTACTGCTGTGGTGGCAACTTGCTAGAACTACCCCTTTGGACACTGCAGATGCGATATCTGTCTCTCGGAGTCAAAGACTCCGGGCATGAGTCAGAGACTTTGGCAGGCAGTGTGTTATGTTACTTGCTGGATCATTTGGAAGTCTAGAAATAACTATGTCTTTAATGATGGTAGAGTTTCGGTAATGCATATGCTAGGGGATGTTCAGTTTTATTCATTCTTCTGGATTAGTCATAGATTCAAAAGGGTAAAATTGTTGTAGGTGGATTGGTTGCTCACCCCCTGTCAAGCTATACAAAACTGTATCTAGTTTAAGTGTACAGGTGGCTACATAGGGAATTGGCTGCTTAATGTCTAGGGGGGGAGGGGTAGGTGTGTTTTGTTATTTTGCTAGCTGCTGGCTAGTGTCAGTTTTCCGGTTCTCTACTCCGTTATATATATTTATATATATAGTTTTTTGTTGCCGTTCAAAAAATAAATAAATGAAAAAATGTGAACGACCTAATTAGTGTTTTTTTGTGCGACAAGCATAGATTCTGTCATAATTGTTGGGCTTTGGATGCGTTTAACCAGTCTTTTTTAAACCGAATTGTCCACCCAACCATTAAAATGTGTGAACACAGTTCAATTGGTTCAACTACCAGGTCAAGATCTTTTCTATCGTTCTGTTGCTTCATGCCTAAAGGAGTGGGGACTGGGGACTTTATTGTTCATTTTAAAATTAAGGGAGAAAAATAACAAGAGTAGAAAATATGAGGACTAGATATGGCATTTTTCATTTTATCTAATATAACTTCTTTCCTAAAACCTAATTCGAGAAGTCACTCAAGGCCGCCGAACTCCTTACCTACCTTTTTTTTCCCCTTCTTTTCCGGTGCGTTTTCCTATTTCGTTTTCGACTTAATTCTTCCTTCCCTTTTCTTATTTTCTTTTGTAGATACTATAATTCTATAATTCCTTTCTCTTCTCCGAATCTACCAAGCTTTGCTCTTGCAATCTTTTTACAGCGATTAAAATGATAGTTTTTCCAGCAAAGAGAGTACTCATTTGTGCCAAAAAGCATTATCGATCAAGTGCCGAAAGGCTCCATCAATTTTTTGATGCATTATTTACCAAAAATAGAAAAAAGACTTGTCATCACGAGTCACAGTTCAAAGCAACTTTTAAGTCATCGATTTTGAACTGTTTCAAGCGGTTTTTAATGATTTTGACTTGTTTTTAACTTCTTCACATATGAATTAAAAGTCGGGTCTACAAGGGCAACGGTTTTAGTTAGAAGATCTAACTGGAAGCGGCACGTCCAATGGACATATATTTTTTTTCCCATTAACCTTATTCACTTTATTTAGACTCAAATTTATTTACCTAGTTCACTGTATAAGTTGTACAAGTTTCAGCGTGCAACATGAACTTGACATATTTCAAGGTAAATTATGCTAAAGTGTAAGGCCTAAATGTCTATTGCTCCATTGAACTATGATGACTTGAACAATTTACCCTATAAACAATCAAGTAGATCAATTCAAACCCTGAACTTTGATAAATCAGTTACTTTAGTCCTCTAACTTAGCATACTCCTTACACTGTTCATCTTTAATGATACAGTCGTCGCTGTTGCCCCATCCTCCACCCTATCTCTACACTCCTCAATGTCTCTGAACTCTCCTTCACCTTCCTCTTCTCCCACCTCCAATGCTGAAGCAGCTTTTTCCACAATCGAAGCAGCGTTTTCCCCCACCCTCTTCTACCCCACCTCTGCCCAAAGCCTCCGCCACTCATTTGACAGAATGTTGCGTTGCTTCGAGATAGATGAATCGTGCTAGTTGTTGGGTCTAATAGGGAGCATCCAAACAAATCAAATGAATTATCTAGATGGAAAACACACTCAACTTCCAGCTCCTCTCCTCTCCTTCGCGTGCTTGGTTTGTTGGTGGTAGCAGAGAATCGTGGTGTCTCTAATTCCACCTATGTCAATCTGCTACTGAGTTTCCGATGTCAATCTGCTATTGGGTCTTTGCGATATGGGGAAATCCAATAGAAACCCAGGTGGGCAGAGGGAAGATAGAGGCGACGTCGAGAACAAAGAAGGAAAGGAGGCTCCGTTTATCTCTCTAATGGCGTCTTTGTCCTATACAGCTACATAAGCGCTTAAGTGAGTTAAGGAACTAAACTGGCCTATTTCCCAAAGTTCAGGGTTCAAGTTAAAGCAGTTCATAATTTAAGGGTAAATTGTCCGAGTTACCATAGTTTAACGAAACAATAGGCATTCAGGCCAAAGGATAATTATCCAACATTGAATTAAAATTTTAGATGTTAATATGTAAATTTTATGTCATTGATAACATTACTTATTGTTATTTAAAACATTTGATAATAACTTTAATTTTCACATAAGAAGTAATTTGATATTCACCTTTACACAACTAAATCTAGTTTAATTACCTAGTTACATTTTTTTTACTTATTAGTAAGAAATTATATGGAAAATAAATATTTTGAATATTTTGCACATTAGTGCAAGATGTTATATTTATGTATTGCATACGGTTGACTTAGTATATGGTGGGGATGGTTTTATCAACGAGTGTAGGATATAGAGACCCCTAAAAGGAGCCTATCTAAAAAATTCAATATATCCGTAATCTATTGTCTTAGTAAGAGTTCTTATATATTTTTATTTTTATTGTTATACTATTGACTATGCTTTGCTTTAGATATTGTTTGGATTGATGTTTAACTGTATGATACTTTGTATTTTGGTAATAATTAAATATTTAGTAACGATGTGGATCTACTATGTCTTTGCGGATATATTAGTACCGGTGCTGTTGTTTGGACTGTTGGCAATGTAGGGATTTGATAATATAATAGTATGCAGATGATTAAATAGGGGAAGGGGGGAAATTTAATTTTGCGTTGGCTCACGTCACTACCCTACCGGCAGCACGTCAGTACTGAAGAAATAGTGATAACAGTTTCTATGACGGCTTAGAGATGTCAGCCATCGCTAACGTGTGTCAGTGGCAAGTGAATTAAATGTCTTGCTAATGACCAATTTTTAAGCAGTGAACGTGAGTTAAATAAAGTTAATATAAATTTGATTAGATACTCATGTCAGACTTTCATATACGCTTTTAGTTTCTTTTTCGTTTTGGGTTAAATTTTCTCGGTGGGGGAGATAACAATTTTAGGAATTATTAAGCAGAGTAAATGCTTACTTGATATCAAAATTCCTACAGGGGGATTTTCTACGAAACGAAATTAATGCATATAACCTCGAAATAAAGCACCTCTAAATGAAAATAGCGGCATCTTAGATTAGGGGCGAAAATGAGCAAAGTTGAGTCCGGACACTTATATGTTTTAAGCTTAGTTCATTAAGAGTTGGCTAAATGGAACTCGAAACTCAATAAAAAAAAGTTCAAGTTCAACTCGGTAGCTCGGTAGCTCGATAGGCTTGAAGCTAGAATCAAGTTCGTTTTGAGGAACATCATGAGAGATCCAATAGTCTCTCTTTTGGGTTGAGGTTTAAAGTTTTTACCTGGCTTCGGTCATTGTCGCTATCGGAGATTGAAGCTCGAACAAAGTTCTGGCTTCGATGGTTGTTAGTATTGGAGATTGAAGCTCGAATGAAGCTCTGCACGTTTGACGATGAGCTGACAAACGAAGGTGATTCAATTACTTGGCGATCACAAGCCGATTGATGATGAGACGAAGAGATGGCAGGTTGTGCAATGGTGGTGTGGGTGGTCGGCGTCCTAAAGGTGGCCACTAGCCAATGGGAATGACGGTGATGGGTGTGACTTTGGGCTGGGATCTATCAATTGCTATCACTCTGAAGCGAGGGAAGGTAGGGTCTTAGTGTTCTGGGAAGAGAATGAAAGGCAGACATGATTGGGTGTAAAGATTTTAGGGAATTAGGGTTAGATAAATTATATTATATTAATTTTCTTACCATACTCGTCAGGCTCGATAAGGATTCGAGCGGAACACTACTTGGCTCGAAGCTCAGTTCGTTAAAGATTCTAACTTATCTTATGGCTCAATGCTCGTTAAATTTAACTCGAGGCTTGTTAGGCTCGGCCCAATAACAAAAAAATCAAACTCAAGCGCAAATCATTTGATAAACGACTCAACTCGCTTCCACCCCTACCCTAAATTATGAAGGGTTGGATTGGGTTAAATGGCCAATAAATTTATTAATTGTTCATGAAATTATCTTGAAGAATTAATTCTTGAATCTTTGTGTGGCCAACTGTTAAGGAAAAATACATTATTGGACTTGTGTTAATTTTTTGCTCATAGATGATGATAGGTTTTAAGACTAAGTCAAGAAATTATATTTTATGCACGAAAACCAACCAACCCTATAGCATATAAGGTGTGTATGAGAGAGATTCACGAAGCATATGCGTTGACCTTTTGTCAGATCTAGAATATGGAATTAGCTTGCTTGCTCTCCAAAACTAAGTCCAAATGAAGTTGGAGAGGGTTTAAGAAAGAGAAAGGGAAATTGGATAACAGATTGGGACTACTTAAATCACGTTAAGTCGTTGGGACTTTGGTTTGGCAGATGTGAGCAGAGCGGTGACTACTTGGGGAGTGGTGATAACATCGTTTTTTTAAAATAATAAATATTACTGATATAAACCAACAAACTCTATACAAAGAAACCAACAATTTCTAGCTTTTTGATCTAGTGGTTTAGAAGATATAGAAGAGAATTAGGATTCAAATCGTAATCTTTCCACTTCCTATAATATACCTTACAAAAGCTAATCTAGTTATCATTTTAGTCCTAAAAAAGCTGGTGAGCCAAACTTGAAGCACAAGCAAGCCAAAAAATTCAAGACAACGACTGTCACTAGACTCACAAAATCAAACAGCAGACCACCTACACCTGAAGCATCAATGAGTAATTAAACCGATGAAGAATCCTTAAAAGAAGCGGCAGCAAACTTAACCAGCAAAACACACAACACAACAAGTCAACAACGATAGAGACCAGCCAGATCAAAAAGCTCCTCAGAAGGCAGGCCCCTCATGGCACCATTCTACGACAAAAACCAAACCAATCAGTGAGAGTGGGAGAACATTTAGAACCAATACTGTAAAGGAGAGGATCGTTGAACCCCCTGCTTTTGCCAAGCATCTGCTTCACTATTTCATTCTCTACATACACACTGCAATGAGCAATCGGTACCTTACATTAGTCTGTCCACTTCACCATGAACATGAGCTAATCTCCAAGGTCTCTTGTCAACCCAAGATACAGCAGTCCGAGAAACACTCTCAATCCATAATTTGTAAAATACTAAGGAGTCATTGCTCGACACCAATTGTAAAGCCTCACAAATTGCCACAAAGAGGGGTGATTGTTGCCATCATGTGCAACTTGTTACAGGGCAGAAACAAGCTGGTTTTTTAGAATAGGAGGAAGCCACCAGCAATAACAAATGGAATTGCTAACTGTTTGGAGAGTGATAGATCGAGTTGCAGCCATTACTTCCTCGCCCTTTCAGTTTGCTTGAGATCATTGATGAGCTCTTTTTTTATTTTGCTTTTCTGGAACTGACCCCCTATAAGTCATTTGAAGCTTTAATTAATTGTGATGGTTTAATTCGAGGAATCTAGGCAAGCTTTGGTGGGATAATTAACCTTTTTTAGGCTCCTCTCATCTCGGTGCTTATGGCTAATTTTTTGGCCATTGGAGCACATCTCAATATTCTTGCTTAACTCTAAGTTGTTGTCCAAGGCTGTCTTATATCATATTCGGGAAGGAAATAAGTGCACATACTATTGGGCAAACTTGGGGCAATCTTTTAAGTATTTAGTTTCAGGTTTTTGAGTGGGCGCCACGATGTCTTGACTTGTTAATATTGGGTGATTGTCAAAGCATTCATTGGCGTATACCATAAGCTTTTTTAACTTTCATGTTTGTAAAAAAAAAAAAACAAAATTATAGACACTAACCTATACAATTTAAAAAAAAAATCATTCAATAACTACAAAAATCGTGTCATTGTTGGGTGAATGATTTCACTCTTTCGACGGATGTTTTACAATTTACTTTGTGGCCCATTGTTGCCAAGATCTTTTGATTTAATGATATGTTTGCTAATGATTTCCATTAAAAAAATCGTCCAATAACTACAAAAATTTTACAAAAATAGAATTTAACCTCATGTGCTACATTGTGATTATATAAATTTGTACTGCATCAATCTGAAAATATTCATCATTTTTTAGTTCTTTGTAAAAATTACAATTGTTGGGACACACAAATGCAGTCATATTATTTTTTTAAAAAAATAAACAATAACAAATAACAAAATTATTTTTGAATCTTTATGAATATTTAGGCACAATCTCATTAATTTTGAATGAAAAGTCTAAGATTATACGCAATAGTACCGCATCTTAAAATCAAGTTTGGATCAATAAACAAGTATTATTTTTTTATTTTTAATGCCTAGTTTTGTAGATTCATTCATAGTTATATATATTTGATAAACTAGGAGTAGTACAATTTAAAAACGAATATATTAAATGGTCTATTCAATAATGTTGATTTTTACCAGGAGTTGAACATGTCAATAAAGATAATGGGAGCAACATGTTTAAATTTTTTTATTCCTGTGTAGCTTTTTCCGTTCAGGAACTTTTTAGTCAATGATTCTTTTTTATCAATCTCAGGTACAATAATAACAGATAACTCAGCTTTTCCGATGACTTTAGATGACCTTTATCATTTATATATTGTTATGTTTTTCTTGACTTTTTATCTCGTGCTCTTTCATAGCATTCTTTATATGTTATTCCGATTAAAAAAAATAAAACGAAAGGCTAGACGCCCAACAGCCGCACTGACCCTGGACGGCCAATCCGATCATGTCCATATATTATTCCTATTCCATATTGCCATTGCTTTTCTTCCCCTGTCCAATCATGACCACATACTCAATCCCAAAAATTAAGAAAAAAAAAGTTTTCCCATGTCTTCCTCTCTCTGTGTCTCTGTCTCAGTCTCTGTCAGACAACACACAATTTTTTTTCTTTTGGTTTGGGAATATTCCCACGACTTCCTAACGTATATGTATCATAATAATAATAATAATAACAATAAAGGTTCAGTTGTAGAGAGCTTATACATCCGCTCTGATCCTCACGCATAAAAATATGCTACTAAATGTTTTTCATTTCTTAATGATACAACAAATGAAATGAAATGGTTTTGGATTTGGAAAAAATAAAACGAAAATTTTCGAGAAGAAAAGATATGCCGAATGACTAATTAGACCAGGAAAAGAGAAGGAAATTTAAAGGGAGAAGTCAAGGGCTGAGAGAAGGAACTAGGAAGAGTAGAGGATCCTCATGCGATCAAAAGCCTTCGGCTGCTATCGAAAGATACAAAATAAGACCAGTCAAATGACAAGTCTCGCTTCCGTAAATGTTAAGGTGGTGCTTTAGATATGAACATTTTTTTCATTTATTTTTCAATTTTGTTTAGAAAAGTTTGAAGTCATATTATTATAAGGAAAAACCTTCTTTTATAAACTTTAGAAAACTCATACTATAAAATAGAAAAATTTATTTTAGATCTTTTCCATTTCAATACAATTTTTTTTTAAAGTTTAGAAAATTATCCACATCCTTATAAAAACACATTATGCTATCAAATTTTTATCAAAATAGAATTTGAAAAAAATAAAAATTTACATTAGGGAAATAATTGGCAATCATTTTATCACTACTATAGATTATTCTTGTAACTATTTTTACCAAATAAAACTTGAATCCTCATAAAAATTGGAAGTTGAGTTTAATTTGATCATCCATCATGTGAAACACTTTTGTGATTTTTTTTTTACACAAAAATATCTCTAAAAGTCTAAAAAGTAAGAGGGGTATAAGATATTCTATAGTATAGGGAAGGAGAAATGTCTGCATGTCCAAAATGCTGAAGACACTCAAAGCAACTTTAAATGGTATTGTATAAAATCGCGATGAAGGTGGGAATTGACCTCTAATCTCTCTTTTTTATCGATGTCTACCACTTTTTCAAATCATCTACTACACTTTTATGAATTTTGTAAACCGATGGGATTGTTATGTAAAATGGTAAATGAGATTATTGTTAGCTGTTTTAAAGATGGATGAGGTTAAAGACTTTTCAAGATTTTCTTTAAAAAAAATCCCTAAAAGTCATTAAAATTAGTGTGTCCAATTAACTTTATCTACTCATGCAACAAAAATATGTTATAAGATGCTTCATAATGCATGAGTCTTAGAATCATAATGGCCATGTCATGCTTCTCCAAACATCTATAAATATTTTCTTTATACACCCAAGAACATAACAGAGGCAACAACTCAAACATTTGTTTCATGCCCATGCTCAAAATTAAAGAAAAATGAGTCTGAGCAGCCCATTAGAGTCTTTGAATTTAAAAAGTATTAGATTAAATATATTTCATCTCGTCACTCAAATTTCAATGTCTTTGAATTTCAAAATGTTTGTTTATTGAAGTCCTTAACAAAATGTTATTAAAAATTCAAGATTCATCTTTCTCCATTTCTTTTTTGGTTTCTCTCCTATATATAAATTAAAGAATAACATTTTGAATAACATCTCTGAGCTCATAAATTACAAACTGGCTTGGAGAGTTGGCAAATGCCTCAATCAAAACCACTTTCAAATATTTCCTCGATCCTACAATGAGAATCTCTCTCTCTCTCTCTCTCTCTCTCTCTCTCTCTCTCTCTCTCTCTCTCTCTCTCTCTCCCCTCTAGAAAATTGGGCATTTCTAATGAGATCTAATGCTAAAATTCAATTTTTCATTGAGAATTTTTTTAAATATTTTTATCCAATGGAGAAAAGTTGAAGATACAATAAGAATCGCTGAAAATGGGCTTCATTGTCAAAGTTCAATTGATCTCAAAGGGGAAGAGATTTAGTGGTTTATTTATTATTAGAAAGAGAGTAACGGATGTTTGGCAAGCAAAGGAAGGCTAATGTTCAGGCAATCAATTAGGTGAGACTTGTATATATCACTTAAAATAAACTACAGAATGAGATTTCTAGAGTTGGCAAAAGTCCAAAAATCAAGCAAATCAAGCATAATAATACTGGAATGAGCAAATTCTCAGGGATGGCATTGAGTACATCATTGTTTGGTTCTTTTTCAGATACAGTTAAAGCGTTGGTGGTGTCGTGGTGAGTACAAACACAGTGGCAGGTTGAGTTGTGTTTGGCATATGAAAGAAAAAAATGCAGTGAAGAGATGAGGGGAAGAGACATGGTCGACCAAAAAAGAGGTATGGCATGTGAAAGAAGGTAATGTAGTTAAAAAGTCAGGGCATGAAAAAGATGGTAATTAGGGCTTCATGAATTTATCAGGGAAGTATGGAACCATGAGGGTTTGGCAGGGGAGATGGTAAATAGTAAGGATACGTTGTTCGACAGAGGGCGTGTGGCGGGAAATAAGTAGGATATGGTCTTAAAAGGTAATGACTTGGTGACTACGGTTGGAGGTGTACTTGGTGGTTGCGTGCAGATATGCCAGGGTGACAAGGTAGCAGCTGATGGAGGTGACCGTGATAATGGTAGATGTAACCAAGTGTATCGAGTAGTGGTGAGCAGAAGTTTGGTTTTAACCAAAATAACCAAATAACAGAATTTTTTCAATTTTTGGTAACCAAATAGAAGTAAAAATTTGGTTTTCGGTTCTAATTGATAACTGATTTAATATTTTGGTTCAGTTATTGGTTTCATTCCTCAGAAAATTTAATGACCGAATAAACCAAATTATTACAAGCCAAATGACATTGTTTTGATCTATTTCCTCTAAGTCATCTTTCTTTCTCTTGTTCAACCTAACTCTTGAACTCTTAGTCTCCTCTATTATCACTTTCGTGTTAGTTAGGGTTTGTTCTTTGCTCACTTTCTATGCTTCAATTCGCTGAATCTCTACTTCCTTCATCATTGCTGGCCGTCCTCAACTCGCTTATGTCACCTAGTTTTGTGAATATTCCTCCCCCTGTGTCACTCAATTAAGGTAATTCCTCCATCTACTTCCTTCATCATTGCTAACCTTTCTTGATTATTGTGTGTGTCTATCTTTTTTTTTTTTGGTATTACTAACTGTTTGTCTCTTCCTTTGTTGTTCATTCCCAAGTTCCAATTTATAAGCTTCCTCTTCATCTTGTTCTAGGTTTTTCCTCCATAAGACTGCTACTCACCTCTTTTGTTCATTTTTGTTTGAAGTTCTTGTATTGTTAAATCTTGGCTTTATGTGGTTTCTGGTTGTGTTGAAGTTTGTACACTGATATGGATAAGAAATTACATGGATAAGAAATTGCACTAGTTTTACTCACCTGAACAAGTGAATAATTTAGATAACAAATAATTGTAATTAAGCTTGTGAATTTTCTATGAAAAGTTGAACTAAAACAATTTAATAAAAAAAATCCAAAGTTCAAGTCATAATCTTCTTTTGTTTTGTAAAAGAAATGAGGAAAAGAAGAAAGCTCATATTTGACCAATTGGGCTATATGCATTCTCTCTCTGGTCTTAGCTAGCTAATTTGATTAAGGGCTATGTGACTTTTCTTTGACTCCAAATAAAGAGAGTAAGAAGACCTACGATGAAGACCTGACCGTGCTCTAATGAATTTCGGCTATTCAGGTAAAAAATTGAAAATTGAACAGTTAATTCAGTTTTTAGTTTTTTTAGTTTTGGGAAAAATTTTGATATATTAGTTCTTAATGTCTAACATCGAAACCCAAAAATAATTTGGTTATTTGATTTTGGTTATAACCGAATAAACCGTTTGATCACCCTTAGTACCAAGGAGATAATGGGTCTTCAACTAGAAGTGCTACGGGTGGTGGCAGACAGAGAAGCAAATAGGAAAGCAATGTAGACCAAAAGAGTAAGGTGGTGCCTCTGGATAACATTTCTTTAGGTGGCAGCAGGTAAGAAATCTGCAACATTAAGGTTGTGCCATGTACGCTGGGTTTGGGTCAGGCAAGTAATTCTATTGGGCTTGAAAAATTCAAAAATTTTGGTATATCTGAGTTGGTTTATGGCGGGCTTCTAAATAAATCTCTAAATGAGTCTATTAGATAAAAAAAATATAGAGAAAAATGGGTTTGCTTTTTCTAGCGAAAGGGTAAATAATAGCAAGTTTGACTTAGTGGTGGTGAAAATAATTAATAAGGATGATTATTATTTAATCTTTCCTTGGGTTCCACCAATTTTGAAGGTCATGGATAAATTGCAGGATAGGATTTAGGTAGTCTCTTGTTGCCATAAAAAATTTGACATTGGAAGATACTGAGTCCTCAGATTGCGTTAAGGAAAATATTAGAGGTGTGGGTCTTGTACCAGTGATCTAGGAAGTAAAGTTACCAATCTTATTAAAAAGTCATTTGATGGTTGTGATGAACTAGTAATAAGTATTTTAGAGAATCTCGATAAGGATAAGGATTAGAGAAAACAGCAAAACAAGGTAGGATTGTGGCCAAAAAGATCAACATTGAAAAGTAAATTGAAGAGATTGGCATGGGGGATCAAAGACTATATTACTATTTTTCTTGCCTTTTTTTTGTTCTTGGAGGTTGTGACCAATAATGTCTAAGTTTGTATTTTCTTAGTGTTGGTAGGGAATGCTAGTTTTGTTTAGGTTATGGGAGATTTAAAAAAGACTTTCAATTTGATATATTTTGGGATTCAGTATACTTTTATATCTTATGAAAGGTTATTGAAGATGATTTGTTCCAGTATCTTTCTAGAACTGAGAATTTCTATTTTATATTTTTTTAATAATATTTATTTTTACCTTTCCAACAAAATTTCAAATATTTCCACTTATCCATGCTATATTATTCCATAAGTTGGCCACACAAATTCGATAATAAATAAAACACCAAATGTAAGAGCACAAAGGAAATAAGACGCTAAATTTATCATACAATACAACAAACAAGACACTTGAACCCTACTTGCTACTTATCACTTGTTTTCTTTGTATCATTTTCTTTTCTTTTTTTTTACACCTTCAGCCAAATTTGGACACCAATCCTAGCCTAAATAATTGATTTATTTCCTTTATTCTATTCGATCAACCACTATCATATCCTTTTTTGTCATTTCTTTTTCCTCATTCTCATTTTCAAAGTTCTTTTATCACTTTTGGCAGAAGTATCACCTAGTTTCTCTCGATACTCTATGAAAAATAGATCTGGGCGATCCATTGTTGGTCTTAGTGGGTTAGGCAAAGACCGAGGGGTAAAAAATGATAGACATTGATGATGAGGAATTTTCTCATGATGGATCAGGTGACGGTTTTGAAATTATTTATCTATTTATTGTATTAGACTTATGTCAGATGATCATTTCATTCACTTTTAGGTGTTGATCTACCTTTTATTTAGTCGGATCATCTATTGTTTATTTTAACTATTTGGTCATTCTCTATTTGAGCTTTATTCCAGTTATTTTTTAGTTATTTATTCTAAGTTTATTCTGGTTTACATAGAAGGTTTAACTTGATCTAATTATCTTTCATTCATTCATTGTAATAGTAATGAATAGTCATTTAACAGCCAGTTTTATATTCTTGTTATTCCTTAAAGTATTATGTAGTTATTAGTTTGAAAGATATCATTTTACTAACTTTTTGATTTGAATGAAGTATCTTTTGTAATAAAAAATATATATACAATTAAAAATGATGGGCACGCAAGGTAATGGTGAGGAATATTCACTCTATAAAGTAAATATATTACTCTTTCCACCTTGTTGTGTTTGTTTCATCATGATTTGGCTTGCAAATTAAGGTTCGTTGTTGTTTTCATATTTTTCCAATTAAGCCCTTCCTTTTATCGTCTCTATCCCTTCGCCTTTTCATCGCCTCCTTGCTTAACCTTGCCCTCTGTCTCTCTCTGTCACCTCATTCCCCAACTTTGCCCTCTGTCTCTCTGTCACGTCCTTATCACATTTCCCAACCTTGTGCCTTTGTCCCTCCATTGCATAATTCCCTTGCCCCAACCTTGTCCCCATTTTCGAGCTTTCACTCTGTCATCACCTCTTTCCTTGGCCATGCTCCTCTATCCTTTCATCGTCTTCTTTTTTAACCTTACCCTTTGTCCCTTCATCGTCCGCTTACCTCCTTTTCCAACCTTATGCAGCTATTATTTTATCACCCTCTTTCCCCCGCTATAGGCCTGTCATTAGTCTTGAGCTTTCACTTCATCATCGCCTCTTTACTTGAACATAATGCAAAACAATAGCGCAATAATTGAAATGAACAAAATTGCTAGATTGAGTCTTGATTTGCCTTGAGTGTGACCCTGATTAAAACAAGTAGAATTGCTTGATCAATTCAAAAACCACTAATGTAGTCAAACAACGTGAGATTGAGCCAAAAAAGCTTGAGTGAGTTAAAGATGACAACTCCATAAAAGCATCAATCAAACCCTACCCATGCCCTAAAATGAATGATCTAAGCCTAATTGCCTACCATGCCATAGATTGGCGAATTAGAGATCACTTAAAATAGTCAAAGACGTTTATTTGCTTTTTAGTGGGAAGATGGTGGAATATTCATTTTGCTTGCTAAAACTTATTAAAAGAGGGAATGATGCAAAAAAAAATTAGGATGACTTAAAAAGAAAAATGGGTAAAGAATATGGGACCGGAAAGAGCATTATTCAATTATTTTTTATACTAATAAATATGGTATAGTAGTATATTAAAAAACTGAGCACACTAATTTACATATATAAATTTCTAAGAAGGAACATATACATGCATACAATGAAAACACAAGCTTTATTTTTCTAACAACGTTATTATTATTTTTATATATGCATAGGAAGGAGGCTAAAGGATGAGTGATGAATTGAATTTTTGACCTACTTAGGGGCGAAACCAGAATTTTAAGTTAGGGACCGGATTTAATTTTAAAAATATTTGAGGAATAAATGTAAAGTAAAATAAATTAAAATCTATTAAAATGTTATGATTGTCAATTGTTTGATGTTGAACTTTTCCTACCTTTTTCACACAAATTAACCACAAAAATTTATATGTAGGGAATTTTAATTAGAGAAGGAAAATTATTTACCATTTTACACTTTTACCTCTTAAAATTATTGTTATGTTAATAATTAAAAGATTGAGGTTATTATAGGAGAGATAATGAGGTTGGTTAACCTTTATGTTTGTTATATATATATATATATATATATATATAGGTAATATAGTATATAATTTGAAAAAATTTTGCAACTCTAATCACCCGACTGCCCACTGGCTCTGCCACCTGCTGATAACACTACAAGCCTAAATACTAGGTTAATACTTAATACTTTGCTGCTCACTGAAATAGTAAAAGAAGAGTACCTGAATTAACTACCACCAAACCTACGCTCAGACTCTACACAAATTCATCCATTAGCTAAAATGAAAAGAATTCGTTCAAAAAGAACTTAAACGGGACGGGAAGTGCCATCAATTGTAGTCTGTTACTGGCCGCGTATATCATCAGCATGACACCAGCCTGAGTTCAGTACTTGTTGAGCTTTCTCACACAAACACAATACTGCAGCTGCCAGCAGGTATCGTGATAATTATTTTATGTTCGAGTCGCCTTCAACGCCGTTGTTACCCCAATTATATTTGTATTTCATTCTTATCAAAAGAGATATATATATGTACCGGATTATATATTTAATCAGTATTCTAATATTTTGAAAAAATCCAGCTGGATTAGAAAAGAACCTGGGGGCGAAACTCTCTTTTTCTCTCAAAGTTTCTCATCTAATGTCTTTTTAACCCTCATCGATTGCTGTGTTCGGTTAAATTTGAAATTTGATTTGGATCTAACTAGTTCTTTTTTATTAATTTTATTGTTTAACTGATCTTATAAAATGTTATTTCAGATTTTATGGTGTACGTAATCTACTTTAAATCTTGATATTCACAATCAATTCAAAACTCTCATACAATAGATTTTCAATTAAAGGTACATAATAATAGATTTAAGTTTTTTCTTGGGTTCACTAGAATCTTAGCTCTACTGAAGTATACCAATGCTTGGCAATAGATATAAAGATGATCACATAGAATAAAGTCCGTCTTTATTTTTTTAGTCTTTACATGTATTCCTTTTATTTTTATTTATAGTCTTTTTCAACCATCTAATAGACTCATACTTGGACGATTTTGTCTAGTTGTTGTCAATTTGATCTAGTTTTGTTCCAGTTGTTAATGAATCCTCTAATCCAGATTTATTCTAGTTTGTATAGAAGGTTCGGCTTAATCTGACTCTTTTCCTTTTATTCGATGTAATAGAAAGGGATGGCTTTTTAGTAGTCAGTTTGTGTTTCTATTGTCCCTTATAGTCTCATACCGTCATTGATGTATGAAATGACATTTGACTTACTCTCAATTGAAATGAAGTATCTTTTGTCAAGGAAAAAAACCAGATGGATTATGTTTATCCACACTCAAACTTTATTTTTTCATTAAAAAGATTATTTTATTTTGATTCTTTTAAATTATTTGAACATAAAATAACTATAAACTTAACTGATGTTTTTTTTAATGGATGCCATAATTAGGACACTTGTTAGGTATATATTAGTTACGTTAAAGGATGACAAAATTTGACCCAACCTGAAGACTCGACTTGACTTGACGAACCCGAATCCAAACCCGATCTGACTTGATTTGACTAAAAAAGTCAAGAACCTGAACCCGACTATACCCAACCCGACCTGAACCTAAACCTGATTGAATTGAAACCTGAGAAGACCTGAACCTGAGCCCGATCTGACCTAAACCCAAAATAACCTGATGACTAAACCTGATAAGATCTGATTTTAACTTAACTCAACATAAAATATATGGTTGACAAAGACTTTAGAAAATTTATGATTTAATATATGTGAATCAGTTTCTTATATTATGTTAATCTATTTTGTGTTGTAGAGTGAACGAATGGAAGTCATAGGAAATGATTAGTGAAATTGTGATAGAGAGATAGAAATATTAGGTTTTAAAAATTATAATACTTCTTCCGTCCTATATTCTTTAAAATATTTGACTTTTTTGAATAGCTTGAGTTAAATTTATTTATTTACTTCATCTGTCTCAAATTATTTGCAGAATTCATATTTTAAGAATTAATTTATAATTTTTATTTTCAAAATTTTAATATATAAATAAAAAAAATTTATATATAAATGATAAATCAAGACTTATAGTTTTTAAATATATATTTTTAATTTTTTTAATAAAAAATAATATAAATAAATTTAAGTTAAACTAGTCAGAAAAGTTAAATGAGCAAAGAAAATAGGACGGAGGGAGATTATTTATTAGAAAAAAATTTTAAAATGTATATATTTAGAAACTACAGGTCTTTATTTATTATTTAATATAAAATATTTTTCATTTATATACTAAAATGTTAAAAATAAAAAATCATAGATTAATTATTGAATAGTGAAATGTTACAAAGAACTTTGACTCAGAATGAATATTTTATAAAAGAAATTATATATTAATACATCTTCATAAATTTTATATTAATTTTTTATGTTTAGTTAAATTAAATTTTAATTAAAATTAAATAAAAAAAATTAAATCGATTTAGTCATTTCGGCTTATACATAAGTGAACCGAGTAAACTTGATAATCAAATTGAATCTGGTTTAAGACTTGATAATCTGACCTGATTAGATCCGAACCTAAATAAACCTTGTCTTACCCAACATGAACCTGAAATCTACTCAACCCAAAATCAACTTGAACCCAAATAACTCATCCTAGACCCGAATACATACTAACTCGATTAAACTTAAACCTGAATGACTTGACCCAAATTTGACCCGACCCACCTAATTTCCATCCCTAGTTACGTTTGATTTTTAAATCTGAATGTTTTTAATTTTTTTTATGGAATCTGGATATTTTTCTTGTACTTGAACATACATTTTTATATATTTTTTTTTTAAAAAAAAACATAATGAATCTGCAATACAAGGTTACAGGGTATGCAGAGGTATCTATATTATTGGGACTTGAACCCGACACCCCAGGCTCAGTATCCCCGACATTTTGTTATTTTGCTAACAGTGAGAAAAAGAAAACCCAATGATATGTACGAAAAAGAATTAAGGACCTGAAAGATAGGAGCAGCAAAAACTCGATCAAATCTTAGAAAAGTACAGAAAGTATCATTCAAACATCTGCATCTCTCTAATGTTAAAAAGCTATTCTTACCAAAAGAGTTAATTAAGATAAACAATCAATGCTGTACTTGTCTATTACTGGGTAATAAACACACTAATTAATATTTTTGTAGTACTTTTTTTACTGGTTTTTCTAACATCGAGTCCGTTCTTGATTGGTTGCTTCTAGTTTAAGCAATTGCAACCTATCATTTTTAGAAAAGCTAGCTACTTGAGTTTTCTGAACAAAATTTAGGCTATGAATGCTGAAGAGATATAAAATGATAAGTATTTTTAAAGTTTATTTTTTTTGTCGGATGATATGATCCAATCCAAATCCAAATGTGAAGTTATTTTGTGCTGCACCCTCTTGTTACGACTAACAAGTAACCGATATACACCTCTAATAAAGAGCATTATAAGTAGTATTGTTTCCATTAATTACCCTTTTCACTTTTTTTACTGAAGTTTAATTTGAGCATATTTATATTAATATATATTTAAAAAAATTAAAAAATAATATTTAAAAACTATAATCTTTAAAGTTTTATTTTTATATAAAATATTCATATTTTTATAATAAATTTTTTAAAAAATAAAATTATAAATTAATTGTTATAAAGAGTAAAACGGTCAATTTTTGTAAAACAGAAAAAGTATTATATTATTTTTTATATTAATTACACTGTCCTTTCAACATTAGTCAAACATACACATATCTTATGCTATTTATAAGTTGTGTATCAAACAATTAAATACCAGAAAGATTGCATCGTGACTTCAATATCCAGCGATAACATCTAAATAGATTTCATATGCAAAATCTATCCATTATTGAAAAAAATTGAATTCACTTCTCATATTTCTTTTGTATAATTCTGTATTAATTCAATGATGAATTTTTTTGTTAAATATTCTCCCCACGTTAAGAAAGTGAATCCTTTTTACACAAATAAGAAAAAGGATTTTTTTGGGTACAATATGAAAAAGGTTTGAACTTCTAGTATGTGATATAGAGTAATAATTTTTGGTGTCTTTCATTTGATATTCAGTTCTCACACACATATATAAACTAATTATGTGTAATCAAAACTTAAGCTCCAGATAAACCGTGTAAGCCTGTAATCAAAACTTAAGCTGCAGATAAACAGTGTAAGCCTGCACCAGGAACATCCTCTGATAAAAAAAAAATGGTAAAATGTTGAAATAGGTTTTTCAGATTTTGGGTATTACTTTTCTAATTCTATATTTTCCCTTAATTGACTCCCTCAACTTAAATGTCTTTGTCCATTTAGCTGTCAAACTTTGTTTACAACGCCAAACAACAAATTACGGGGTCTTCTATCTAATACACTTTGTTACACCCAGTTCATTTTAATTTAAGTTAATTGACTTCAAAATAACTTATTTTTATTCTTATATTTTTTTACCTGAAACTAGTTTTAATTAAAATTCAATATAATGTAGTTACAATAATTTATTGAAAATATAATTTTTGTAATCTTACTAAATTTTTATAAATTCTTTTAGTTTAAGACATTAAAAAAGAAAAATTCATAAAAAGTAATAACATTATGAAAATTTACATTCAAAAGGATTATTGCATCTATATAATATTAGCTTTCAAATGAAATTAATTTCAGGTAAAAAAAATGTAAAAGTAAAAATAAGTCAGTTGACTTAAGTTAAAACGAATTGGATTAATATATACTAATACTTAAATGTGAGAGTAAATAGTAAGATTTAAGAAGAGAAAATTACAAAACCTCCTATATCGTTTGGTATAGCCTACACTCTACATCCTCTATTTTTTAAAACTTACACTTTATCACTTACTTTCTTTATAGTGTCTGATAATAATTTCTGAAATCCTAAGTTAAACTATTTGATAACAATGTTCCAAAAATTTCAAAAATTTTAATATTTTTTTCATAGTTAACTAACTTTTAAAAAAATACTGATATTTATTTATAGTGAGAAAATATATTTGTAGAAAGAAAAAATTGATAATTCAAAATGTTTGTTAATTGTAAAAAAATGGGTAAAATCCACCGGGGGTCACCTAGCTTATTTTTTTGTCCTAAATGGGTACCTTACCTTCAAATTGTCCTACCGAGGTACCTTACCTCTTATCGCGTGTCCTGTTTAACTACTTTCCGTTAATTTCAGAGTTATATTTAACGGAAATTGCTTACGTGGCATAAAAAAAATTAAAATAAATCATAAAATAACACTTATGGTCCTTTAATTTTTTTCTATCAATAATTCTAAACCCTAACATTTAAAATCTAACCCACCCACCCACCCACCCACGCCGTCGGAGCATGTCCGCGTCTGTCCTCCCTCCTCTCCTCTCTGCCTCCCTCGATTCCTCTCCCTGCTCTCCTTTCCACCTCCGTCCTCTCCTCTCCTTCTTGTTTCCCTCCCCCATCTCCTCTCCTGTCCTCCGTTTCTCTCTCCTCCACAATCCGAGAGATCGCCTTCGCCTGGGAATCACCTCCTTTCGTCACACCGGAATCGCATAAGTTCACCCTGCCTCTGCCTGGGAATTGCCTCAGTTCGTCTCGCCTCCGCCGTCGCAACCATGGTCGTCTCCGATTGAGGACCCAGGTGGTTCGCTTCCTCACTGTCGTCGCCTCCTCCAATTCTGTTTCGCAACCGTCGCCTCTTCCAATTTGTGACCTCCTCCAATTCTGAGGGCAAGATTCTGATTGAGTGATCCTCCTCAATCGCCACAACCCGCCTCACCTCGATGTTTTAGATTAATCAAATCAAATCGCGTCCGTTCTCTCTGTTCGTCGGTGGCCGGGATGGCAAGTATTACGACGTTGCGGCCGAAGCCGATGGCGCAGTCGGCGAGGCGCTTGCGGCGGAGGTACCAGCGGTGGTCGGAGCGCCAGCAGTCGTCGATGGGGTTGCCAGTCCCGCATGAGAAAAATCCCAAATTCCGTTGGCGGAGGGAGAGATGGAGGAGAGGAGATGAGGGTGGCGGAAGAGGAGGGAAATGGAGGCGGAGAGGGGAGGAGGGAGGATGGAGGCGGCTCGCAGCGGTGTGTATGCGTGCATTTGGTTTAGGAAGGGGATGGGTTAGATTTTAAATGTTAGGGTTTAGAATTGTTGATAGAAAAAAATTAAAGGACCATAAGTGTTATTTTATGATTTATTTTAATTTTTTTATGCCACGTAAGCAATTTCCGTTAAATATAACTCTGAAATTAACGGAAAGTAGTTAAACAGGACACGTGATAAGAGGTAAGGTACCTCGGTAGGACAATTTGAAGGTAAGGTACCCATTTAGGACAAAAAAATAAGCTAGGTAACCCCCGGTGAATTTTACCCGTAAAAAAATATTGGGTAAATTAAAATTACTAAAAAATAATTATCATATAGTTTAAATTAAAATTTTAAAAATTAATATCTGAAAATATAAAAAAAAATAAAATATATAATATAAATTTTTAAAAATAAAAAACATAAAATATAGATTAAGGCAAACCTGAGAGCGTCACTGCAAGTTTTCATTTAAGAATTACGGCCAGGTCCGGTTAACCTTAGATAAAAGAACGAAGCGACGCAAGCAGAACGTATATGGTGAGGCTGTCAAGTCTCCACGCGGCTGTCGTGTCCGCACAAACACGTAAGGCAACACAGGCTAATAGAAAGGGCAAACATTTCTCTTTCGCCGTCTCTTCCTTCACTTTCTTGCTATGCTCTGTCCTTCTTCCAAACTCTTCTCAGTGGACTAACGCAAGCCCAAACTTACGAGGAACAACCACGACTTCTGTTTCTTCAAGTCTTCGGTCTTTTGTTTATTACGAAGCGTGGAAGCGAGTGCTTGTTTTCTGGAGCAAATTTTTTCCTTCGGTGGCTGATGGGTAACTGCTTGGATTCGTCTGCAAAAGTTGAGACCAGCCAGAACACCTCCCGAGCCATTTCTGGTAGTTTTCTGTCTTTCTTTTCTTGTTTCTCTGCAATTGGTTCGGTTTACTGTCTGGTGAATTCAGGTTCGCCTTTTTGTCCTCGAGCTGAGAGGGATGGATGATGAATTGATGATATTCTTTTGGGGATTTATGTTTTCCACTGTTATTGCTTAGATCCCACATCATTTAGCGTTAATGATTGGTTTCCTTTTTTTTTGTTTTTTTTTCGACCTTTTCCCGGCTTTATAGATTGAACATATATATATACATATATTTTCTGTTGGGGTCTTAATTTGTTTGTTTTCTCTTATACGAACATTATTGTCTTGTCTCCTAATAGTTGAGGCTTCTGGGTTTAAATTTCTGCTCCCTATTTCTCTGTCCAACTTCCGTGTTGGCGTGCTGAATTTAAGGCCTTTCTGATTTCATAAGATATTTCGCTTTCAAGTTTCTTGGGAATTGGAAATTTTCTAGAATTAGGCAGGCCCTGCGTAGTTGTCTGTTTTTTTTTTTTTTTTTGGGCGGGTTGGGGTTGAAGGCTCAAGTTACAGCTTCACGGATTTGGAGCTATAGTAGCATAATGATTTTTAATTGTTTGTGAGTAGCGAGCAAACAGAGAAACCATCTGCACATCATACTCAACAGGTTTAGATTTGGTTCTTGGCATCTGGATTTTTTTTATGCTATTAGTGGTTTCATGAAACATATTGGTCTTTTTTGCAATTGTTTCATTTGAACCTCAGAAACATATGTTTTTTCTCATTTGCTTCAGGAACCTCAAGAACGTCCAGCAAAACCAGTCGTACTTCAGTTCCTTCAACTTTGTCTATACCATCTTACAGTGAAAGAAGCAATTCAGAATGTCTTCCCACCCCGAGATCTGAAGGAGAAATATTGTCATCTCCGAATTTGAAGCCCTTCACTTTTAATGAGCTAAAGAATGCAACAAGGAATTTTCGGCCTGACAGTCTTCTCGGTGAAGGTGGGTTTGGTTATGTCTTTAAAGGATGGCTTGATGAACATACACTTTCTGCATCAAGGCCTGGGTCTGGGATGGTTGTTGCTGTTAAGAAGCTCAAACCTGAAGGTTTCCAGGGGCACAAGGAGTGGTTGGTATGTCTTGTTTCAGATTCGAGCCCTTTGTTGTTTATTATTTTATTTCAATAAGTAGCCCATAGTCTAAGATCCTGTCAATTTCAGACAGAGGTTAATTATCTTGGCCAACTTCATCATCCCAATCTAGTCAAGCTAATTGGGTATTGCTTGGAGGGTGAGAACAGACTATTGGTTTATGAATTCATGCCGAAAGGGAGTTTAGAGAATCATCTTTTCAGAAGTAAGTTTCACTTCCCATTTATTGCATAGAAAATAAATTTGAAAGCTTTGTGACATCAAATGCCTTTATGAGCCATAGCCTGTTATTTTACTGCTAACTTTTATACCTTCATGAGAGCCTCACTTACCCCATGGAGTTTCCAATATATGGAAAAAAAAATACTATATCATAATTCAGATATACAGTGCCAGACTTCAATAATATAGTAATATTTCGGAATAACTTAGGGAACAGATTTGGTTTTGCACCTGGATTTCCCTTTCCAATAATTAAAATAAGATTGAGATCTTGATTATAAGGAGGGGTGCTGAGGCTGAGGTATCTTATTTTATTTATTCTTGCAAATGATTTTGATAATACTTGATTAATTTTTGTTGGATCTGGATTCATAGGAGGGCCGCAGCCACTTTCTTGGGCAGTGAGAATGAAGGTGGCAATAGGTGCTGCTAGAGGGCTTTCTTTCCTTCATGATGCAAAATCACAAGTCATATATCGCGATTTTAAAGCATCAAATATTCTTCTAGATGCGGTATGGGGAATAAGGGAATTTTGGTTGCAATATTGTGCTTGGAAAGTTATTTGCTGTGTGTTGTTGCTGCCTGGTGGTACTGAGGATAGGAATGGTTGGAATGCAGGAGTTCAATGCAAAACTCTCTGATTTTGGTCTGGCAAAGGCAGGGCCTACTGGCGATAGGACTCATGTTTCAACGCAGATCATGGGAACACATGGCTACGCAGCTCCTGAATATGTTGCAACAGGTATGTCAGACTTGTGTTGCCCTTTCACTAACTGATTTTTTTTTCCTCACATTTGTGAATTTCTGGTCATAATTAATTTACTAATATCGTGATGAAATGTACAGTAATGAGATAAGATATGATACATTCATAAGAAATGAGGCGGTTCTCTTCTAAATGGAATTTCTTCATATAGCTTGCATGTTGCGATTGTTCTCCTTATGAAGCTTAACTATCTCAACAGGCCGGCTGACTGCAAAGAGCGATGTGTATAGTTTCGGAGTTGTGTTGCTTGAAATGTTGTCTGGACGACGTGCTGTTGATAAAACGAAAGTTGGGGTTGAACAGAGTCTCGTAGACTGGGCAAAACCATACTTGGGTGATAAACGGAAACTGTTCCGGATAATGGACACTAAGCTCGGGGGTCAATACCCACAGAAAGCTGCCTTTACATCAGCGACGGTAGCCTTGCAATGTCTGAACACTGAAGCTAAACTAAGGCCTCGGATGTCGGACGTATTAGCAACGTTGGAGCAGCTTGATGCTCCTAAGAATTCAGGTAGACAACAGCAAGCAGACAGGGAGGCCCCTCCTCTTCCTGTCCGAAAGTCCCCAATGAGACATCAGCGATCACCTATAAATATAACCCCAGGCGCGTCTCCCTTGGCTTCCCACAGGCAATCTCCACGAGTACGGTAGTCAGCCAAAGCAACTTCCCGTCTGTAAATTATTTTGCAGGAAGCTTTTTTGTCTTCTGCACTTTGTTTTCCGATTGTTGGTCAGGGAACTGACTCCAGGATTCCGGGTGCAAATTCTGTTGTAGGTACGCAGCAGATTGTCAATATTTTGTGTTTGGAAAATCATGCTATTGTTGTAATCCCTTTATTGGTAGATGGTTTTGCATCTCAGGTAGTGTTTCACAAAACTCATTGTACTAATGCATGATGTTTTCTTATCGGTATGAAAAACAATCAGATTGACATGAGAAAGTATATATCTATTCTGTAAACAAAATGATACTATGTTCTTTTTGTATGAAAAAATAATGACAGATGTAATTGATAATTCTGAGAAAAAAAAAAAAACAGAACAGGAAAATAACATTTGTTTTGGGTAAAAAAATATAAAAAAAAAATAAGTCATTTTAGATTAAGTTTACTTAAATTTAAATAAATTGACTCTAAGATAATGAGTTGATAAACAAAATGTGATTCACGATTCCTTTTAATTGAGGCTTCCATGAATTTTAGTTGATCTATAGAGTGAGAGCTAGCATCCCCCAGTCTCGAAGCATTCTTATCTTGGTGAAATTGGGATTGGATCCCAAGACTGACTTTGGTTTTAGTATCAAAGACATTTACTAGTTAAGCTATTTGATAACTTCAGTAGATAGTTCAATTAGCTAGCTGCAAAGTTAGGAGTTTGG
Organism: Aquilaria sinensis; assembly: GCA_005392925.1. Lineage (NCBI taxonomy): Eukaryota > Viridiplantae > Streptophyta > Magnoliopsida > Malvales > Thymelaeaceae > Aquilaria > Aquilaria sinensis. The sequence continues at coordinate 557,232 of SMDT01000373.1, read as the reverse complement.
ATGAATATATAGCATCTTTATTATCCTAGGTGACAGTCAAACTTCCATGCTGGACTATGGAGGCCTTTGATTGTCAGTCAGCTTCAATTACCTGCATATAAAGACTTAAAAAAAGGGGTTAGGACATCCGGGAGTCCTTCTGATGCCCAAATTAATTGAGTTGTAGCGTAGAACTTTAGAAAAAAATGAGTGAGATACTTCTTATATATATATACAAGGTTTATAGTGTCTGTGCGTTGAGGCGATTCCATCTATGTCAACATTAAATATGAATGTAAACAGTGATGATTATTAAAAAAGGAAAAAAGTTTCATAAAAATGAAAAAAAAAAAAAGCAAGAACTGAACTAAAAAATGTCAAGTAAAGTTTTGGGACTAAAAGAACAAAAAAAAAAAAAATTCTAAGTATGAAGAGATAAAACATGGTGACTAAAATTTTGTTTTAAAAGTTAGAAATAATATGAAAAAGTTAATAATATAAGACAAAAAGTGAAATTTCAATGATAAAAAGTGGCGACTAAAATGGTCTTTAGGTCAAGAGACAAAATGTAAATATTTCTGAAATTAAATGTTTAACCATCAACTTAACTAAGGAAAAAGAAAATAAATGAAAACATTAGCTAAAATGAATCAGTTCGAACTATATTAAAAAGTAAACAACTCATATTGACTACAGTTTTGTCCAAAATAATAATAATAATAAACCAACAAAAAAAGTCTAAATGAAGTCGCTATAGTTTATTAAAAAAAATAAAAGAAACAAATCATTGTTACAAAGATTTTAATTTAGAAGATAATACATAAAAAAATAAATTTTAATTGATTATCATAAATTTATTGATGATAAATATTTATTTATTTATTATTAAAATTTATTATCAAAATATCTGATACGTATTGCGGGTTACTAAACCTCTCCATTTGTTCTCTTGGTCTCTAATTTTAAATCAGAACCATGTCAAAAGTAGATAAATTATAATGATTAAAGTTTCATTTTACAAAATAACAACAAAGAAAATCAATAAAAAAAATTATGACTAAGACAAAAAAAAAAGGAAAAACTTTATATATTAAAGATTTAACAATTGACTTAATAAATATAAAAAATGGATTAAATGAAAAATAAATAAATTATGGCCACCAATGCATTACTTCAAAAGATAGTGCATTAAACAATAACAAAAAAAACTTGAGGACCAGAAAAATAAATAGAAGATCTAGTTAAATAGTTATAAAATTTGGGGACCAAAATCTAACACGGACGTAATTCAAAGCCTAAAATGGAAAGATGATTAAAAAGCTAGGGACTAAAAAGCTAGGGACTAGAACAGCATTTTTTTTTTGTCTCTTTTTTTCTTTGCTTTTCGGATGCAATTTACGCAAACTAATTTTTAATATTGATTAAAAATTTATTTAGAAAAATTTACTTTCAATTTTAATAATTATATATTAACTTATGTTATTAAACTGCAAAGCTTGAAGTAAATAATTGATACTATAAAACTTAATCATCAATAATGATAAAAATGACCAAAATAAAAAATTATGTTTAATATATGTTAATCAATTAACAGTCTAATCATTAACTTAACAAGGATGAAAAAAAAAGCAAAAAAATTAATAAAGCCGAATCAGGTAGAACCAGATCAAAAGTTGGAAAATTATAATGATTAAAGTTTTATTTTAGAAAACAAAAATAAAGAAAATCAATAAAAAAATGTTAGGATGAAAACAAAAAAAAGGAAAACTTTAGGTATTAAGGATTTAACAATTGACTTAATAAAGATAAAAATTGGTTTAATTAAAAAATAAACAAATTATGGTCACCAATGCGTAATATAGATGTAACTCAGAGCCTAAAATGAAAACAATTAGAAAGTTAAGGACTGATACCGCATTTTAAATGAAACAAAACGTGAAACAGACTGAAAATTGTAAACATTTCAATTCATGCCATTAGAAAGTAGAGCGCCTTGCAAAAAGGTGATCAAACTTAAAAAAGGAGCAAATTGCATCCGAAAAAAGCCAAAAAAGGAAAACTTGTAGAACTATTCATCTACAGTAAACAATGTTAATGAACAGTGAAATTTCTTCATATTTTATAATATAGTATTATATATATATATATATATATATATATAGTCAATAGGTGGGTTTAATGGGTTTGTACCCTAGTTTTTTAGTCTTATAGGTTTTATTGAGCCCCTATTTATTAGTTAGGCATGAGACCTGATAACCTAGTGATAATTGGGTTTAATTTGTGTTATAGCAATCAAAAGCCCTTCCTTTTATTGAATGCGGGGTCAAAAGAGAGTTGCATTATGATGGGTTGATGTGGAGACCATTGGTGAGATGCCCCTATTATATTTGGTTTAGTTGGCTTTTAGATTGCAACCTGTTCTAAGCTTTGTTTTCAAATATCGGGCCTTCGTGAACCTGTAGGCTTAAACCTCAATGAGTTTGGAAGAGTTGAGGATATTTGATACTTCGTCAAGTATTCTCTTGATAGGCCGAGGCCTATGTAGGTAGGTTTTAGCAAGTGAGGGACTTCTTCAATAGTCCTTATGTACCATTGATCAACTCGCTTGTAAGGGGCTAATGTAAGAGCTATAACCTAGACTAGGGGTGAGCAAAATTTTGGTTATATCTGAAATAATAGAATAATTGAATTTTTTTTTTCAATTTTCGGTTACCATATTTAGGTATAATTTCAAATTTTCGTTATAATAAAAAACTAGTATATTATTTTGGTTCGGTTTTCGGTTTGCTTCAATTGAAATTCGGTTAACCGAAATAACTGAATTTTTATTCTACTAGTATTTATGTTTGAGATTTGGAAAAGATTATATATGTGATGGATATTTGTTATGTGTATATATATGATGTTTGGCTTTGAAATAAATTATAGATAGTTGCTATATGATTAGAATGTATGTTTAGATTGGAATATGTAATGAATGTTTGAGGTTTGGAATACGTATGTATAAAATTTGGTTATTTTTTTTTAAAAACCAAATAATAAAATTTTTTTTTCGGTTATTTCAGTTTTCGGCTATTTGGTTTTCTCCTATAATTCAGTCTATTTGATTATTAGTACATAAAACCAAAAACTAAATAAACTTAGTTATTTAGTTTTGATTGAAATAAAAATAACCGATTGAGCACCCCTAACCCAGACCTAGTAGTACAATTAGGCCCTTAGCTTCCATAGAATAGAGAACTCGAGATGTGGTTGCGATTGTTTACCAGAAGGTGTGACTTGTGCCTATTCATGGCCTGGGAGGTTATGGGGACCTTCTATTGTCTGAGGTCTTGGAGAAAATGAGACATTCTTCTGTCGAGACCTGACAAAGAATGCTTTTTCCTAGCCTTGTGTATAGTAATGTTTACTTTTATTCAAGCTCTTTGGGGCTATTGTTCTAATGGGGTCCATTAGGCCTCGGTGTTCTCTTTCGGGCTTAATGTGTGTTTCAAGGGGTTTTCCCTTTTTTTTTTTTTTGAAATGTCATTTATGGCTTTTTACTTTATTTTGCTTTGTAGGGATGTTTAACTCCCATTTAGCTAAAGAGCTTTGGGGGGCTTCAGTGGGGGGCTTCAATCATCAAGAACTTTTGAGCCTTTATTTGAGAATCCTCAAGGAGCTTTATACTTGGTTTCTATTTGATGTATAGGACCCGGAGCTTATGGCGTCATAAATTACAAGGCCTTGTAAGTGTCTAGGGCCCCAATGTGCTTATGAGGGCTCACAATTTTCATGGTATTTGATATTGCTCATAGATGAGAGCTTGTTATACGTGAGACTTTTAATGTTGCCTTTGTCTAATGAGGGCTAAGGGCAATTTAAAAAAAGCCTTTTATTTTATGGATTCCTTTTTAAGGACTAAAAAATTTCAGGGTTTCTCTATATAAAATCATCCTTCATAGGACATTATAGTCTCCTATGATTTGTAGTTAATTTTTTTTTACTTCTTGATGGTCTATAGCCATCGAGTGGCAACTCCTACATCCTATTGTGCATTGAGACTTTCACTTATTCAGCTTCGAGGAAATATGTCATTTATCAGGCCCCTTTGCATGTCGTCCTTCAATAATCGGGCGAGAGTCGTTGGCAATCATTTTTTGTTGTTTTCCTTTTATGATTGCCTTGTGTTTGGAATGTGTAGGAGTAGTTTTCCCTTTTTGAGTCTGTTGTCTTATACCTTGAGTTTCGAACTTGAACCCTTAGGCTTTTCTAGGTTTAGGTTTGTTAGGGATCTTTTGCCACTGTCATGGGTGTTCAATTAGATGTGAAGGGTCTTCATTCAACTATTTTGGAATTGTAGCTCGTGTCAGGTTAGCCTCCTTCATATGGCCTTATTAACAAACTATAACTCTTAAAGGGTTATATCCCTTGGTTACTTTTCAAGAGCCTTTGTGAAAGAGAAGTGTCACCTTTGTTTGTCTGAAGTAATGAGGGTTGTCACCTTTATGTCCTAAGCCTTTGTACATTGACACCATTATTGTTAGAGGCTTTAGGGGTCATTCTGCCCTATTTGCATTTACCTCTACTTCATGAGCCATCGTTAGGCTTAGGTTTGAGGTTGTTGTTCAAAGTTTCCAACCTAAACCTTTTAGGCTTGTTTGGCTCCTTAAGGATTATCTTCCCCTTTAACTTGGGTGTTGGCTGTTATGTAAGTCATAGCTTTTACCGTTTAGAACTCGTAGCCAACAAGTCTATATTCCCTTTTGATTTTTGCCATTTAGGGCTTATAGCTCAAGGGTCGATCTTCCTTTTCGAGTAATGTCTTTTAGGGCTCGTAGCCCAAGAGCTAGTCTTCCCTTTCAATTTTTGCCGTTCGGGCTCCTAACATTAATGGCCAGTATTTTCTTTCAAATTTTTCCATTTAGAACTTGTAGCTTAAGGGTGGGTCTTCCCTTTTGACTTTTGTCATTTAGGGCTCTTAGGCCACGCGTTGGTCTTCCTTTTCAACTTTTTTTGTGTAGGGCTCATAGCTCAAGAGCCAGTCTTTCCTTTCAATTTTTATTGTTTAGGGTTCGTATCCCCAAGGGCCAATCTTTCCTTTTGATTTTTTCTATTTATGACTCATAACCAAAAGCTGGTTTTCCTTTTCGAATTTTTCCATTTAGGGCTTGTAGCCCATGGAGCCGGTTTTCACTTTCATCTTTTACCATTTAGGGCTCGTAGCCCACAGGTTGGTCTTCCCTTTCGATGATGTGTGGCATCGTTTGAGGACATTTGGCTATTAGGCTTTTAGTATTTGTAAGGTAAACCTCTCTTTGTTGACGTGTTGGGGGGCATTTCCTTAGTTGGCGAGTTTGAGTTGTAGGGGTGTTTCCCCAATCACCTTACAAGGTTGTAGCCCCACTTGCATGGAGATAATGTGTTAACTCACAGAGACAATTTACGGAGACATCTTGTCGCAATTTGGAGAAGTGTGAGCCTTGCTAGTCATCCTTATAGAACAGGGGTCATTGTCTCCTATAGAATGGGGGGCGTCATCTAAAGGGATCTTGTCGGGGGTTGTAGTCCACCTGAGGATCGTTGTCCGAAGGGCTTGGTGTCCTTTTGTGTACACTTGGTGCCTTTAGCAATCGATGCATGCCTCTGCCCCTACACAAACATGCAAAGCCTACAATAAAGGCATATTATATAGATGGACATTATGGGATTAAAAAGGGTCATACAATGAATTTATATTGCATACCACGGGTGTGTTGCCCTCATATTATTTCTACATGTACCAGAACATATATGTACAAACATATGTATATTTGGCAGTGGTCATTTTCACACAAGGGGATAAAATCGTGTTTAGTACTAAAAATGTTATTTGTACCTTGAGGGAAAATGTTTAAATTTTCTTATCATTATCACACTAGTATGAAACAACAAGGCTTTGTTGCCTAAACCTTTTATGCCTCCACTTGTGCATGTAGAAGCCTTCCTAAGTTCATTGGCTATAGAGCCCCATAATTAAGCTACCACGAGCTTAGACCCCTGCCGAATTTAAGCAAAAAAAATCTCTCACAAGAGGGATGTCATTGGGCTTAATAATTTTGCCACATAATAAATTCAGATCATTACATGATCATGTATTCGCACATGTGGGCATTGTAACATTTGCACATAAACTCCGGTATACATGAGTAGTATGAGAGGACTTATAACCGTCATTCAATGAAAATTTGGTCATCTCATATATATTAGTGAAATTAAACATGTGACCATTTTTGCATGGATGTGATGAATGCTGAAGTCACTATGCCTTAGATGTTTTAATTCCAAGTGCTCACGCCTCATAAAAATAGCAATTTTTATCTCTTTTACAGCGGTAAATTTATGTTCATCAAGGTGCTTGTCATCATCGATTTGTTTGAGGCTAAATATCTAACAAGCATCCACATCTTATAAAAATGTAGTAATTGTCCTGCTATGAACTTAATGTCTTATCGAACCAAAACTGTGCCCACCGACAAACAATGTGCCTAAATTGGGCCGGCTACCCACGGCACCAATTACTTGTACTGTGAAGCGTGCATGCTTTCTTTTGTAGTTAGTTCACGTCCCTGGACATATACACTTGAATTACAATACAAGAGTCTCATTTGTACAAGCCTAATCCGTACGTATTATTCATTCTTAACTCCAACACTTTATTTATTTATTTATTTTTGTGGTTGCACGTCATATGCTAATGAAAATTATGTGCATTTTCCACGCACTTTCTCATGCTAATTATAACGTATGAATATTTTGCAAATTATCTTTTGTCACAAATACTCATTCATGGCAAGTACTAATGAATTATTATGCCAGATTTATATGCAAGATATGTATATTACTCAACTCGAATAATTATAACTGTACTTTTTATTGGGAAAATGTAGAAATTTTCCTTTCATTCCTCGAGAATCATTAACTGATGCGGAATTCCGATATGCTTGAGGCACAAAGTTGCCATTCCTCCGGCCGGCCCACATACTTACCGCGCCATCAAAATGGCCTCCCCAACTTGAAACGACTTTGTGCTTGGCCTTGGCTGCCAGTTGCCACATAACAATTATCGTGCCTATAGGATCTCCCACCTTTTCTCTTTTTAATAAATATTTTGCTTGCTGGGAGATCTTCATGTAAGCAGTCTTATGCGGAAGTTTCACAGGCTTAGATCTCCTGCCACTTTAAAAAAATACAACTCCCAAAAGTCGAGTTATCATGCTTAATAAATTGACCATATAATCTTCTGCACATGCATTTTTTTTTTAATGCATAAGTATGTTCGGAAGCATTTCATTCACTACATGCACATGTATATATGTATATGTAAAGATGCAGTCACGCCACCAGTTTCTGGGCAATGAAACACCAAATCATCATGCACGTTTCTTGATTCCGTAAATATGTTCAAGCCACGCAACTAGCCAGACAATTCATGGTGCAGTAATCTGTTATTTCTCATGCAAATAATTAATTCCCAGCTTATGGAATTTCCTACTTCCTGACATATTTCTCATTCAAATATGTAGCTTTTATTCCCTGTCCTTCTTCTTTTTTTTTTTTTTAAACGGCACTCTGTAAACTTCAGTACTTTTTCTACTTGGCAACGGGGGCATATTATTATAGGGACAAGGGTGGCAACTGCCTCCTAGAATTTTGGAAAAATATATGGGGTAGGTAATATATGTGATATAATTATAGGAAAAATAAAGTTAGGTATCTATGTATAATGGGGGATTTTTATATGTTTTAACCTTTTTTTAAAATATTTTTAACCAATCCAGCGCGTTTCTTTGTCCTTTTCAATTTCACAGAGCTTCGTCCCCCCCTCCTCCATTGGTTTTGCGATTTGTTGTGAAGCTTCTCTATCACTCTATCGATGCAGCATGGCTGGGCAATCGCTGATTTGCTCTCTTCCTTTACCCTTCAACGGCAGCCTCCCTCCCTCCTAAAATTTAATTCGCTCTCTGCCTGTCTCTAGTCTCATACACTTTTTGGCTGATCTGATTTTCCAAGTAGTGAAACAGCTTATCTTGTCTCCACTGTTATTGTTGATTTCGTTTAATTGACTTGGTTTCCTAAAGAGAAGACTTGATTGTTGTTGGGTTAGAGTTTTTGAGTATCTATTATGTATGAGAAATGAAAAAGTGTTGATTGTTGTTGGATTAGAGCTTCTGAGTATATTAGCTGATATGAAAAATGATAACGTGTTAAATTGTTCTATGTAATTTAAAAAAAAATTTAAGAGGAAAAATTTGCTGCTACTTGTTCATAAAAAAAAAATCATTCCCTTTAGTTGATATTAAAAAATATTTACAAATTACCAATCATTCCGTTCGATATTGACTCTTCCTGTGTTAACTATTACTACAGAACGCGTTTTTTCAGCTATGAAAATTGTGAAGACCAGATTAAAAAACAAGATGGATAATGATTATCTTGCTAATAATTTTCTTTTATATATTGAAAAAAATGTTATGGAGACTTTCAATTTAGATTCAATATTTGATGATTTTAGAGATTTGAAAGAACGTCATGTTAGACTTTGAGTTATAAACTCTTGAATTGAACTAAATTATTGTAAATTTTTAAATTTCATGAGTTTATATGTATTACTATTTTATGTTTTCTGTTGTTGATTATAAATTTATACATATTGATAATTCATTCATGTCTTCACTCTCACCCCTGCCCCCTAGTAGAGAATCCTGGCTATGCCCTTGCTTGGCAATATGGTTTCTTTTATGCTTTTTGCTGAGCTTGTGGCATAGGGGGCACACTGGTTGAGAGAGCCTTGCGTCGCTAGGCTCTGTCATCGTGGAATTGTGCTCATGCCCCTATAACCATCGTGAAAGAGCCGCATAAAGGTACGATACCCCATAAGGGTGGTGGCACCAAAGTGGCAATTTTGCCATCGCGATTAGTGACTAAAGAGCTATAGACAGCATGATTTGATAGTCAAACTACTAATTGGGATTCCAAGCTAGACGGTGGAGGCCCTTGATTGTTGATTAGTTCCGATTACCTACGTACAGAGACATGAAGAAGGACCAGATGTGTCTCGAGGATCCTTTCAACACCCAAATAAGTTATTAAAGGCATAGTGTAGAATTTAGAAGAAAAGTAAGAGAGATATTTCCTGTGTATATAGCCACCAGATGGGTTTAATGAGCATGTAACTTAGTTCATGAGTCTGATAAGTTTTATTTAGTCTCTATTTACTAATTAGACTGAGAACCGATAACCTAGTGATAATTGGGCTTAATTTGGGTTATGGCTGCACTAAGGTTTCTGATATGCGTGAGAATTGAAATCTTAAGGATTCTTGCTTGCCAAGAAAAGAAGCAAAAACGAATCTATGCAGTCAAAAATAAATACCGAAACCTGCATTACAAAATAGTACCCCGGTATCACAGAAAGAAGACATCAGTTTTTGGAGATTTTTTGGACCAAAACGAAAAGGCAAAGATTTAAAACGTACGTGCATGATGCGCATGAATGCCTAATGTACGTATTTAGTATAGCCACAGAACAATAAGCCCATATACACATGCGATGATTTGAGCATATATGAATCAAAATAAGAAAACAAACACGTATAACTAGCAATATTCAACTATTAAGTCAAGTGCCATAGAATTATCTAGCTATACCATTAAGTTACCTAGCTAATAACATGCAGAGATGTCCACAGAAAAATTGGACAATAGTAAAATTTTCCAGACGAGGAGCAAGGTCAAGTGCCACCCGGAGTTCCCCCAAAACACTTCAGTAGAGTATAAGTATCCCCAGTGAAGTGTTCAAGGGGAACTCTGGGTAACACTTTGACTTCATTTTCCTTCCCTTGCCTGTTTTGAATGATCATAGCAACACTTGCCCTTTATTTATAGGCCACCTACCCGAAAATGTATGTGGGGGTACTTACATCCACTAAATTGCAGGCAAAAATTAGTCGTAAAACTGAACTTGGACACGTTTTGGGGACAAATGAATAATAGCGAATCGAAACAGCAGCTTGATAAGCTTTAGTTTCACTCTTTGAATCCGCAGAATCTTTTGGAAATATTGTTTTCAGGGCCGGTCTGCGAGTGTGAAACCTGCTCTTTCGTCCTTAAGTTCGGGAATATTTTGCCAAATTTGGCTTCAAATGACTCGATAACAGAACTGAGGGACACAACCTCGAGACAGGACACACTAGCCTGTCCCATTTCATATTTCCAAGATTGTGTCCAGGTTCATTCCACAAAATTTTAGAAATAAAACAAAAAAAAAAATCCATCAAATTGAAATTGCTGTAGTATATCGTCGATGTTTTAAATTGCAAATATGTCGTTCAATTTTCTGGTCCAAATTTATCAACTTTAGTAACTTGTCCATCCCCAGTTTCTTAAAGGTTTCCACTTGGAATCAATTCACATATAGTTTCATCCAAACCATACATAGATATATTGTGGGGAAATTGAGGGGAACAAAAAAGGCTTTAATTTGCGCTTTATTTTTATGCTCCGCAACTTGTAAGGGTAGACCTAACGTAGCTAATAAATTTGAAGGGGCAGAGGAATAACGGCTCAGTCACTTGAGAGCATAAATTCTCATCTTTACAATTGATAATGGTAATGGATGATCAAAATGAACACGTACTGACGAGGAAATGGGATTGGTTCAAATCATCATTTATGTATTTACACGAGCCACTCAGTTAAGTCTCACTTTTTTGACGCAAGAAAGAGCAATAAGAGCAGAAGGAAACGTTACGGTCTCCATTAATGGTGTCGGCCTTTCTAGGTACAAGGTCGAGCTGTTCCGTCATTCTTGCCAATCCTCGAGTCTACTAACCCTGATACTTTTAAATGAAGTATTTAATGTGCCAAACAAACATTAATAGTTGATATAATAGACTTAAGTGAATTAATTTGTCAGATTGGATCTATCACTAATTAATCTGTGACATATCACTTGATACCGAATTTTTTTTTTTTAAAAAAAGTAGTTTGATAAAATATTTAGGTATAGTGTTTAGTTGTACAAAATTTTCTTTTTTTTAAAAAAAATTTCTTTAATAAAAGTTTGAATTCATATTATGTTTCAAGAATGTGGAACATCTTGTTTTCTAAACATTGTAAAATTTATGTATTAATATGAAAAACATCTAAAACAAAGTTTTCCAAAGTTTAGAAAACAATATTAATTTTCCACATCCTCAAACTTTTATCAAAGAAAAACAAGAAAAAGAAATGAAAAATTCCCCATATTTAAACTCCACATTAGCACGCCAGCATTTTCCTTGAAATGTATGAGATTGTGGGGAAAAAGGTGTAGGGAGGGATGATGAGTATAAACATACATTCTCTGTTCATCATCTTCCCTAAATCTCTGGCCAGGTTCATTTTTGTCACTCATCTGTCCGTGAATATCTTTCTGGTCCCGGTACCAAAAATTAAAGCCACTCATTATTTTCCGAAAAAACAACACGGAAAACATGCATGTTGATGTTGATGGTACCCTGATGCATGAAGATGTTATAAATACCAGCTCTAGGGTTGCTTCATATCGCCCAAGTGACAGATTGAAGAGTCATTAGCAAGAAAGAGGTCAGCTGCCCTCTGGAGTTCCCCTGACCACTTCACTGGGACCTGTTTCTGGTGCCCTTAAATATTAGGGCTGCCCTTCACCTACTGAAGTGTTTGGGGGAACTCTGGCTGGCAATTGACTTCATGATTAACCGTTCATTCTTCTGATTTGCAGACTTGTCAGTCACTTCCTTTGCTGCTGTCTATGTCACAGAATCGACAGGTATTCATACAATGATCGTTGTTTTCTCTACTCCCATTTTTATACAGAATCCGCATTGTGAAGCTGCAGGGAAATTGAACCGAAGACGCAATTGCCAGATACGATTCTGCTTCATCTTTGTCCTACCAGATAGTGGGACTCCTGCCAAGCTTCAGCTTAAGAAGACAGCGGCGAGACTAAGGTTATTAACTTCCGAGCTCCGGTGACATTGTTTCAAATCAAAAATTTTGTGAAGTATGAAGAAATCTAGATGTTAATATAAACAAAATTAGAGAGGATTTTATGGTGATCAATTTGAAATTTGAACGAAATTAGAGTGTGAAGTCAATGAAAATGTTGGCAACTAATTTATGTTGCAATCCCCTCATTCTGTGATAGAAATGTAAAGTAAGTCAATTCCAATCATGGCCTGCTCCGAGCACAAGTCATAAAAACAAACGAACAAAACAAACAAAAGTAGATGGTATGTGAGCTAGGTTCAGGATGTGGCGAGGTAGAAAAGCAACATTCGAAAGAACCACATTGCAGAAGGTCTCTCCTTTCGACTGTACATGGGAACAACAGAAACATGAAGAAAGATGCTCAAGAGTACATGAACAGCAGTCATTTTACTCTTCCACCCAAAATGCTTCATTGTGTTTCTCTCTGGCAAGAAACAAAAATGGCATGTGGATCATCAGCTAAACCATCTCTTTAGGTGCAAATATGGTCAAGAACTGAGTGCAACGTAAGCTCTGGGGCATTATTATCTACACATAAGCTCCATGGTTGATAAGCGCAATCACCTTCTCCAATCTGCTTTGATCCCCTTATCTGAAAGTAAGAATTTCTGGCTATAATCAGCAACAGCCATGTTAAGCATGCAATTAATATGCTAAATCTACCAATGCTTCTGCAATTTCAAGCTGGACTTGAGGTTCAACATGATGCAATTTCCAGCAAAGAAAGGTTCACAAAGATGTTCAAACCGAAGAACACAATAATTTGATCATTTGGTGTAGCGAATCAGCACTAGCAATCTAAGCACATGCAGTCAATGCTCAGATAAAACACATGAAAATTGGATACATAAATGATAAGGCAGATTAAAAAGTTCATGGCTTACTGTTCTTACCTATAGCATCTCTGGAAGATGTCAATGACTTGTGACTCCTAAAAGCTCCTTTTCCAGCAGCTTGAACAAGTCTTTGGGCTCGTGGCGACTGTGAATTGAAGCTGCCAGTGGTTGAAGATGGCAGAGAATGCCGCCTGGCTATTCCATTTTTCTCAATTATATCATGAGCAAATCTAGGCGAACTTTGACCTCTTAGCTTGGCCTTAGCAGATTCAGTCGGTGCCATATAACTAGGCACTCTTGGTGTGCTCTGTAAGACATTCTCATCATGATCAATCTTTACAGGAAAAGAAGCTCTTCTTTGGCTTGCCTTTGAGCTTTCGTTGCCAATGTTAGCATTCTTAGTGCTTCGTTCCTTTTCTGTTCTCTGACTATTCTCAGACAAACTGTTTTCCTTAACAGGTGATCTGAAATCATGATTGTTAATAGAATCATCTGCAATTGACAGTGTCTCACTTGTCCCAAGATTAGATGGTTCGAGCAATGCTTCCATTAAATTTGTACCCATCTCAGGAAATTTCTGTTCAAGGACTTCAGTGGTAGGAGCACTAACAGTGATGTTCTTCAGCTTTTGCTTTGGTTTCTCAAAGCCAGCCTCAACCCTACCGGATACCTTCCTTTTCAAGTCTGAAGATTTGATGCCACGCTTAGGCTTCTCTACCACATGTTGAGAATCTTCCTGAGCTTCATTGACTGACCCACTAGAAACTTTCCTTGGATTACGTTTGGGTTTCTCATTTGAAGTTGAATGACTGAAGCCATTCTCAACACTTGCACTAGAAACCTTTCGCACATTTCCTTTTGTGCTCTCCTCATTTTTTATTTTCTGAGAACTGTCATATGCATGGGACTTTGAGTGTACTTTCCTAGACTGATGTGGAGGTGGTACCCAAAATTGAGACCTCATCCAGCGATCAAGCCACTCTGAAGTTGAGTTAGGTTCTCCACGAACGTACTGTAGCAGTAAAGGCAGCACCTTATGCGATGGCACCAGAAGCTGCAAGCAAAGCAAAATCATATATCTAGAATCAAAGCTTAAACGGGCAGCATAACTAATAATTTATTTGTGGTCAGAAGCACAAAAAAGGTACTAGAGTAAGCACATTGCTTCTCATCTTATATGACAATTGCATCAGTAAAACCAATTTCCCAAAGTGATGATTTGGTAAGCATACAACATGATATGGTCTTACCTTTTCAACAAGGGCATTATTTGATGAATTCTTCACCCAGCTAAATGCAGCCACTTTTACAGCACCATCACCTTTTACAGCCTGATTTGGGGGGAAAATAATTAAAGAAGTAGGTAGAAGACAAGCACAGTTTTTCAAATTACTTTAGATTAATTCCTACCTCAGCTTCATTTGAAAAAAGAAAAAGTCCCCTGGCTCAGGGTTGACCTTTAGACAGTAATACGTATGGCCAACATCACAAAAATGTGACCACTAAGGCCATGTTTAGTGTTTGCTTGATTTTAAGTCAAAATGCAATTCAATTTAGTCAATAAAATGAACCATAAATCACAAAATTCAAATCCGATACTCCTCATTCCAGTACTTGAATTCTAATTAAAGCCATAACCTTAAAACACCTTCATGAAGTTACATACGTGTAAATGATCACAGAAATTGACAGCATCATTGCAAGAAAAAATTCCACCTACTTCAATGAAATAAACGTTACCTAATGTCATTCTTCTCAGCCCATCTATGTGAATTATGATTTGTCATAACCTCAGAACACTTTCACAGACACATGCAAATGAGCAAGAAAATTGACAGCAAGATCACAAGAAATGATCTGAAGAACAAACTAGTGGACTATAATTGGTCAATCAATTACGATACCTGTAGCCTGTTCTCACGAATTTTTTGAACTTCATTCCCAATATCTGACCGTCTGACCTTCTGACCACGTGTTAGTGCCTGAAACCGGATGATGCCCCACGCACAATACAATGTAGCAACTGCCTGTCTTCTGACCAAGTGACCACGAATAACTGCTTGAAGTCTCACAATGCCCTTAAGAGTTTGAAATGCTCGACGAGCCTTCAAGATAAAAGATAGTGTGAATAACACCAAAAAGAACAGGTTATAAAATTTTTAATAGCATATAGCACAAATAACACCAATTGGAACAGGTTATAAAGCTTTTAATAGCATTACTCGAATGAAAAAATTTACATTTTTATAAACTAATGGACGTAAAGTCTAAGAAGAAAATAATTGCAGTAGCTTCAAAACATGGGAAGCACGCTTTCCAGAATGGCCAACCACTTGAACATACCCATTCTAAACAGACTATGTTCTCACATTGTACATTCCTTTTATTTGAAACAAGCACATGAAAACAGCTCTTAATTAACTGGAAGCAAAAAAAAAAAAAATATAGAAGAATTTTATTAAGAGAAACCATAGGATGAAAGAGTTTAATTACCTCTGGAACCAGGACTAACGGGAGTGTTCAAGATAAGTGAAAAAGTTATTGTTACAAAAGAAAAAAACAATAAAGCTTCTGACCTGAATAGCTAAGCAAAAATCAGGCAACCATTACATTGTCCACATAGAACAGTAGCAGGGTATTTAAAACCTTTTTAAGATAGTGTCAGATTCAAGTAATCCAAACTGAAGAAAGATATAATGCCAAGAGACTTTGCACATGATCATCAATCATAAAGGCTTTTTCTAGAAGGTCCAACCTACCAGATAACCACGAAAAGCAGCCTGCACCTTTGCCGCAGCTAGCTCAAGGTGCTGAACAGCAAGACTGTCAGGATCTTGGGCAGGGATAATAGCAACCTTATTACCATTTTCATCTGCTGATTGAGACGTAACCTCATCATCTTGCAATTCGGGAGGCACAGCCATGTCTGCCTCCACTCGTTGTAGCAAACCACTTGCTGGAATTACTGGTGAAATTGGAGGATGTTCCTCAGACAAATCTGATACAAGGGCCTCTTCTTTTGTCACAGAATTCTTCAAATGGAAAATGGAAAGCTCATTACAAAGCCTGGTTTTCAAACATCAACTGGCATACACACATGACAAAGCTCTAGAATAAGGGAATGCTGCATATGGTACCTTCTCTCTCCCTTTTGATAAATTAGATTTTGAACTTCTCTTTCCAAGAAGCAAGTTCTTGATCCATTTTCCAGGTGACTTCCTCATCTCCTCAGAGCCAAATAATTTGGAGATCCAAGTGCCTAAAAATTGAATATCTACATAATTAAAATCCTTTCTGTTGCATAGGTTAATCCAAGGGAAAGAGAGGGAGTTAAAATATTGTCTTACAAAATTTTACTCTATACACTTCACAAAAGTTGAATCCACTGGTGGGAATTTCAAATACAAACCAAAACTACCAGATCATGATGCAAGTCTGCCCAACGTATATGCAAATCAGAGAAATGGTTACAAGAAATTACCCTTAAGCACCTGCTTAACGGTAGAGGGGCGCTGAAAGTGGCTGATAAATACAATGAGAATAAACAAAAACAAAGCTCTTTAATTTAGAGTACAAAATATAGCTTTCAAAACAGATGCACAACAAAATCATGACAGAAAAAGTTCAACCTTTTCAGCTTTTATTACCACTTAGAACAACAATGGTTAAAGAAAAAGGAATGGAGGAAGAAACTAAGTCCATCTGCCTAAGCTGGAGATAAAAGAAAGGAAGCTCATTTAAACCCCATGGCAAAAAAAAAAAGAAAAAACATCCAAACGTTTTGGAGCTATCAAATGCAAAGTGCTAGGTAAACAAAACCAGTTAAGCTGGATCCAAAATCATTACCTGGGAACGTTTGGATTCACGAGTGAACTTCGATCATCACTGAAGAAGACAAGAAGCCGAAAAGCATTTAAGAGAAAAAAAAGAAAGAAAGAAAGAAAACCAAACACATCATAGATCTGGAACAAAATTTGAACACGAAACAACATGAATAGAAAAAACTTTGCAATGTTGAATGACACACCAAAAACATTTAAAAAAAAAATACCACGTACTGTCACCAAAGGGATCCAAAGAGCAGCGCCTGAAACTGGAGCTCCCCTGGGTGGCGCTGGTGACAAAAAGTAGACAGAAATGTGCAAAACGACATCGTACCTCCCGACCTTAAGTGGGCCTGAGAGATCTAGGCCGCTAAAGAAATGGCTACATTAAACTGCGTTCTTTGTTACATTGCAATTGAGTCCCTAGAATACAAAAATCCCTACTGACAGCCTTGTTAATCTGTTATGTTAGCAGCAGAGACAAACAAAGACAACAAGAAGATTCGTCAATCCTAACGCTGAGCTTTAACGAAAAGCAAAATTTGAATAAAATAATGTGTAAAGACAAACTTCATCACATTTTATAGGTCCAACAATAAAATTTGTCACTTCTAAGTTCTAATGTCAAGCTCGAATCGAGCCTTGACGAAAAAGCAAAAGTGAAAATGAAGTGGTTGTTGAAGACAAAAATTCTATACATTTATAGCTTGAAGATTAAAGTGCAATGTTATGTATAGTTTTAACATACTTGGTGCATTTACCCAGTGGTGGGATGTCTATTTCTTATTTTTTTTTTATTTTTTTTCTTTTAGAGGAAAGGAGAGCTGTCTATTTTATGCTCCATATCTCAGTACGTTTTTCTCTAGTTTCCCTGGATTTTGTTGGTACATTTTTTGTTTGCTAAACTTAAAACAACATCTCGATTTGTTTTTGTTTTTTCAAAAAAGACGGAAACAACATCGCTTCGGGGCAATGGCAAGTTTGGTAAATATCTTTTCTCCCACGGAAGAAGTCTTTTTTTTAAAAAAAAAAAATTACAATTACTTGTTAGGTTTACTCTAACCTATATTTTATCTTCTTTATTTTTAAAAACCTACACTTTGTCCCTTAATTTTTTTATAATGTTCGATGACAACTTCTGAAATTGTAATTTAAACTATAAGATAGTCATCTTTTAGTAATGTCGGTCTCTTTAATATTTTTTTGTAGTTAATAAGTATTTTTAAATTATCAATTTTTTCTTTTTATAAATGCATTTTTTTTCTTCCTGTAAATACATATCAGTATTTTTTAAAAGTTAGTTAGTTATAAGAAAATATAAAAAATTTTAAAATTACTGGAATATAGTTATCAGACAAATTAATTTAAGGTTTAAAAAATTGTTGTTGAATACTATAAAGAAAATAGTGGGTAAAGTATAAGTGTTTGAAAATAAAAAAAGCAAAGTATATGTTAGATTAAACCACATGAGAACTTTTGTAATTTACCCTTTTCTCTAGGGAGGAAACAAACTACCCATGGGCAATGAGAAATAACATTTGTATCCCTATTTGTTTCTCTCACTCTAGATTTGGTTTTTGCATGATGTATCACCTTTTGTCGACTAGTATTCTTTTTTTTTTTTTTTTGCTTATACTCAAGAACATTGCTAAAGGTGAAGGGTTAAAAAGGTATTTTATAATATAGACTATATAGGATTGAGAAAATGTCTATTTTTTCCGGCTAGTTCGGCATATGTTAATATAAGGATGTTAACAAGTTTTTGTTTATGAGTCCTAAGACTGAGCATGGTGTTGTGAGTTTTAAACCCTAATCCACAAGCGTACGAGACGTGTGTAGATAGGATAAATAAGATATCATCCCCACAATAAATTGATTTGTATTATTTGTCAGTTACCACTATCTTGAGACTTATTTTAGCTAAACAAACAATAATTGATGATTTACTGACGATGAAAATAATTAAGTTTGCAACTTTACTTAAATTACTAGGGGTGTAAACGAATAGAACGTTCGGTGAACCGTTCGTGAACGGTTCGGCGGAAGTTCGTTTATGTTCGTTTATTTAGTTAAATGAACGAACACGAACAGATTTTTATGTTCGTTTAGTTAAATGAACGAACACGAACAAAGTCTTGTTCGTTCATTTAGGTTCGTGAACTGTTCGGTTAGTGTTCGCTTAGTGTTCGTTTATGTTCGTTTATTTACTCGTTCATTTATTTTCGTTTGTTTGTTTATCTATGTACTAGTTATAGATTTATTGTTATATATATTTTATATATCGTATATTATATATTTATTATAACCTATTATCATATATGTTTATTATTACCTACCCTACATACACCCTACATACCAGATTAGCACCCAAAATAGTGACTGTGATCATTTACCTTCATTTAAGTAGTTCATGAATGCTTTAGACTGATTGTTTTTATTTTTGTTCGTTTATGTTGTTCGCGAACAATTTCATTCATGTTCACGAACGTGTTCGTTCGTTTATGGTCCGTTTGTGTTCGTTTAAGCTCGTATAAACAAACAAACATGAACAAACACGAACACATACTAAAACTAAACGAACGAACACAAACAAGGAAAATGTGTTCGTTTATTGTTCGTATTCGTATTCGTTAAATGCTAAGTGAACCAAACGAACACGAACAGCGCTTGTTCGTGTTCGTTTGGTTCGTTTACAACCCTATAAATTACTGCTAAACAAGAACAACAAACATAATGCAAATTAAGGGTTTTCTAGTGAATTAATGAAACATATTGTCTACAATTTTCACTATTTAACTTGGTTAACTAGTGAATTAAGGCTAATGGTTTGGTTTTCTTACTTGTTGGTAAAGTCAACTAATTGGGCCCTTATTTTCCCAAGTGAAATGGTCACTTTCCAAAGCTTACATTAGAATATATTCTCATCTAAATTACGAGTTCAATAGGGGGCATTACAAGTTTAATTTACCTTCACTTAGTGTCATAGACTAGTCTCCTAACAAGCTTATGACCATTACACTCTTCTCTTAATTTCAATTCCTTTTAATCTTTTTCAAGAATTTAAAATAAATTTAAGACACAATTGACTAAGACCCTTAATCAATCAAAACAACAATGAGCTCAAGGAGAAGAGTAAACAAGCAAATGAGGAAAATAAAAAAAATAGCCATTAATCCAACTAACATAACTAATTCGAATAGTTACAACCATAGAAAATGTAGAGAAAACTACTCAAAGAGAAGAGTAAACAAGCAAATGAGAAAAATCAAAGACAAATAACCATTAATCCAACCAACATAACTAATTCAAATAGCTACAACTATAGAAAATGTAGAGAAAACTACTCCATACTCAAATAAAACATAACCATGAATATACATAAAAGAGCATCCATGTCTAAACACGAAAAAAGAAAAAGAAAAAAAGAAACCCAATAAACTTTAGATGCTTGATTCCTCAAGGCTTCCACAAGTCTTCAAATCCTCCAAGTCTTCTCTAAGTAAGAATCTACAAATGCTCCACAAGAAGGTGAAAAAATGCAAAAGATAGTGATGAAAAACCTATGTCTAAAATGAGAAGATGAAGAAGAACTGAGAGTCTCTAAGCTTGGTTCCACATTTTTCCAAGTATTTGAGGTGTCTTTGTCACTCACATACCCATTTGGATAAAATTCTTTGGCCAATAACATGCTTAGATTCAAATTAGAGGTGGGGAACCACTTTTATCGGGGTGCAGGGGCACTAAAGCGCCCAAGGAGGTTATCTAGCGTTGGAGCACCCAAAGCTTGACAGTCATTGGCGTTGCAGCACCTAAGGCACAATTTCAACTTCCAAAATCTTTGAATTGTGGGGCTGCAACACCATTTGGAGCCATAGCCCCAAATGAACTGTTCATTCAAACTTTTTGTTTTTCATTCCGCTTACTTCCGATCTAATTTGATGATTTAGTTCCTTTTCCACACTATAAAATAAAAATTCAAATCAAGAAATGATAGAAAATATGGTGTAGTGATATAGAAAAGGACACTCAAAATTTTTGAAAGCTCAATAATTTTGACCTTGTAAATTGACATTTATCACATAAGTCCCTCATTTTCATTCCTTATTTGCCTCTGGAATTCCAACAAGGATTTTTTCGGCATCTTAAATAAGTTTGAGAGATCAGTGACCTCCGATCAACAACAGTAATAGTCTACCACAATAGATCTGTCATGACAAGCACCATACTATTGAGGGAGGCTTCAAGCACCTTTCTCTGCGGCCTTTGGTGGGTACCTATAAGGAAGACTCAGTGGCTATTGTTGTGTCTGCAAAACCAAACTGCACATCTGATCTCCTTTTAATAAAAGATTCTGAGGCGGATTATGCTATGAAAAAGTCATTGGCTTCATCCTAATGCTTCAGGAAACCAAATCCTGGCACATCTATTTTCTCAATCATGATTCTAAATGATATACCTTTTGTTCCTTTATTAATACACTACTCACACACCATAGTTCCTTGGGCTTAGTGTTCTTCCCCAAGTTACATTTGGTGATAATATTATTGTTGGAGTTTTGGACACCATGTTGGACCAATTGATGAATCCATGACATCTAGATCTTCGAGGGACATTGACAGCCATGATATCGGAGTTGCCAATTTTGGAGCCAATGATGAAGTTAAAAGCAATAGACTCATTCTTCCTTTGGCCAAGCAGGGACAAAGAACATAGTTAAGGAGGTTGGGCGGGCCATAATTTCATTTTACTTTATGGGCAAAAATTTTCATGAAATTACCTAGGTTGGGCCCACTAACCCAAAATGCATTAATTTATGTGCATTAAATTGAACCAAACTGGCTTTTTATTTTTTAAAATTTTAGTGCAACTGGGCCTTGTAGATTATCTATTGTAGACATATGCATAAATGCACATACTTCTTTTTAAGGAAAAAAATGATTTTAAGTGAAAAGAGTTTTCTTTTTTCCTTTACACATTAGGTTCTATCACTTACTTTTCATATTTTTTTTGGCTAAAAATATCCTGTGTATTTACACATATACGTATCAATTGAATTTCAGCCAACATTAATAGTATTATTTAGGTATTGAATAAGAGGAAAGGGATTCTGACCAGTTATCCCATGGGGTCAAGTGTCCATCTTTCCACTTGAACTTAGGGGATAGGGATACCTTCACCAACCTTTAATTGTCAAATGACCACCAGTTCAAGCTATCACCATTTGTCATCACCTATGTTTGTTTCTAGTACTAACCATGACATGCTCATCGTCATCATTGATGATGTAGCATTCTATCTTGGCCATTATTGTTGTAATCAAAGTTGTAATTGTTGTTGATACTTATACCTTAACTTCAAGTATCTTTTTTAAGTTTTCTTTCAATCAGCCAACAAAAAATAATATATTAATAAAATCAGTATACACCTTATAACTAGCAATAGACTAGTCTCACAAAGTACACATAACCTATTATGACACCCGTACTTAAGTCACATATATACCCCAAACTTACATTAACATCCAGTTTTTAATAGCCAAACTAGGATTGCAAACCCATTCCATCTAACAATAACTTAATTTTAAACATTTATTGACAATCCATAAGAAAGATAGAACTTGAATCTATAGCAAGCCTGTGAAAGATAGAACTTGAATGTTCAGCAAGCCTATGAATCAGACTTTTGAAGGTCTTTAAAAATCAGATTATTTGTTCCATTCGATAAAACCCACACATCAACAAAACAAACCACCTCCCAAGCCTTTCATTGCAATTTATATAGAGATGAATTATGTTGGACGCACAAAACTTTACTGACATTTAATCTAGCTGGACCATCATGTTGTAATGGGGAATTCACATGTAATATATGGGGGGTCCATAGACCTCCTTTTTAATAAGAAATATATAATTTAGTAATTTGACCATCTTAAATTTTTAATGGATCACTAAAATTTTTATAATATTTATTGGAATAAAAGAATGTGTCTTTCTTACATTAAAAAAAAAGTGTTAGTCTTTTTTCTTCATTGACAATTATAATCATAGTATAAGTCCTATATTGACTCCTGAACTTTTATATATTTTCCAATCTAGGTCTTGAACTCTTTTTGTCACTATTTTTTCTTCAAATACATGCAAAAACTATGAAGCTAGTTAGGAACAAGATAGAGTCAATAAGCCAAGTTGAAATACATGTATAAATTAAGAGTTAAATGGAGACTTTTATTTTTTACATTCTATAGAACATGAGCATATTGTCATTTTCTTCATATGTCATCTAGTTTTCTAATGGCACAAAAAAAAAAAGATAAATCAAAGCATTTTTATTATTTTTTTTAAAAAAAAATTTGTTCCATCATTATATTATGTTTATGTGAATTTATAAGATTCATTATTTAACATTAAGGTTAATAGTTATATTTGTATACGGATCCCATTTATAAAAAAATTTGGATCCATCACTATCAAATTGCTACCAATTTCTTATTAGCACCGAAATTGATGAAGAGCTTCTGCACCACACTAAAATATTATCCACCAATTCGTGCTCATTATTGCAAAATGGGCAACAAGTGTTTTCAAGAATTACTCCATGGCAAAAATATTGAAAAACGGTATTGAGCAACTTTCCACACATAGATATTTACTTTATGAGACACCTAAAAGTTCTAATTTGGAGGTCAAACTTAATGTAAAATCAGAAGGATGGCCTCATTTATTTGCCTTGATAATTGTTCATCGAGAAAACACCAATAGGATCAAGCTACCACTACCAACATTCAGAAGAGCCTGCAATAAAACAAGCCTCCTCCAAGGTCTTCAACAATTTTTCAAGTTCTTATAACTCCATTCCCTTTAACTTTCTCCTCCACCACCAAACCCATTATTTATAGCTTCCCAACCCACCCCTCCTTTAATTTAATAAATAATTTTTTTGTTAACTTGATACTATATAACCTCGAAAATGTAACCTTCAAATTTGAACTCCTAACCCAATTATCTAGCCAAAATCTTGTTTTATCTCCTTTACCCAACTGCCATCTAAATGATTCCATGAAATTGAAAGGAGTGGTCACTGTTCCGGGCGGCTGAGGTGGAAGAATTGCATCAGTCAGGTGTGTTTTATGGATGTCTTGGGTGTGTATTGAGATTAAAAATCAAGTGGTTCATCTATATAATTTTTAAACTTTAATGGCCAATTAGAGCATTTGAACCAATATTGCTAACATATTGATTGATAGAGCAAACGATGCAATGAGATAACTGTAGGTATTTGAAACAAGAAGGACAAAAGTGTTGGTTTTGGTATACCTGATGGGGGATTTTGGTAATTTTCCCATTAGAGAATGTAAAAACTCAAGAAAGTTACTTTGATTTTTTAAAATCTTTTATCCACCATGGCTATGAAAACGCTAGTTCTTACCTTAAACAAAACTGAATGCAATCAATAGAGACATTCAAACGAATTCAATAAGCACTTCTGGCTTGATCTGTTTGTTTGCACATAACACTTTGAATGGATTGTCCCTAATTCATTAATTTTTCACATTTTTTCCATGCTTTATTGTGGGTGTTATCATGGTACCCTACATGTTCTCTCAATCTTTCTGGCTTATTCCAACTTGTAAATTCTTCAAAGTACAAATACATCACCACCAAATTACTTTATATAAACAAGCTTAAATAAATAGCAGTATAAATAGTAAGTAGCATCATTTGATTCACTATACTCCAATAAATTCTTATGATTCTCAAACCAATGGGGGCTAAACCTTCGTGATGTTTTTTCAATTATTTTTTGAAAAAAATTATGATTTTGAGGTTGGCACGGGCTCTTTTGTAAATAGTATCTCCTAATTCTGTTATGCGAATCAGAATAATACTCAGTAATTCTTTTTTTTTTAATCCCGAATCACTATGAAGCTCTTCTAAATTAATCTCAACTCATGCTTGCTTTGAAGGATTGTTTTAAGAATCAACATCTGTTCCATGAGAGAATCGAGCTTCATTCAGTATTCTTTTTCAAGTATCTCTCCATAACATGAACTATATAAAAATTATAAAATTGGAAATTCATATAATAATATATACTACTTCGTAATTGTGGCAACGTGCAGGTTTTCGGGAGTCGCCACCAATTGGTTTTCGCTCAGGTCGATTGGACACCTTAAAAATATGGTCTGCGAGAGTTCGGGGGTTCGAGAGTACGGTTACGTTAAAACAACTTTGTTATAGCGCCAAAAAATTGGTATCTTAGTTGATTTTAATTTTGTTTTGCTTGTTTTAAATAAAATTCAGTTAATTTTCAAAACAGAAATTTTAACTGAATTAGTCGGATGTGGATTTTTAAATTAATATGGGCTTTAAAATCTTCAGTAATTAATTTATATAATTTTTTTTACAAATTTGATATTTCCGAACCATGGACTCTGTCGAGTCACCCGGACACGGAATTTGATGAAATTTTAATTAAATATTTTAATTAGTTAACAATCCATATCATGAATTCTGCCAAATTATCAGAATATGGATTTTTATCCTGATATTTAATTTTATTTTATTTAAAAAAATTATTTTTCCTTCTCCAAGCCATGAATCCCATCGGATCACCCGGTTATGGAATTTGATAAAATTTTAGTTAATTATTTTAAATATTTTAATTAATTAATAATCCATATCATGAATTCTACCGAATTATCAGAATATGGATTTACATGCTGATACTTAATTTCATTTCATTAAATTTTTTTTTTCTTCTCCAAGCTATGAATCCTATCGGATCACCCGGCCATGGATTTTAACTTAAAAAAAAACTTAATTCTTAATTTGTCATAGATTTTTGTGAACTTTTGGATTTTTAATAACCTTAGTGTTAACTAATTAAAAAAAAATTATTTTGTTCTTTTTTTTATTTATTTTTATTTTCTTATTTTATTCTTTTCTTTTTTTTTCTTCTTTTTCCTTTTACTCTTTTCTTTCTTATTCTTTTCTTTTTTGTTTGATAAAATATTTTTTTTTAAAGATATACTTAAAAATTGATTTTTTTTATTGTCTGGTTATGATTTTTTTTATTTTTTTATTTTTAATAAAAGGAATAAAAGGTTAACTTTTTAAATTTAAAGAAATAAATAAAAATAGTGTTCCAAAATAATAAAAGGATGGGGGCTTTTTGTTTTAAAAATGGATTCTTGATTAGCACTAAAAATAAAATGGAATAAGGTTAATTATTCACATAAAAAAAAATTCTCTTTTTTTGTTATTATTTACTTATTTTTTTTATTTTTTTTTTATGGCTAAAAGTGAAATAAGTTTAACCATCTAATAATAAAAAATTTTCATAAAGTAAATAAAGGAAAATTAAATGACAATAAATAAATAAATAAAGTAAAGTGGAGGTTTTTTTTCTTTGGACCATCCATTAAAAAAAGTGCATAAATTAAATAACACATGCAAATAAATAAATAAAGAAAGCACATAAAGTAAATAAAGGAAAGTAAATAAAATAAATAAATAAAGTAATAATAAATAAATAAATAAAGTGGGGGCTTTTTGGCCATCCACTTTAAAAATAAAATAATAGGAGGTATAACTTTCCTTGAAATAAAAGTTAGTAAAGTTAGTATTAGTTGTTAATAATAATAATAATAATAATAATAATAATAAAGATAATAAAAGTTATTGTTAGTTCTGCGGAAATAAATAAAAGGTTAGTGACTAAAAGGAATAAGTATGAAAAGATAAAGGACTAAATCAGGGTTTTACCCAGAAAAAAAAATTAAAATTGAAATTTGCTGGAGACGGAAACAGAGGAGCGATGGCGGCAGCGCGCGTTCCAGGGGCAGCGACGGCAAGCAGGGGAGGAGGGCGACGACGCAGCGAGGGAATGAGACGGCGGCGGGAGGCGAACGACCGGGAAAAGAGTAGGATTGGGACCGGCGGAGAGTGAGAGGGAGGAGAGGGAAGTCGAGGTGGGGAGGAAGGAGAAAAGGAGGGAGGTACGGTGGTCGGCGGTGTCTGGAGGGAGTGGCGGCGGTGGCTGGGGTGAGTGGCGGCGATGGCTGGTTAGAGGGAGGAAGAGGGGGAGGCCAACGGAGGAGGGAATCGACGGGAGGATACGGGCGTGACGGAAAACAAAAGGGAAAAGTTCAGGTTTTCTTGGAAGGAAGGGAGGGAGGCCAGCGACCTAAATTGTAATTTTTTTTTTTTTTTAAAACGGAGCTCTAAGCTTGATTTTTTTTTTTTTTTCTCCTCTTTCTTTACAGATTTGGACTCCTATTTATAGGGGAAGGAGTGAAGGACTGTTCATAATTAAAAAAAGTTAAAATTAAACTTATCTCTTAATTTGATAAAATGACAGTTTCAGTCTTTTCCATCTCTTTTGACTTTGGGGATGTTCTTAAAACTTCTAATTGAGACAACTTTGTCTTTTTCTGTTAATTTGGGCCAGAACCGTCGGTCTGGCCCAAAATTCATGTGACAAACTACCAAATGCTCCTGAAACTTGCATATTTTGTCAAATTTTCTCAAAACTTCTTAATTTTGTCATTTTTACCCCAAACTTTTCAATTTTGTTCATTTTTTTTTGAGTTTTCTTTTTTTTGTATTTCATACATACATATATACACACATATATCATTTTTAACTAAACCCTTATAAAACAAAAATGTATTTTAAACTAATTAACTTAATTAAAATTTTTTCAGTAATAATAATATTAATTAATTAATTAATAATTAATTAATAATAGTAATTTTTTAATTAATTTTTTATTAATTTTTTTTAATTTTTTTTTTAAAAGAGTCGGACGAAATTGGGTGTCAACAGTAATCTATAAATTAATAGATTAGGGTTTTAAAATTTCAAAATTACCTGAAATTAGCAAAAGGCTATGCAATTTGAAATTTGTGATTTACAATGCTAAATTGCTAATGAAGGTTAACTTTGATCTTTGAATACAGAGATAGTGAAGATGTGAGACGATGATTTGTTCTATGCATGCTACGGGCATGCGCTGGCTGTTGAAGAAAAGAGAAAAGATTGGCTAAAGCAATTTATTTTTTATTTTGATGAAAAGTTGTCGGCAGTTTACACGGGAAAAACGATGAAATCTCAAAGGAATTATAATTCTATTTTGGTTAGGTTAGAATTTTTTATTATTCAACTTTTTGTCTTTTCCTTAATTTTTTTTTTTGCATGTGGGCATGTGGTCCTCGTGAAAGAAAGTAAAGACTTAAGCCTCATCTTTTGCTATGTCATATGTGTTAAACTATATAGTTGTAAAAATAATTCTTGTAGCTTGTACTTTGCCATCAACTTTTACATGTTTTTATTTTGCTCATTGATTAGAACTAAGTTTTTAAGCTGGTGGGGCATCACAAAAATTTCTATAAGGGCAGAACGTACGGTTTTTAAAAAATTATATACTAGTTATATATGTTTTTCAAAATTCAATGGTGGAAATTGCCACCACTTAACTACACATGGTGCAACATTTGAGACCAAGCCCAAACCATACGGAGCTCCAAGGGTACACCCGAGAGCCACCTTGGAGTCATTCTCAGCCATTTTAGTATGCTTGAGTGATTTTGTTAGTTTTTCTTAGTTTGTTTGTGTTTCCTACATCATTTAGTTAAGAAACATGTTTGGAGCATGTGGGACACATGCCACATGGATTTTGTGTTGAGGAGTATTTAAACTATGTTTTCAAAGACTAGGTTGATAAGGTTTGTTTTTTTTTTTCTTCAAGATTTAGGGTTTCTAGTCTAATGCAGGCTTGTATGGCTAGCTGTCCTAGTTTATTTTCTTTTAAACAGGGCCTAAAATTCATGGTTTAGACACAAATTAATAAAGATATAAGTTGTTTTGAACAATTATCTTCTTTCTTGCTCTTTCTTAACTCTTTGGTGTACTTGTACTCCAAGTTTTTCTCTTCCAATCAATGTTCTTCTAATTTCCCTTTTACAATTTTTCTTCTCACCTTTGATTTTGTTTCTAACTTCTTTTGTTTCTTCCTTACTCAATTTCTTTCTTCTTGGACCTAGTTGGTGAAGTAAGTATTCAGGTATACTCTTTGAAACTTAGGATCCTTTTGCAATTTTTCTCCTCTTCCAATTTTTTTCTTCTAATTTCCCTTTTGCAATTGTTCTTCTCACTTTGATTCTATTTATAACTTCTTTTGTTTCTTCCTTACTCAATTTCTTTCTTCTTGGACCTAGTTGGTAAAGTAAGTATTCAGGTTCTCTTTGAAACTTTGGATCCTTGGCCAATAGGTAATACATTAATACTCTTACTTACAAATGTTTGTGAGTATAAACAGAGAGAGAGAGAGAGAGAGAGAGAGAGAGAGAGAGAGAGAGAGATGTAAAAATGGACTCAAAACAAGAGAGTAAAAGACAAAATCCTATATCTGCAGCAAAATCAGGGAATACAGGGATTATGAACCAAATTTATAGCAGAAGAACAAAAACAAACTGTACGGGATGGGACCTGACATGAGTTCTACTTCTACTAATTGCTTCACTTGCTGGATAACATCAACCTGTTCCCTCGCCGGTGCTGGTGAAAATCCTGTTATCTCATTCCTGCTGCGAGAATTGATACTAACAGCCAATTAGGATCTCCGATATTTTCCCATGAAGCACGTCCTTCTAACAAGCAATTAGCTGACCAGTGGCCTCTTATTTTCGTCAGAACTTAAATTTTTCCAAAAAATAAAAGAAAAAAGAAGATTCTTACTGCTAATAAAAAATTTTAAACTGTTAACACTAAATATCTCATTGTTAGTATAAATGAATCTTTATCGGACTGGATTATATGCTGATGGTTCATCTATTTGCCATTTTAGTCGTCTTTCAATATCTCTTGTTTATGTATTTGGTTCTTTACTTAAAGACTTATACTTTTTTATGGTTAAAACTTACTAACGGTTATTATTGCAAGCTGGGATTTTCAAGTTGAACAATTATTCTCTCATTATTATTTGATACCCATTCTATCCACATTGCTGAGCTCATTATATACATAACAAAAAAGGTAGAGTATCTACCAAATCAAAGAGAAGGCACGTGGACCATGGGAAAGATTGTCTCGTAGCGAAAAGCCAGAGCCTTGGTCCATGTAATTACAAACAAGGAACAGCAAATCCAGGTTGGAAGACAATACCGGCCACTAGATTGCAAGAACAAAACCCAGGATTAGGTGAAACTAACACCCCACTAAGATTTCTGTACGCCGACACTAAAACCCCAACAACTCCAACCCCATCACTCTCTACTTGGACGGCATATACAAGGTGATATAATTCTGTTACTTTATGTCTACACTCTCACTCATTCCTATTTTTATAACACTTTTACTTAAATTTTTAAAAGTAATGGTTGTTCTTACTCCCGCTCTTGCAATGCTCAACTTAAGTGCACTTAGCAGATTTCATGATTTTTTTTTTGGGCTACATGTCGACAACTTTTTCTTTTGTACATGAGACTATTTACATACATACATACAGTTTCAGAAGTTTACAAATGATTCATAGATTTCGATTCTTTAGCTAGCTTCTTAGTACGTAGTTTATGCCCAAACTCACATATTTCTACTCTTATTTCACCTCCACATTAACAAATATGGTGCTTTACGGTTGCCTAGCCTAACTTAATTTGGTTGATATTATAGTTACCACAGATGTTTGAAAAATTACACACTTCCCTGTTGCTTTTTCTTACTATTTGAAATAAACTTCTGAAATCCTAATTTAAATTGTATAACTATCATCTTCTAGTACTTTTAGTCTATTTGATATTTTTTATAATTAATAGACACTTCAAACTTTCGGTTTTTCGTTTATGTAAATATAAAATAATATTTTCTAAATATCAGATGACTACAAAAATAACAAATGGACTAAAATTACTCAAAGATTTTTGTTGTACCATATATAATGAATTTTTTTTAATCCAGATGATATAAAAAAGCAAGGTAGAGAGTATATATTTCTAAACCTCGAGCGAACTATACGATATCAATCTAAATTCAAAGTAAATAATCTTAACGAATATAGAACATGTATTTATGAAGGTTTGAACTTTAGAAGTTAGAATAATTTTTTTATTAAATGTCAAGAAAATTAAAAATAAAAAGTGAGAATGTGAAACTTTATTTTGACAACTTTAATCATGTAAGTTTTTTTAATTTATATGTATGTTATGGCACGTGAGAGAAATTATGGTTAGAATTTCTTCTGGTCGGCTACGGTATGTGTTGGCTCTCAGTAATGGAGTTTGCAATTCACGTAAGGACTAAGAGTTCAAAACAATTTATAAACGATATTCGTATTTATTAAGCTTTTTCAACGAGTTCTTTAGTTTGAAGAGTATTATAATTACTCTAAAAAAATCCACTAACATTTTCAATCTAAAATTATTATTCCTCCTTTTTAAAAGAAGTAGATAGGATTCATAGGAAAAGAGAAATGTTGAAGGGTTTATCATTAAATAAACATGTTGTTCAAAGGAAAGACGCGGCTATTATTTGAGAGTTAAAGAGATTGGAGTGCAACATAAATTATGGTGCTAGAAAAGGGGATTCTAGGAAGAAGAATTTTGTCTATTCAATGGGGCCTAATACTTCATCACAGAATAGTTCAGTATAAAAATAAAAGCAAGGAGAACCATCCAATTTTCTACTATCCTCTGAAATAAGGTTGTCATGTAGTTTTGGGGTAGGAACCTATATGTGAGGAAGGCTTTATAGTTTGGATTGAAAATTGGGGTGCACTCTATTGGTGAGATTTAGCTTGTTTTACATTTTGTTTGGGGCGGATTGTAGGGATACTAACGTGGTTCCTTCACTAGGGTTGGGTCCTAGGGTTTGGGGCTTCTTTGCTTTATCATCTTTCACTTTAACATGATTATGTATTTCATTTTCTTTAATAATATCTTTTGTTGCCGTTCAAAAAAAAAATTATTCCTTCTTTGTATATAATGCTTATCATCCATTCATGACGCATTAGATGATCCTTTTAGAAGTATATGTTACTTGTTTAAGATATGAGGATGAGGACATTTTTCAAAAGAGAAAAAGGCAAAAGGACATTTAAATATATCGAACAGTTATTATGTTATAGACATATGTTTAATTGGACACACTAATTCATTCCTAATTTTCCATATATAAACCATAATCCTGTTGAAAATTTGACTAATTTGCCTATGAACTAAAAATCACCCCCACATTCCAGAAACCATATCTCTCTACTATTGCTGAATCTGCTACCTCGGATTTCACAGCCTTTTGCCTTTGGATCTTGCAGCCACTTGCCTCCAGGTGCGGTAGTTGCTCACCTTTGAATCTCGCCACTGAATTGTATCACATCATTTTGAGATCTTATCGTCGCACATCGCCTCTGGATCATTATTTGTCTCTACAATCGAACCGTCTCTGCTCACTTTGTCTTTGGATTGTCGTTCACCTCCACAATTGGACCTTTATGATTATGTGGTATCGTTGCCCTCCGGATCACATTACCGTTGCTTACTTCTAGATTCATCAACTATC
Source organism: Aquilaria sinensis (assembly GCA_005392925.1). Classification (NCBI taxonomy): domain Eukaryota; kingdom Viridiplantae; phylum Streptophyta; class Magnoliopsida; order Malvales; family Thymelaeaceae; genus Aquilaria; species Aquilaria sinensis. The sequence continues at coordinate 525,013 of SMDT01000373.1, read as the reverse complement.
AGCTTTAGATTGCACTAGTTATTGCCTTCAATCTTTGCCTTGGTCACCGCCACCAACAAGCTGTGTGCAAGAAAAAACTGGAAAAGTGTTAAAGATAAGGTGCAAAAATGTCTAAAAAATAGGTGAAAGTATCTGAAGAAGTATATAAAAGTGTATAACATAATATGTAGATATTTCATTTTCTTCTGACAATATGTAAAGTATAAAAGTGTCTGAATGAATATCTAAAAGTGCTTACAAAAGTATGTAAAAGTGTATGACACAATATATACACATTTTGTTTTTTCATACAATATGCAAAGTGTAAAAATGTGTAGAGGAATATATAAAAGTATCTAAATAACTATAAAAAAGTGTTTCAAATAATATGTAAAAGTGTATGAAACAAATATGAAAGTGTATAGAGTAATATGTAGACAATTTTATTATTTTGAGAAGAATAAAAGTGTCTAAAATAATAAGTAAACGTATTTGAATGGATATCTAAAAGTGTCTAAAAAGATATGTAAAAGTATTTAAAATAATATGTAAATAATTTGTCCTCTTCAGAAATATAAGTATCTGAAAATATATGTAAAAGTGTCTACGTAAATATGAACAAGTAGCAAAACAAATATGTAAAAGTGTTTAAAGCAATAATTTGTTTTTCCTCTAAAATAAAAATGGGTCAACTAATAAGTAAAAATATTTAAATAAATATTTAAAAGTGTCTGAAGCAATATATAAAAATGTCTAAAACAATATATAAAGCTTATTTTTTTGGGTTCAACAGGTCATCATCTTTGAATCTTGTCGTTCCTTGCATCTAGGTTACATCTTTCACATAGCCTCCAGATCTCGCCTTCGCTCATCTTTGCATCACACCACTTGCCTTTAGATCGCATCAATCATCAATCACCTCCAAGATCTTATCATTGCTACTTGCATCACCACCATGGCTTGATCTGACTTCATCTCGTCTTCCCAATTTTGATTTGTCATCAACGTCATCTTCTTGTCTCATTGTCATCATCTTCTTGTCTCATCTTATCTTCTCTGCTTGTTGTCAAGCATATCAAAGAAGGAAGATGAAGAGAAGACACGATTGAAGCACATGAAAGATTGAGACAGCACTGAGAACCAGATGTGACAATCGATGATTTTAGAAGATGAAACATGATCTAAGGTAAGGGGGTGCAATGGATATTACCTAGGATAGTGAGGGGTAGATATGGAAAATCATCCCCCATGTCTAATCAAGCATATTTTTTACAATAACTGTCCTAGAACCCTTTATAATATGCTCCCTCGATCCCATTTTAGATGATATGTTACTGTGGGCTCATAGATCAAAATTATGTGTATTATTCTTTATATTTTTATCCTTGAAGCTATAACAAAAAGATTTTTTTATTTTGTGTAATAAGAGTTTAAATAAAATTTTAAAAAAAATTGGTGTTTTTTTTTATTTTTGTGCAAAAAGAGTTTAAATAACAATAGTAATGTAAATTAAATGTTAACAACTTTTTTAAGAAGTAAAACAACTTATCCTTTTTTAGACGGAGGAAGTATATACTAAATACTAGAAAAAATATACACGACGCAACATTCTATATCTAATAAGAAAATGGTGCAAATAGTTCTTGAACTTTTTTACATTGTTTGACTTGAATTTATTCATATTAGTATTTGTTAGAAAAAAATTTTAAAAAATATATTTAAAAACTATATATCTTGATTTATTATTCTTATATAAAAGTTCTTCATGTATATTCTAAAATGTTGAAAATAAAAAATTATAAATTAATTGCTGAAAAATAAATGTTGTAAAGAATATGGAATGAATGGAGTATGTAATAAAAAGTCTAATTATTTTTTTTATAAGTTTATAATGTATTTCACGCACTTTCCTATAATTTTTCATGAGCATCCACCCATTTTAAATTTTGAGGATGTGCCAAGAAAAATGTTTGAGAATATATTCATAAAGAAGTAGAGGAATATTTAATTTAGGCTGTTAGACAAGACTCTTTTTGTTTTGTTTTGCTTTTTTTTTTGCCCTTTTATATTCTCAAAATACGAAGTTAGAGGAGAAAGATAAATAAAGGGGAGTAGGATGCTCTTCGTAGTCATAAGGGCACCGTGAAAAATCGTGGTCAACGCCGATCTTGTCGCAAGCCCAAGTGAGTGGTGTTTTGAGTTCAGAGCCTAGTTGACATGTAGCTACAGGCCTAGGCCTCCCCTCGCTTAGTAATTTTATAAAATAAAATGATTTTATCTGTCTGTTTGTGCATGTTTACGGGTTGAAATTCATCGCCTCGCCATGACATCTTGTCTGGTTGTCTTTTCTACTCATTTTGGTACTTCAAATAATTTTAGGAATGAACAATCGTAAACAAGTAGTAGTCCCAGTAGATGTAGAAGCTCTCATCTCTCCATTACTTGGATCATAAATTCGTCGTTTTCCTGGTGGAAAACCGTAGCTTTCTCCTTCATTAATACTCTGCATGATGGGATTCAACAGTTTCCTTCGCCTTCTGCAGCAGCTAAATGTCTTCGCCTTCTCCTTTTTGCCTCCCTCAAGCTTTCATTTCACAGTAACTATGGGCCATTGTCGGTTCTGTCTCAGCTTTCTTTTCCTTGTAATTCTTGTTCCTACCTCAACTGCTCAGCTGAGGCCAACCCAGACCACACTCATTTTCCAAGTTCAGAAGCTTCTCGAATACCCAGAAGCTCTTCAGGGCTGGAACAACTGGACCAACTTCTGCTTCCTCCCTCCTTCACCTTCCCTCTCAATCGTCTGCTCCGGCGACCGAGTCACCGAGTTAACCATCTCCGGCAACAAGACCACCAACAAAACCCGGCACACTCTGTCCCACAGTTTCGACATTGATTCTTTCTTCACTGCCCTCACGAAACTCTCCGACTTGAAGGTCTTGTCCCTTGTCTCCTTGGGCTTGTGGGGTCCCTTGCCCGCCAAGATTAACCGACTCCAATCACTTCAAGTCCTCAACTTGAGCTCGAATTCCATCCGTGGTCGGATCCCATCTGAGATTTCGTCCCTCAAGTCTCTGAAAAGTCTCGTCTTGGCTGATAATTTGTTCAACGCAAGTGTTCCGGATCTCAGAGGCTTGGCTCAGCTGCAAGAGCTGAATCTTGGTCGCAACAATCTCGGGCCAGATTTTCCCTCACTACCCAAGAATCTGACCACTCTGATACTGAAAAATAACTCTTTTAGATCTGAAATTCCTTCAGGAATCAAGGGCTTTGACCAGCTTCGTCAGCTGGACATTTCGTCGAACGAGTTCCTAGGACTTGTTCCTTCGTTCCTGTTCTCTCTACCGTCCATTCAGTTTCTAAATTTGGGAGCCAACCAATTAACCGGCGCGCTTCCTGCAAACACAACCTGCACTAAAAATCTCACCTTCGTGGATATTTCACACAACCTCTTGATTGGGAAGCTTCCTTCTTGTGTTAGTTCAAGTTCGTCAAATCGGACTGTTACCAGTTCATGGAATTGCCTCTCAGGTGGGAATTTGAATCAACAGCACACTTCTTCGTACTGCAACAAAGTGGCATTGGCTGTTGAGCCACCGAGTAGGACCACGGAGCAGGGGTCTACCAGGTTAGCATTAGGCGTTGTACTTGCTATTATTGGAGGCATTGTGGGACTAGTTGCGGTTGCTGCAGCTGTGATTTTGGTTATTCTGCGAAGATCAGAAACAACTAGAGCCGATAACACCAAATACGATGGATTCATTCCCAAGGAATCTCCGGTTGGTGCCTCTCTTCGGCCGGTGATTGATTCGCGTAAGCTTTTTTCTTGTCGGCTTCCATTGCTTTCTTTCTTCAAGAAGTCATTATAATAAGAAGAACTTGTACCTGAATTCTTGCAGGGCGTGTGCCTCAGACAATGCGGTCTGCTGCAATCGGGCTCCCTCAATACCGGGTCTTTGCATTGGAGGAGATCGAAGATGCGACAAACAATTTTGACCAATCGAACTTAATGGGGGAAGACTCGCAAGGGAAGGTAAAATTAGTTGGTATGGTCATGTGACAGAAGCTGGAAATTGGTGTAGTTCCTTGCGCTTGAAAACCTAAGATTTGGTGCTTCGTGAATGAATGCAGCTCTACAAAGGTTGGCTTGGAGACGGCTCGGTGGCGGTGATTAAGTGTGTGAAGTTAAAGCAGAGGCATTTAAGTCAAAACCTGATGCAAAACATGGAAGCTCTGTCAAAGCTAAGGCATCAACATTTGGTCAGTGTTCTAGGACACTGCATGGTCACTTACGCGGAACATCCAAACACAGCCAGCACTGTGTTTATTGTCCTCGAACACATTTCAAATGGATGTTTAAGGGATTATCTTACAGGTAAAGTAAACTGAATGGAAAAGTGATGATGTTGCAACTGTGACTGGGACTTGATTTCTTTACTTCGATATTCAACAGATTGGAGAAGGAAGGACATGTTGAAGTGGCCTCAGAGAATGGCAATTACTATTGGTGCTGCAAGGGGGATACAGTTCTTGCACACAGGAGTCGCTCCGGGCATTTTTGGGAACAACTTGAAGATGGAAAACATTTTGCTGGATGAAACTCTAACAGCAAAACTAAGCAACTACCACATCCCATTGTTGCCTAAGGTAGGCATATCCTGTACCTTCTACCGTGAACACTTTTATCTTCTTGTGTTAGTGCATAACTTTCTCCTTGTTCGATTCCTCAGGTTGATGCAGAAAGCCCTCTCAGCAGGTACTGTCTTTCTCACGGTACCGCTTTTTCTGTTTCACTCTGGAGAAATTTATAACAGTTGCTGCTTCTGCAGTGATGCAAATGCGGAGAAGGAAGATATCTACCAGCTGGGAGTTATTCTACTTGAGGTCATAACAGGGAAACAAGTCGAATCCACAGGTGAATTGGAAGGGCTAAAACTTGAGGTGAGCTTTTCTTAAAAGTAACGAAAACCATCCTAGACACCATCCTGGAAAATATTCAGGCGTCATTGTTGAACATGCAGCTAGAGATGAGCTTAACGGAAGGCCCATCGAAGGTTAGGGATCTCATTGATCCTTCTATAAGAGGGACATTTGCATATGAATCAATGAGGACGACAATTGAATTTGCCATCAAGTGCCTCTGCAAAGATTCAAGCAAGCGCCCGTCAGTAGAAGATGTTCTATGGAATTTGCAATACTCGATTCAAGTTCAGGAAGGATGGAACAGCAGTGGAAACCTCAACGCACAACCGTTATGGTATGATCTTTAGTCTCATAAATTCATAACATCAGTCTTCTCATAATTGTTAAATGTATAGCCTGGAAAACAACAACATTGTTTACTACCATAAAGGTATTTGTTGGTCTAAGTACCGATTTCGGACTCCTCGGTCAATGTGCCTGCCGGTTTCCATAATTGACCATTTTAACAGAGCAGATTTTAATTGATCATCAGATATGGTGCATCAGTTGTAAAAAGTCATCCCAATTTAGAGAACAATCTTCATAAACCAGCCAAGTCAACATAACAAGTTCGAAGGACTATAACATGATGATTGGTTCCAGACGTCAAAGGACAAGACACAGGACTATATTTCCAAATCTCCAAACCACACAAGAGTCTGACCATCAATCAGCAGTCCAACTCTGCTCAACGATCTCACGCACCCTCCTATTGTATTCACGTTTGTTCTCGCTGAACATCCTAGCGGCTTCTGAATTTGCAGGTGAATTCGGGTTCGGGTCACAAAGCAACGACTGCGTAAGAAAAAATGATATGGTCAAGGGCAAGGAAATAACAGGATATCTATTGTTTAGTAAAAGCTAGACATAAAAAGGGGGCAATTTCTTGTTCCCTTGACATACATGGAAACAGAGATTGAGGGGGATAAAAGTGCAATCATAGAGTCTGAAGAAGTGGCTAGCATTCCAAAAAGCATTATCCATTTAAAACACAGCCACAAGGAAATTGACCATGAACTCACTAAGCCCAGCAGGAAGTCCTAATACCTATTGAGTTGAAGGAAAGCAGAATCATCTCAATTTCGTTTGACAGCTGCTTAGAGAAAAGGGGCACATCTAATGTATGAAAGGATTATGAAAGTATGTGAACTTCTAATTGAATATTACCTAGCATTAGCCATTTAAAATGCAGCAATAAGAAAATTGACCATGAACTCACTAAGCCCAACAGGAAGTCCTAATACCCACATCTAATGTATGAAAGCACAAAGAAAGAACGTGAAATTCTAATTGAAATTCCAATTGAATATTGCCTAATTTTCTATTGCATGTACTGAAACTTTTCTAGTTAACAAGATCATTACGGTATATTGGATCAACAAGCACACTTAGGGAAACAAAAATGCCAGAGCTAATTCTGGCAGTGCCTGGCATTATAAGCATGGTTTCGACGCCCTCCTTTCACAGGCTAAAGAGAACTGAAAGCTAATAGCACCGGATGCCATACCAAGTAAAAAGATATGGTAAATTCTTTTGTAGGCAGTGACCCTCAAGTTGTCAGTCACAAAGCTTAAGATAGAGATGATCATTCCTTGTACTGAAGAAAGAGAAAAGGTCATTTCTATTAAAGGATAGGGCCATAACTTCCTTCAAAGTTAAATAACGCCTTCATCTGATGTTTAGATAACTACAGCTACACAACCAAAAGATAATATAATACCTGGATCGAAGTGAGAATCGCAGCTACATCATATATTGGACTCCACTGATTTTGTAGGATGTCTAAACAGATGCTTCCATCTGCATAAACTGGACAAATTGGCATATAAATCACAAACTAGAAGCAAAGAATAAATGTTACTAATCAATATGAAAATCTCCCTTGATCTGTGTTTCCACACACACACATAACAGTGATAAGTAAAGAGGCCATAATCAAATCATGCTAGATAATACGAATACCACAAAGGTATGGAATTCTATCCAACTTACTATTAGGGTGGAACATTCGAGAAACAAAACGAACTGTGGGTGGCTTATTTGGGTAATCCTCTGTAAACTGCAGAGTTAGCTTAAATGTACCTGAGTTCATTAAAGCGTCAAAAGAGATATTAATTAGTGAACAAATATTATCCTACAAAAAAAGAATAAAAGGTAAAGAAACATGTAAAGCAGAAGCTCAAGCTGTTAAGCACCATATAGTTCCACCTATGGTGCTCAACAATGGGGAGCAACTTCTTCTACGTGCCACATATGCAAATAGTTATTTGTACTAATGATTTTTTTCCCATAGTTTTTTGCATAAATATGTGAGCGACCAAGGAATACCAATTTCCAAAATGAAAATTGCTGTGAAGTAACTACAAGATGGACTGTCAAATATTTTTACTGAAAGTTGCATTCTGAATAGCCTACGTAATCATAATGACAACATTACCATGCAAATTTAAAGGAAAAAATTGTCTGAATCTTCAGTGGGGTGTCATAGAGTGCACATTATTCCCATAAATCCTGGAGAACTAGTTAAAATGAAAGAAGCAGGAGCCTAATATTATCCATAAAAATAAGATGTGTGACATATAACCCGTCCCAGATAAATCAAAGTAGACAAGAATCATCTTTACCTCCATCCCAGGGGGTGTCATCAGGCCTGGAAGTCCAACAATAAAAATGCATAAGGACATCTCGATTAAAGCATCGAAAGGGTAGAACGTAACAAAGACCTGTAGTTGAATTGTCACATACCCAAATATAACAGCATTCCAGAGCATGATATTGTTGTCCTGTGGGGCACCACTTATTCCAGCAGGTGGATCCTGCTGCAACCTCTTAAAATCCCTCATCAATCTCTTCCTTGCAGGAGTCGACATTGCCACCACCTAGCAATCACACAAGAAGGAAATCTGATTAATACTGGGGCGCACCACCACCTACAAAATAGTTTACATCTTTTATGGAGCTGGCCCATGCTCTCATAAAGGAAAAAGGTTGCAACAGGCTGATGCAAATAGAAAATTGGGCTATTCCACCTTATGTCTATAACAGGTTATTCTTCTTGTTCTGGGAACCAAAAGAACAAATTGAGTTCAGCTTTTGCACCCTGAGTTCAAGTTCCTTTACTGGTTGGTCTTGGTAAGAACATTAACACTCAAATTGGATCTCATTCTTGAAGAAAAATTCTATTCTGGGCTCTCTTATGAATTCAACCCCAAGATGGCCCCAAGGAAATAAAACCAATCGATCAGTTAAAGCCAACCTCAGTTGGTCTAGCTCTATAAGGATTTTTAGAGGATGACACCTCTTTAAATAAAGAAAGAAGATGCATCAAGCTAATCGCAATTAAAGGCAACAGCTCAGCTGATTCGTACATATAGAGAGGAGATGCACAAAGACTGTGCCTTAGGCAATTGTCAAGCAATTGCACCTTATAAGAAAGCTTGTCTAACAATATGCACTCCCCAAAAAGTCTAAAGAATAACTAAATAACAGACGAATTGCACCTCCAACCTAAAAATAAAACCTTGTGCGGATAGTATTGGTTATTATATCACTCGGCCTCAGTTTTAAGCAAGGTTTCAGATGCAATGCGCCAGATAATTAAAAAAAAAATAACCAACAGGACGAACAAAACCTAGAATTCATGCATATATTAGAAGAACTATTCGCAAAGATAAGTAATCGATTAATAAATACAGGGACAATGAGAAAAGAAGAGCTAAATCCATTAACAAATAGCAGTCCCGAAGGAAACTAAAATTAATTGATCGACAACAACCCAGACAACACGTAACAACAGGTAGGAGCTCTAACATATACAGCAATAAAAAAATAGGACCCTGGGAGAAGATCAGGAAAAAAGGTCTCACCTGGGAAGTAGAAGCGGCGGTTAGCGTTGATCAGTAGAAAGGAAGCCTCGGAATCGCGGTGATTAGGAGGGAAGTTTGAATATCCTAAGCGGAAATTTTAGGAGGAAACAAACAGGAAACCGATGTTCAAGAGGGAATCTTGTTGGCTTATTGAAAAGAGGTCGAAGGATGAGATCGAATCGAAATCCGAAGCAGAAGAGGGAATTTTGGCTTTATTTTGTTTGGCTGGCTCTGATCAGCGGTCCCTTTTTCGCTGCGAATTTCTACTTTTTATGTGTTTGGGCTCTGGTGGGAGAAACAAAAGCCAAGTAGCCAACTTGCTGGCAATACGTGCCACGGCGATCTGACGCAGCTCGGAGTAATTACTAACTCCGAGTAATGTTTTGCTCATACGGTATGCTCCGGAGAATTAATTGATAAGAAGGTACAGCAGATAATTTTTTATAATTTTTTTAAATGTTTAAAAGAATTTAAAAAAAATTAATAAAATCATAAAAAATTTATTTCCAATTGAGTATTATATATGCATAATATTTACTTTTAAATATAGTTGGTTCAGCAGCAAAAAAATAAATAACAAAAAATAAGTTATTTTACATTAAGTTAAAATAAAAAATTATATGTCCGTTTTCACATTGTCTTAACGTGTTTTCTTTTGTTTTACAATTATTATTATTATTTACTTTTTACTCTCTCAAAACCGGTTTTTTATTTCAATTTTTTAATTGAAGGTTGCCATAAATTTATTTATATCAATCAATCTCAATTTTCTTTTTGCTCAAATGCTTTTAGCAGAAAATTTGCAAACTGGTGCTGCTTTGCCTTTTTTTCCCAGTATTGCCCTTCCTTTGTCATCTTTTCCCACCTTCTATCTAGTACATCTCAACCACCTTGTGGTATCTCTGCTTCCTTTCTTATCCTTGTCCCCCTTGCTCAATCACCACCTCGCCTCTTTAACCTTGGCCCTGATCTTGAACTCGACCTTCTAAAGTGACCACAGTAAAAAACATCAGCCCAAGGATTGGAATGAGTAGAATTACTCAATGTTACCTCTATCTATGCCTTGAGCATGGTTCATCTAAACACCAATTGCTGCCATTAGTAAAAAAAGCAAAAAGACCCAAATCGCCACTAACCATTATAAATCAAGCACTTCATGGTGACTATTAGGCAAGATTTGGAAGAGATAGGATTAGTCAACTTTGCATTTTCAAAGTGAAAGTAAAAAAAGCACAAAATGGTCAATATGCTTGACAAACTTACCAAAATAGAAATGGTGCAAAAAAATTGGGACATCCCAAAATGACAACTATTGTAAAAATTATGAGATGAAGATAATACTTTTCTACTAAAAATAGAAACTACTTTATCCGTCCCGGTACTTTTGCTCTATTTACAATTGCACGTAGTTTATGAAAAGCTCACCAATTTATACTGTTGCCCCTTCATTATCTATTTTCTGTTCATGCCGCTTGTCCATTTGTTCGCTTTGGATCCCCATTTGTTCGGTTGTCCTTAATTGTGTCGCTGTCCATTCGTTCTGGTTCGGATTCTTGTCCGTCCTTCTGTTTCGGCCTTGATTCACATTGCCTCTCTACTCTCCAAGTTTAGTTTGTGTTGCTTATTCACCTTCAACCTCGATTCACATCACCTTTTTCGCCTCCGGTTTGGATTCATGTCGGCCCACTCACCTTCATCCTTGATTCGCATCCCCACATTAAGTCACCTTTTCCCTGCATTGCTCCCTCATAATCCATTTCACCAGACGCAATCCTCATTTGCATCAGCTACTAGAACGTTTGGTTGATGAGGGGGGCAAAACATCACCAGAGAGAATGTGTGAGAGAGAAAGAGAGGGCGGTTTCTGTGAAGGAAAAAAAGATGCATTAACATGAGATGTAATGGTAAATGGAATATGAAAAGGTTACTAAAAAAGGAAATAGTGCAAAGTTTTAGGACTACCCAAAAAAGAAAATTGAGCGAAAGATATGGGACGAAGGGAGTATAAGGTTTTATTTATTATTTGTGTATAGAATTTTTGCATCTATATATTAAAATATTAAAAAATAATAATAGATTAAATATTGAATAGGCTAAAATCCATTTTGGTCCCTCAAACTATATTAACTTAGTCACTGTAGTCCCTGCCATGTGACTCAGTCAATTTGGTTCTTCAAACTATGAAATATAGGGCACTTTACCCTTTCAACTCAGTAACCAGGTAAATTTGACATTAAATCTGTTAGATTTTTAATGGTTTAGTGATCTAATTGTAAATGTTTAAAATCATAATTGCTAAATCACAAAAATATGTAACTTAAAGCACTTAAAGACAATTAAACCTAAACCTAAACCTAAACTCACGTCTTTTCACCACCACCTCCGTTATATGCTTCTAATTGTTGTCCTTAATCTAGCCTACCTTTGCCTTCTAAATCTTCCCCTCCTTCGTCTTCATCTCTGCCTTTTTATGTCCTCCGCACCACCTCTGCTATCTTACACTCTCACTCCCACTCCCACATGAAATAAACACAGATTGGCTCTGCATCTTACCCACACCCTAACCCCCTCGACCTCCTCATCTCGCCTCGCCTCACCTTAACACCCATACATTCTTGAAGCCCCAAGCCAATCAAATCGATTTTAAGAATCTCTAAAGCAATTTAATCTCACCCAATTTGCTCAAAACAACATCGAGATTACCACCACAATACCCATAATTGGTACTGGTTGCCACTTCTTGTCCTTCACCCTCCACCCCATCACCACCACGCTTACGAGTGAGCCCAGTTTGCCATCATCGTCACTACCTTTCATGTATAGGTCAGATTTGGTGGTGAATTTTATACCAAGGCTTCTGGGTACTGTCGTTTTCCTCTTTGATCTCTACCATCTCCTCATTTTGAACTAGAAAAAAATAAAAAATGTATTTTTGTAATTGAATATATTTTTTTAATTAATTATATTTGTAATATGATTTACGTTTTATTTTTTTAGTATTTTTTTGTAAAAAAATTAAAATTGATTTTTCTAATTAATCATATTCTTTTAATTAATTTAATATTTTTTTATTCTCATTCAAACTTGAGGAAAAATAAAAATTAATTTTATAATTGAATATATTTTTGTAAATTAATTATATTTGTAATATTATTTACCATATTTTTTGTACAAAATAAAATTAATTTTTTAGTTAATCATATTTTGTGATTACTTGTATTTTTTATGGGTTCTCATTCAAACTTTAGGAAAAATAAAAATTAAACTATTTCATGTTTGGGGCTTAGATTTGTAGAAGTTAAACTATAGGGTATAAAATAGAGAAATTAAGAAGATGGCTAAGTAGACATGCAATTGTCTCTTTTTTCTATATGTTAGTCAAGTAAATGACGTTTGATTAAAGAGGTAAAGTGCGTTGCGGTTCATAGTTGGGGGGATCGGGTTGCATTGTACCAAACTACAAGTGCTCTTCTCACTGAGTCACTATAGTTTGAGAGACCAAAAGAAAATTTGGCCTTGTAAATACAGTATGATGGAAAGAGTATGAGAAACAGATAATGGGTAAATTTCACTAGTCGTCTTTAAACTATACCTAATTTTGCTTATTCGTTCATAAACTATTAAATGTTGTTTAATCATCCCTAAACTATATCCCGTGTTACTTAATCGTCACACCGTCTATCATACCGTTAAAGATAAATGAAAAGTGATGTTGCATCAGTAGTCACACTATTTTTTCATGCCAAATCAGTAGTAATATCATTTTTCCATTCATCTTTAATGACTGTAATGAATGATGGGATGGTTAAGCAACACTAAATATAGTTTAGGGATGATTAAGCAATATTTGATAGTTTAGAGATGACTAAGCAACATTATATATAGTTTAGGGATGATCGGTAGAGTTTACCAAAAAAATAATACTTTTCTACTTTTTTTTTAAGAAGTACTGCTACTACTTCTATGTATCTCTCTTTCTCTTTTTTTTTTTTTGGAAACCAATTCTATATCCCATAGTGATTTTCACTTTGATATCAATTATGCGATGAGCACACATTTTTTTTTTAGGAAACAAGTATAAGGAATAATAGTTTACGTTACTTTTGCAATGTTAGCAAAGGGGATCAAATTCGGACTTTGGTCCAAACTACATCTTCCCCATCAGGTTATGTATAGGGGTGAAAATGAACTGGGCCTAGCCTGAGCCCACTAAGCTCGAGCTTGGCCCCTTTGAAGTTTGGTACTACTCGAACTTGGCTCAAAAACTTGTCAGGCTCGAATGACATATATAGATCTGTAGGTATCATAATTATAATTTAGATAAAATGTGGGGATGAAATATGTAATTTTTTACATAGATAATGAGAGAAGGAAAAATTTAATAACATGTCCCAAACTTTATAATCTTTTACTATTCTACCTTGATTTTGTAAATTCGACAAATGAGCTATCATCTTCCTCAATACGTCGACTGAGCTACCGCAATCCGTCATCTGTTGTCGTGTTGACTTTTGGGCTTAGGAAGATGGCCTCAACTTCATCCTTTAGCCAATCCTAGTGCCACGAGACTGAAGAATCTGGATCGGAAAATGCAACTGATTCCCGAGTCAATTGTGCGATCGGAGCTGTGATTGTTGGCGGTGTCATAAGATGGAAGCTATTAGGAGTGTGTGGTTCTGATTTCGAGTGGGAGAGGCCGGAAAAATGGAGGTGGTATCAATAGATCGAAGAACAGCTGTTTCCACAGCTGAAAACAAAGATATGGCCAGCGGAAGGCCGGTTATCTTCTTGAAATTGGTGGAGATCATCGTCGATCTTTGGTATCGTCGTCGTGCTTGCCACCATTGATCTTGGTGGTGCCGTGGTGGCTGACTAGGTGTGTGGGTTGGTAGCTCCTGGGGTAGTTCGAATCAAAGGAAGCAAGGGTGTTAAGGACTTAAAACCTAATAGGCCGAGCAAAGGGAAGGCTTAAATCATCATGAGGCTTTCGAGCCCGAAAAGCCCTCTAGCTTATAGGGCTGAATATCATGAGGCTCGAACTCTGCCCCAAATTTATTCAAGTCAATTTTTTGGCGACAAAGCCTAACTTGAAAAGCCTAAACTCAAGCTTAAGTTCGAGTTACTCAAAAAAAACCTAGCCCCTTTTCAACCCTAGTTACGTAAGTAGCCCAGCGGAATGGGAAACTCACTTGGTTGAGAGGTAAGTCCACTTAAAATGAAAAACACATGAAGACAAATTTATTTTTATATAAACAAAAAATATATTTCCTTTATTTTTGGCACACAGGAAAGATAATGAAGAGGCATTGAATCGTTTACTTGGATAAAAATTTAGAAGGATTGACCATTTCACATAAACATGAATTGTTATATTTTTATGAAAAACAAAACATTTTGTTTAAGCACCAAAAAGAAAAAAACATTTTTCTTCATCATGATTTTTAATCTTGTCTCATGTGGTGAGAAAATGTATACACTTTAAGATGCCCAAAAAATAATTTTTGAATATATTTTTTATTAAATTAAATATATTTAATTATTTTTTATCTTTTATGTTGGGTAAGTTAAACATAAATAAAAATACTCATTTTTTTTAAAAATAATTTAAAATTATTTTATATGAGAATAATAAAAAATAATGCATTAAATTTAATTTGAAACAAACTAGTCTGCATCTTACTTGCCTTGGTACCTTTGTTTTATAATGATATTCCTATTTTTATCTTGAACTTAAATTTGACCAACTATTTCTTGTATTAATTTTTTTTAAAAAATAACAAATACTACATATTTAAAAGTTGCAAGGTTTAATCTATCATTTTCGTTTAAATTTATATGCTTATGTTTCAATTACCAAAAAACAAAAGTGCATAGTGAAACTCAATATTAAAAGGTCAAAACTGACAAGGAGCTTTGTTATGTTATGTATAATACATTAGTTGTATAACAAAAGTTTCTTCATATTTGAAAATTTTGTATACTTTATTTCTTTTATGTATTAAAATTATGGTTTCACCAATACTATACAATACTGAACCCGAGATCGTGGTATAAAAAAAGGTATAGGATTTTCGTTACTATATTCAAAATCTTGTTTTGCATGTAATTTACATGTTTCTGTTACTTCCATTATATAGGTCCTGTTTTCTTTCCCAAGTGCAATTCAAACATAATATAACCCGTACTAGAAGAGGATTTGGGCAATTGAACGCTCATCAGCTGAGAAAGTATTAGAGAATAGAAAAGGAAGATTTTAATCCCTTGCAAATAAAAAATAGTACTACTGGTATATAAGGTTATGTGTAACATTCTGATCAGAGTTCGTAGCTATTTGTGTCTGTGTCATGTGTCCAATGTGGCACCAACAAATACTTAAACTTGTAACAGACGGGTACTACAGAGAAGCTCTAACCTTTTTCACTCGATGCCACTCTGCTTCGTTGCCGCCTCACCACTTCACTTTCCCTCCACTTCTCAAAGCATGTGGCAAGCTCAAAGAGCCAAGCCATGGCAGAGCCCTGCATTCTCACATCATCAAGAACGGGTTTATGACAGACATTTACGCCGCCACAGCTCTAACAGACATGTACATGAAGCTGCAGCGCTTCGACGATGCCATCAAGGTGTTCGTTAAAATTCCTGAAAGGAACTTGGCATCGTTCAACGCGTTGATTTCTGGGTGTTGGAGAAATGGATTTCCTGGGGAGGCGTTGAGGGTGTTTAAAGACATGATCTTTGAGGGTTTTAGGCCCAATTCGGTTACTCTGGCGACTGTGTTGCCCGCCTGTGGAAATGTTGAACTTGGGACGCAGGTACATTGTTGGGCTATCAAGTTGGGGGTTGCTATCGATGTGTACGTGGCGACCTCGCTGCTCACGCTTTATTCAAGTTTTGAAGAGATAGTTTTTGCAGCAAAAGTGTTTGGAGAGATGGCTGTTAGGAATGTGGTGAGCTACAACGCTTTTGTTTCAGCACTTCTGCAGAATGATGCTCCACGCATGGTGTTGGGCGTGTTCAAAGAGATGAGAAGCCTTTCAAATGAAAATCCAAATTCAGTTACTTTGGTTTCTGTTCTATCTGCTTGCTCAAGTCTTCTGTACCTTTGGTTTGGCAGGCAGGTTCATGGACTCATTAAAAAAAGTGCTCTAAATTTTGATGCAATGGTAGGAACTGCTCTTGTGGATATGTACTCGAAATGCGGTTGTTGGTTCTGGGCCCATGATGTTTTTGAGGAAATGAATGACAGGAGTTTGATAACATGGAACTCAATGATTGCAGGTTTGATGTTATGTGGTCAGAGTGACATAGCTGTTGAGCTGTTTCAGCACTTAGAAAAGGAAGGACCAGAACCTGATTCGGCAACATGGAATTCAATGATTAGTGGGTTTTCACAGCTAGGGAAAGGACCTGATGCTTGTAAGTACTTTGTGAACATGCAGTCTGCTGGTGTTGGCCCGAGTTTGAAATGCATGACCAGCCTTTTGCGAGCCTGTTCTGTTTTGTCTGCTTTGAAGCTGGGGAAAGAGATTCATGGGTATGCTATCAGAGCTGATTTCTGCAGCGATGAGTTTATGGCAACCGCATTAGTTGACATGTATATGAAATGTGGTTTTCCCTCTTTTGCCCAAAGACTATTTGACCAATTCTTGATAAAGCCTCATGATCCTGCATTTTGGAATGCAATGATATCAGGCTATGGAAGGAATGGTGAGAATGAATTAGCACTCAAAATTTTTAGTCTAATGCAGGAGGAGGGTGTGAAGCCCAATTCAGCAACTTTTATTGGCGCTTTACATGTTTGCAGTCACACAGGTCAGGTTGACAGAGGATTGAAAATTTTCAAAGCAATGGCTAAAGATTATAATGTGGCTCCAAAGGCAGGGCATATCGGTTGTATGGCTGATCTTCTGGGTCGAGCTGGCAGGCTGGAGGACGTTCAGAGTATTACAGAAGAAATGAGCAATCCTCCTGCTTCTGTTTTTGCTTCTGTTCTTAGTGCTTGTAGGTCTCACTTGAATCCGGAGTTAGGGGAAGAGATTGTGAAGGAGATTTTAAAGTTAGAGCCGGAGAATCCCACTCCATTTGTGATTCTATCCAATATTTATGCTGAGCTGGGAAGGTGGAGCCAGGTAGAAAGGATCAGACAGATGATAAATGACAGAGGACTGACAAAAGTACCAGGGTTTAGTTCTACTGGAGTCACACTGTGAAGAGCTGGCCCAACTTATCTAGAACTTATAATGGAAATATGATATGCAACTGGGGCTGGCTTCTTCTTTGCTTGGTTCAAAGGCAAGAACCATCATGAGAAATATGGTTTTGATTAAGAGCTGGAAAGGCCCTTCCAAACAGTTGGCGGTGCAAAAGGAACTCCTTCAACATGAGTTGTTCTGGATTTCCATGGAGGCTTCATCTCTTTGGAGGCGGGTATATATCATAATGGTTTTGGAGGCTCAAATATCAGAACCCTTGAGTGTAACCATACAGACAACACCATCATTTTCAGCTGATACGCATCTACTGTTGGTCAATATGCCCAGAAGCAAGACTGTTGGTAACATTACTAAAACAGAATCTTGCTCGTTCAGATTTTGCGGAGGAATATTTCTCCAGATGAGCAGAGTGAAGACGCTTGATCTACTTTTATATACTGGATTCCAGCTGATTGGTTGATTACAAGTCTGCAGGCCTCTGAAATGGAAGCATCGATGAAATTTGTTGGAGTAAGGTGAGTAAGCTGTTGAAATAGGGGAGGGTAAGGGAATAAGCACATGGTTAGACCATCAGAATCATATGGTGAAATTATACCTTCTTTGTATTGTCTGTACTATAATGCTTCCTAAGGATCGAGTGACCATCTCTACCCAAAATCATGAGCTTCATATATTATTTTATCTCATTTTAAGAGTCAAAATCATTAAAAAAAATTAGTGAAGTTATAAAACTTTTTTATTATATTGGGTAATTTAACCCCAGAACTTAAGAATTAGATAAACGTAGTATAATATAATCACTTAATGAATGTGCAGAAGTTTTCAGACCAGAGGAGCTCCAAAAATGATAAAGATGATTGAATAACTAAATTAAATGGAAATCATACATACTAATTGCTGTCAGACAATATTGGTACAGGAAGCATTTGAAACCAACAAATCTTTTTGGTTCAAGTTCATAGGATTAAGAGTTACTTGTGTCAAAAGTAATCACTCGTTGTCCGTAGAAGATATCAGGGATGAGATAAATCTAGTTCAGTTGATACCTTCACTACATGGTAAGTATATGTTCATGAGATCGGATATCAATAAAACTGTATACGTTTTGGTATCAATGTATATAAATTTTAAAAAATAATTACTATATAAAAACAATTTTTTAAATGTACTGTTGAAATAATCTCAAATCAACTAAAATTCAAAGGCAAATTGAAAAAATAAATTATTTAACTCATTATTCTCAATTTTGTTAATTTTATATTTATAAAAACTCTAAAATTTAAAATAAATCCCAAAAAAAATTTTAAAATATTTTTTAAAAATTAAATATTTCGTATAAATTTTCTTTTTTCAAATTGGATCCAAAAAATTTTGTGAAAAAGTAAATATTTTCTAAAAAAATGTATTTAACTAATTATTAGGGAGGTAGACTGTTAACTTTCAAATGGTACGATTTTTAACAAAAAAAAATTAATAAAATTAAAAATAATAATTTTTTTATGAGATTTTGTATGGTAAAAAAAGTCTAATGGTTGAAGGATTTGTCTTCCTTTGCATAATTGGAGACAAGGGCTCGAGGCGGTCCGACAGCTATAAAACGACGTAGGTTCTATGGCCATCCGATCTGTCACCCTAGTAAATTCTTAAAGCACATTGTCAGGATCAGCCGGACGAACTTTACTCGATTTATTTCTCTCTCTTCCCCAAAATTCCTTTCTCGGCGGCGTTCTTCTGAGCACGGCCATGGCGATGCAAGCTGGAGTTAGCTTGTCCAGGATCCTTCTCCTGGCCGGGGCGGGTACTGCTTCGCTGTCTTTTCATTCAAATCGACCCCGCTGTAGATAAACTTAGCTGTGTCTCTTATTCGATTGTGTTCCGTAGGATACACTGGAACGGTCTTGTTTAAGAACGGAAAATTGTCTGATGTAATTGGTGAGTTACAGGTAAGTTTTTTATTCCCTCTCGTTTGGAGCTACTTGTAGCTTGTTTCCTGGATTCATTGTCGATTTCTTGTTCGCCCATTTGTAAAATCTGGTGCTGGTCTAGTGGTTTGGGGTGTCTGGAGGTTTTTAGAAGATGAGAAGGTTAGGTTTGCTGTCATTTGTGGTAAGATCTGGGGGGTTGACGCTCAAATCGGGAAGCTTCTTACCTGAGAGGTGGGCCGTTGATGTTGAGGATCGTATGAGTGATTCTCTAACGTTTTTATTTTGGTGATATTTGTTTCAGCTTTTCTCATGTTTTGGGTGAATTTAAAAATTTGTCGTTTGTATGCTGCAACTTGTTATGGGGTATAGTTGTCCACTTGTTGACAGTGTTATGCTTCTCTTATTGTATTTCCAGGCTTTGGTGAAGGGACTGGAAAAGTCTGGGGATGCTGATGGTTCCGAGCATACGGACATTTCTGCACAGGTAATGAGGTATTCCTCAGCAAGGTGTCTCCCTGGAAAAGATTCCCCGCTGTGCGTTAATGCATGTAATAGTGATCTCAACCTTGACTCCCGAGTTCCTTGTAGGTGCAACGCTTGGCATCGGAAATTAGGAGAATGGCCTCATCACAACAAATAACTGTTTTGAATGCTGACCCTGGAGGTATCTTGCAAAACGCATAACCGTCTTCTCTTAGTCTTCTTCTGGATTTCAGTGCTGGAAAAGCAAATATGAATTTTTCTTTTTATAATCTGTCATTGGCGTTGCACCATGGGGATCTGTGTATCAGTTGACAGGCCTTGTGGAAAGAGTGCCATGTATATCTGTTGACTGGCCTTGCGTAAAGAAAGTTAGTTAGATGTGTTGACAGATTTTGAGCAGACCTCCTTATTTTTTGTTGGATGCCCTTGGATAAATAGTCATTTCAAGTGCTAAGGCCTTCTGGTTTTGTTACGTTACTTTGCACTTTTCACCTCATTGTGGCTGTTTTTGCAGGTAAGTTGACCTCCCTTCTAGTTCCTGCTGCTGCTGCTGGGGCGGTAGGTTATGGTTATATGTGGTGGAAGGTATGCACTGTATTGCCCCAGTAGCATTTTCTCTCATGTTTCAAAGGCTTGATTTTCATGCTATTTTTCTCTTTCTGAGTAGGGCATATCATTTTCCGATCTGTTGTGGGTTACAAGGCGTAATATGGCAGCTGCTGTTGAAAACTTGAACAAACATCTGGAATCTGTCACAGAAGCTTTATCAGTAAGTTTTGGTCTTGCCAAAGCATTTTCTTGTTGTAAGAAGTCAATAACCTACTATCTTACGATTCTTAAGCAAACCTTGATTGTATCAGTTTTGAAAGGAAAACTTTATAAGATGCAGGATTACTTATGAAAACTCTCACGAGGTTTGTTTAAAAATGCAGTATCAAATGAGGTTCTGATGCGTACTTGACCTTCCAAAAATTAAGTTTGTTAGACGTGTTTTATCAAGTAAAGTCAAATGCTTTTGTTTGAGAAATATGAATTTCATTGTAAAGAACACTTTCCTGGATTCAAAATTTGGTTAAATGCACACCTGCAGCTTCGTCCTGCTTGGTTAGAGGTGCATGCTTTGTGGGCCTTAGCTTGAGTTTTGAGTCACTCCATGGTCACAAACTCATTCTGCCCTGTTGACTCTGTGTGCCAGAAAACAAAAAATAGTCAAGTGCTGTCCTGATGGTATTGCGGTTGACTGCACCATTCAGTGTGTAATTATGAAATTGAGTTGCTGCAGAAATGATGAGTGTAATTTTGCATTTTAGTTGGGTGTTTGACCTTCATTGACCAAACATGGGCTCGGTTTCAACTTTTGATCAAACCACTTCATTTTTTTTAATGCTTTCCTAAACGTATAGGAAGTGATGCATTTTCCGTATGTGGCGTATTGCTAGGCATGCACTTGAAATCTTATTGTCTTGACAATTTTCTACTTCAGGCTGCAAAGAAGCATTTAACTCAAAGAATTGAAAATCTGGACGACAAAATGCGATTGCAGAATGTTATCTCGAAGGAAATTGAAGCAAGTGTAAGTGAATTGGCTTCCCTTTACTCCAAGTAGCTCTTCCTTATCTTCTTCATTGGCTGATCTTTTAATTCTCATAGTCACTAATAAGACAATTAATTAACATGAAATATGGTGTCAATTTTAGATTTTAGCCTTTGATAAGTTCTGAATTATTGATGTGCATTAAATTAAGAGGTTTTTAGTTGTGAGAAAGTTGTCAAATTAATTGTGTTTTTTGTGTCTAATGTTGATTGCTTTTGCGAAACAGGTAGAAGATGCTAATAAAAATCTGTCTGGCATTGAAAATGATTTGGAAGCACTGCAGAGAATGATTTCTGGTTTGGTGGGTCTTATCATATGATGGTCATCGGATTCTCATGGAGAGGCTGGATTACCAGTTCTCTTTCCCATTTGTGCATTTTCTCATTTTTAAGAGTATAATTTTTTTGCTTCACTTTCCTGTTGCAGGATGGAAAAATTGATTCTTTGGAACAAAAGCAGGTAATAGCAACCTTTAGGTTTTCTTTTGAGTGCGAGAGTTTTTTTTAAACATAAAAGTTTACATGCAATCTGTTATGCTGTTACCAAAAAAAAAAAAGGAAAAAAATCATTTTTATTCTTTTTCTTGTAATTCCCTAATCTCCCGTCTTCAAATGTCACTGCAAACGATTTGCTAGAAGGTAATCGTAAAATAGTTTTGAGGATTAGGGTTTAATATTCTTTTGCTGATTTTATGACATTTTCTACAGTAATTAGGCGTCAAGACCATTTTCCATAACTGAATAACTGAAAAAAATAAATATGTAGAAACTTCATGACGCTGTGTGTTCAAGTGGATGAGTCAGTGGGATGGAATATAGTCGCTATGAGATCTTGCTACTGAGTAAATTATATATGTATTTGTATGATAGTTCTGTTACCATTTGGTGCTTCAAAGAAAACTTTGTGCAGTATCAACACTAACTTTCTCAGCCTTGTAATTGAACGCAACTTGATTTTTCCACCTGTCAGTGTCAGCATCACTAGTTTAGTCATTGGAAAGTTGACCATGCTCATGGAACCAGACCTTGATTTAATGTGTATAGGAGAAGAAGAGCAATAGTTGAGGAGTCATGGGATCTTCTTTTTCCATTAAGTTAAAAGAGTTTGTCTTATATTGGAGAATCAAACATTCACCAGAAGCAACTACTAGAACCCAGTAACCAAGGTTCCTAATATAATTTGAAACAGAACATGTTGACACTTTATCTTTCTGTCACAATATTCATATTGCAATAGAGACAAAACTAATCCAGAACACTTGGCATATGTTGTTTCTTTTAGTTGTATTTTCTTGTTTGTTTTCTTTCTTTTTTGTTCCCCCCCCCCCCCCCTCCCCCCTCGTTATGGCTGTTGATGACCACATGATTGTGCTCCCATCCGAGTTTGGCATATTTTGGTAGTTCCATTATTTTTTTCATTTTGTAATGTTCTTCCAAATTTTTAAAATGTTTCATATATACCATGTGTCTTCCCTTATGTGGATTGGATGCTTTGGAAATTATCATTGGTGTTCCTTTCTGACAGGACCTGGCAAACAGAGGAGTCTTCTGGCTGTGTAGTTTTGTTGGTGGAAAGAAACTAAAATTGCCTGAAGGCTTTCAGGTATATACCTGCAGACTGGTATCTATGAATGTTTTGTTGTTTCAGATGATGATCTCTATGGGTTGGATGTGATGTGAAATGCCCATGTTAATTTGAGTTGATCTAACAATATCCGTAAATCTAATTGCAGGAGCAACTAAAGCTGGCTGGCAATTCTCGTGGTTTACTGACACATGGAGAAACTCCAATAGTAAATGCATTTTTTAGAATTGATAGCTTTAACCTTTTATTTGCTTTGAGTTCTGTAAGCTGCTCCCTTGCACTATGCTGTATTTGCAGCTAGGTATGCAAGGGCTTTTGAGTGGGATTGTTTTCTGGTTGGACATTGGTATATAATTTATCAATTTCCTGTTTCAGGGGCTAAAGGACCTTTTTGCTGATCAATTGACTGGGCGCATAAAGTCTCCTGGAGCAGTGGCTAAAACACAAGATGTCATTGATGATTCAGATGATTTTCCAAAGGGCTTGCATAGGTTTGAACTTTGAACTCCTACTGTCTTGGTTGTCTTTTTTTTTGTTTTTTCGGTTTCATTCGGTGGTCCAGTAGGGTTGTACAGTGGGTTCTGGCCCTCTCTCTTAACTCCTATCTTCTTTATTGAGCTTATCAAAATGGAAAAATGTAAGCTCACCGTCTGTCACAGTAACGGACGTGTGAGTGCTGCACGATGATATGGGTTCTATGTGGTGTGGCACTCAGGCATCTGTCGCTGTGACGGACAATGAGCTAATCGGGAGCCCTATCAAATATAGCTAGCATTAGCTCTGTTCTAAGTTTCGAGTAAATTGGGCCCAGTTTGCAACTTCAGAAGTGCTCTGGCCAGCTGCTCTATTGGGGCGAACATCTCCACTGTTTGCTGCATCATCTGGCTCATACACTGTTGTTCTCATCCGGACACCTGCCCCCAAGTCTTCAGTTGCTCTTGTTACTTGACAGGGTGTTTCCCTCTATATGATTTGCCAAACTGTTGCTCATGTGGTATGTATGTTTAGGACTCTCAGCCCGAAGTTGATATGAAAAAGCTTTGAGGTGCCATCAACATGCCCGTTGAAGATCCGGTGTGTGAGGTTCAAGAAAAGCAGACGTGAATTGTAATTATTGAAGACAGTTGGAAGAATGGTTTTATTTGCTGCTGGGGTTCTGGTTCTCCCTGCGAGGGGACTTCTGTTTAAGTTTAGGATACGCCAAAATAATTTCCTTCGATACTTTGAGGGGGCGCAAACTTGTTAGCCGTTGGTGATTGTAGGACATTTGGCAGAAGCAGACTAAATGACATCAGGCGTTTCTCTTACATCTTGCACGTAATGCTACATTCACAAGAAACTATAACTTTCACAATTATTACAAATTTATATGTTGGGATAGTCTTTAAAAGTTAATACTTCTGGAGGACATGAGATATATAACAATTCTTATTCGCTTTGATTCTGAAAGTTCTGCTTTCAGGTGGTAATCGTGTGATAAATTTTGGTTATGCCTAAAAAATTGCTACCCCAATTTCCGTTATGTATGTAACCTGAAGAAGTTGTAGCCGAAAAGACAAATGCCCTCAATTTAAATTGTGCATTACCTGCCAAAAAATTATAAGACTTCGGAACCGGGCGAATAAACTTGTAGTTAAATTTCACTTACTTTTACCTGCTCTTGTAACTTTATAGAAAATGAGCATTATACTGCACCAACTTTTGATCTGAAAGTAACACTTGCAATGATCATATTCGATAGTTTTTAAAGTAATAGAAAATCTTTCTTCATCCATCAATATCATTTCTATTCATACGTTTCAATGACTGGAAATTTATAGGGCCTATTTTATTAATTAAAAAACAAAAAACCTTATGGGCTAAAATTTTTGTGCGTGATCTTCAAAATAGAACGCATATTCCATCATATAAGAAACTATAGAGCAGTTTTCTTGGCGAGATTTATAGAGCAGGGTGAGAAGGAAAAATTCTGACACATGTAAGTGAACATTTACTTATTAATTTATATTTTAAAAAAATCAAATTTGGTTTATATTATTTTTGGAAGTATAAAGATGAGCTATTTTTCTTTTCTTTTTTTCCCCCCTCTAGGTTTGGCTGCAAGACCCTCTGAAAATTCGCTAAGAACAGGAGAAGAGAAAGGTGAGCTGGAGAGTGACGAAATATAATTAGCCCAACTGCAAAGTGAGTCAAGCAATTCTTTGGTGAGGAGTGAGCCCTAATTCTTTGGTCGAGTTAAAGCTAGCAATTCCAAACGTTAAAATTAGATACATTGATCACAAGATGTATAGATATAATATACATATGTCTAATTAAACATAATGCTGATTTTACAATTTTAACCCTTATATTTGTAAAAAATTTCTCACAGTTTTTATCTTCTCTTGCAACTCATTGAGTTTTGAGGCAAGATTGGAGAAGATGAAAGGTCCAAACGGTTTAGAAAGGCGGCAACGGTTTGATGGTGTGGTGGCGACGACACTTAGGCAATTTGAGCCAACGATGACGCACCATCGCCGGAGATCCGAGGCGATTCAAGCCACCGACGCGATGATGAGCTTGAAATTAAAGGCAATTGAAGCAAACGACGCAATGGCTGCGATGTTGCAGCGGGTGATTCGAGGTAAGGCAATCCGAGGTGATTCGAAGCAAGGCGATCGGTGAAGGCAAATCTAGGAGCAACGGCAGATGTAGATCCAGAAGCGGCGACTATGGAGGCGATGACTGTGTAGGGAGGGCGGCTGTGAAGGTGACGGCTGTGGAGGGGGGGTGTTAGTTGTAGATGGAGGGCAACGGAGAAGAGATGAGAAGGATGAGAGGGAGAAGAGGCTACGGAGGGATTTGTCTTCCCAATAAAAAAAATTATTTATTAGTTATTGTTAAGATATTTTTATATTTTACTTTAGACATTTTTAGTTATTTATTTATATATATTTTTATTCATTAATTCATACACCTTTATTTATCTATATATTGTTTTCAGACATTTTTACATTTTTATTTAAATATTTTTACATATTTATTCAGATATTTTTTTAATATTTTAAATAGTTATTTTTTAAAGATAATAAATTATTCACAAGTTGATTCAGACATTTTTATATATTTCTTTAGACAGTTTTCAATATTTAATTAAACACTTATTCTTATAGTTTCAGATACTTTATTATTATTATTTCAGCAGTTATTTTCTAAAGATATATATATTTTTTTATTATTTCAAACAGTTATTTTCTGAAGATAACAAATTGTTCATAAGTTGATTAAAACATTTTTATTCAGACACTTTTACATATTTCTTTAGACATTTTTAAACAGTCAGATACTTATTCTTATAGCTTTAGACACTTTTAATTTCACATTACAATAAATTGTTTTTATATTACTTTGCAGACACTTCAATATTAAACACATTTACATTTTATTGCAGACATTTTTGTGATTTGGAAGTAATGAGTGATTCAACCCGAAGGCAATGATTGACATGATTTAGCAAGCAACAATGTCGAGATTTAGAGGTGATTAACATTGTGAGATCCGAAAGCGAGCAGCAATGCGATCCAGAGGCGAGGGGCGACGAGTGATGATGAGACTTGAAGTTGAGTGACTACGAGAACTAGAGGCTGATGATGATAGCAAGATCTGGAGGCGGTGACGGTTCATTGGAAGAGACAGTGGCAGCATCAATGGTGACAAAGGTAAGGTTTCAGGGAAAAAGGTGAGTTTTGGTCTAGGGGCAAATTAGTAAATTTTTTAACTGAGTTCTAGGTTATATATAGGAAATTTAAAGATAGATTAGTATGTCCTAATTAGACATAGATCTATAGTATGATAATTAGGTCACAAGACTACCTACCTTTCGAGGGCTAGTTAAGCAGATAAACTATTAGATGTATCAAGGAAGCTCATTGTTCCCTAGAAATTAACATGATTATTATTTAGCTAGCTTTCATCTAGTTCTTATATTCTCGCATCTGAACCATTTGGTATAATATTTCATTATCGTACACATCGTTCCCACTTCTCCATTTGAGAAAAAAAAAGGATTTTTTTTAATTATTTTGGGTTAAATGAATTAAAGTTAATTTCCAGAATTGAACATGTGGATATATGTACATATGCATTTAAACATATGAGTTGACAAATGTTCGACGTATTTGTTTTTAAAAAAATACATAATTTGTTGTGCATTTTTTGTTGAAATTAATAACTTGACCATTCAACCATATACAAGAGTTGAAGATTGAGGAGGAGAAATGGAGACAAATGGAGCCTGATTGGTGGTAATTGGAAAAAGAATAGTGATGGCTACGAAAATGGCTCAATGAAGCAAAACTGATATCTACTTCGCTACTCCTAAATAGATGAGATCATTAAACATCTGATATCAATTAATAAGTCTCTAGACTGAGAGAAAGAGAGGAGGGGGGGGGGGGGGGAAAGCTCAAAATAAAAAGTTTGGGGGGAGGAAAGCTCAAAATAAAAAGTTTGCAAGGATTAAAATTTCTTCATCTTTTTTACCGTAAAATCTTCCAGAGCGAAATCAAGTTTGTGTTTCAATCCAATATTTGTATCAAAGCATCATGAAGGTCAACCCTAAGTCTTTTCTGGCCACTAGAAGACACTAAATGCATTGTCTAAAAATGAAGCAAGAAAATTATACGCTTGCTGGGTAAAGGTTGAAGATGACCTAGTTGCTGCCACATCCCTACCATGTCATCCCAAATGCCATGGTACAATACCCTGGCATGTCAACCTGGACACCTTGTAATCGTGCTAATCGCCATGCAACATCATTATCACATCACTGACGCATATGTACTATGTAAGACAGCAATAGCCCTGTCATTGCCATGCCACCTTCCACAGTAGCCTACAATGTAAGCACATGTTTTTCCAAACTAACTTTTTTTTTGTCCCTAAATTTTAAAAAAATGCAATTCAAACCATAAAGTCCATGAAAGTTAAATTTCTGCAGAAAGACACTAATCCACCATTTTCAGACATTCCAGATTCATTTATGACCTCTATTTAGTGACTTTAAATCTTTAAAACTTGTAGATATTGATTTGAAGTTCTAAATGGCCTCAAGCAATTTTTTTGGCCACAGCCGTTGAAATTGATGAAAATGAATTATGATAATTGGAGTATATGCGTGAAGGTACTCCTACCATCCCAAGATTTATGGGAAATTGTTGATCAAGATTACGTGAAACGTGACAAACAAAATCATTAGATGCAATAGAAAAAGTGATGCTCTAAGAACTGATGAAAAAAGACCAGATAATGGTTTTCCTTAAATATTAGACACTAGATGAAAAAGTGTATTTAGAAGACTGTGTGCATTTGCCTGCAAATGTTGAAAATCGAGTTTAAAAAACTAAAGATGAATGATAGCTAATGAATGTAAGAATATTTCACATGAGTTTTGATAATCGTGAATAAGAATATTTCACATGAGTTTTGATACTCGTGAATAACATCGGGCATAATAAAGAATATATGAAAGATCTCCAGGTAATACAGAAAATTTTTTGTTCTTTAAGTTTGAAGTTTGATAATGTTGTCATAGTTGTTGATAAGTCCAAACACCTTATTACCATGGCTATTGATAAATTATTGGCACCCCTAGAGTTCCATGAGCAATGGATCGACAAGACAAATTTATCATTAAGGTCTAGGGGTCAAGCACTGTAATCAAAGCTTTCTTTCCAAGATAATAAAAGAAGGAGGTAAGATCCACAGACAAGTCGAGGATGGGGTCATTCCCAAAAAGGATTAAGGTTTCAATAATAGAGGAAGAGAAGAAAGATTCAACGATAATGGTGGATGTGAAAATTGACAATAGTTCTATCAAATAGAAAGATGATCAGAAAGAGGACAAAGAATAGAAATAGGTACTGTCAATCAGAATGTTGACAAATGGATGTGAAATGTTATAATTGTAATAAATATAGACATTTTAATAATGAGGCTATGCAAGGACTGTGTAATTTGAATTGGGAGAGAATGCTAACCTTGGTTAAACAAGTGACGAAAAATCACTAACATTGATGGCTCATGATGTAGGCCCAGAGATGATTGCAAAATCCAATCTCTGAGATATGAATGTCCAAAAATAGAATTTGCTTTAAATATTCCTCATGATTATCCGAAATGTCTAAGTGCCATTATAAATGACAAGAGCCTGATGTGGCACTTGAAACTTGGGCATTAAAATTTTGAAGGATTAAAATTGTTATAAAAGAAAATGATGTTAATGTGGCTCTCGAATATTGATCATTGGAATAAATTTTGTGACAGCTTCATTCTTGGTAAGCATTAAAAACAAAATTTGAAAATGAGGCAAGTTAGAGAGCTAAGAATTTACTGGAGTTGGTTCATACAGATGTATCATGTATGTGGCATATTGACATCGATATCAAAAGGACAAAATAGGTACTTTATAACATTTAGTTATGATCATAATTGAAATATATAGGTGTATTTTTTTTAACAAAAGTCTAAAGTGTTGAATGTATCCAGAGAATTCAAAGCAAGACATTAAAAAGCAAAGTAGCTAGTACATGAAGGAGTTATGGCCAAATCAATGAGAAGAATATACCTTGTATGCATTTAAAAGCTTTTGCAATGAGAATGCCATCTTACAATAATTCCCACCATTCTACATCCCTTAATTAAATAGAGTTGATAAAAGGAAAAATCACATAATCTTGATATGGCAATGACTATGTTGAAAGACAAGAAGTTGCCCAAAGATTTTTGAGCTGGAGCAATTTCAATAGTAATGTATCTATAAAATCGGTGTCACACAAAACATGTTTGAGAAATGGCTCTCGAAGAAGCTTGGCGTACTTATAAGCCTAGCACCAATCATCTTTGCGTATTTGATTGCATAGCTTATATGAAAATTCTAGAAGTAAGAATAATCAAGCTTGATGAAAAAGGGGAAAAATGTATTTTCATCGAATATGGAGAAAGAACAATTAGATATAATCTATCCAATCCCATTAGAAAAATTATTTTTGAATTGATATGTTATCTTTGGAGAAGATAAAGCTTGGAGTTGGGAGAATACAAAAGAAATTAGGAAAGCTAAATTGATATTTGAAAAAGAAGAAGGAGAAGTTACCAAACTAGGAAAGCTGCAAGGTAAACCATCACAGGTGGATGGTGATACACTATCTTTAACTAGTGAACTAGCTACAAAGATCAAAATAAGGCCGACTAGATATCTAGAATCAAAGTATAGAATGCTTGCTAATGAAAGAGAACTTAACAATGAGCAAGGTGAACATTTTGTATTATTTTATTTACATGCTAATAGTAAGCCAATTTCTGTTGAAGAAGCTTCAAAAGATATAATATGGGGAAAACCAATAGATGAAGAGATTAACTCCCTTGAAAAGAATAAGACATGAAAGTTCACCAATCTACTTGAAGGAAAAAAGGTTATTGGAGTTAGCGGAGATACAAAATTAAAAGGAATGCTTAAGGAGAAGTTCAAAGGTATAAAGCATGACTTGTAGCAAAAATCTATGCTCAAAATATGGGAATCAATTATGGATAAGTATTTGCACTCATTGCACACATGGAGAACATTTGACTGTTGATCTTCTTAACTGCTTAACATAGGTGGAAGATTTACTAGCTTGATGACAACAAAACAATTTGAAATGGCTATTTTGAAGAAGAAATATATGTCAAATAGTTACCGGGATATGTATGAGAATGTCATAGAGACAAAGCATACAAGTTGCATAAAGCTCTTTATGGACTCAAGTAAGCCCCTCATAGTATAGAATACTCGCCTTGATGGCTATTTTCATAAAAATGGATTTATGCAGTATCATACAAACATGGACACTACTAAAATAATGTCATTTACCAACAACCATTACTAACGGTCTCGTATTGATAATTTTAAAAATTACCAATACAAAACCATTAGTAATCAACGCATTGGAAATTATTTTACCAATGACTAAAGCTTAAGTTGTAGGTAATTTTCAACATTTGGCCAATGGTAAATGAGCAATTGATAATTATTGACAGTTCAAGATAAGACACTTTTAGCAACGGTCAAACTTTTACCAACTTGCCATCGGTAGCTACTAACAGCTTAGATAGCAACGCGTTTGACCGTTGACAATTGACCAATGTGTTTGTACGTTGGTAAACTTTTTGGTATAAAAAAAATTAAAGCAGTTTCCAACAATTTTTTTTTTAAAAAAATCTTATCTATGGAAAAAATTCAGATTGCTTGAGGAGAAATGAAATGAAAGCAGAAAGGCCAAAATGAATAAACTCCATGATTTTATTTATGTGACAGATGGTTTAAACGGCAGATTTTTTAGGGTCATAATTTTTTATTATGTCACTTCTGTGTGAAGCATCTTTAACAACAAATTGGCATGAGAATAATTGATGTAAGTTTAACAATATATGATTCAAGCCACAGGATTGTTTCAATATGAGTTAGAGAGAGTTTAATGGAATATAGTTTATCCAGAAATAGAAGAAAAACATACACTACAGAAGTTACACACAGAAAAAAAAAGGAAAAAAATTGAACAAATTCTCATACTGTATGGAGTAGAACTGAGAATATCAACAAAGATAGTTGAGATGGTGCAAATAATGATTTGACGAAAAAGACAAATTACGTATTTAAAATGTTAAAAAAAAAAAGGACAACAAACATAAAATCAAATATCTTCCAATATGAGACCACAAGTAGTCATTTGTGTAATGAAAGCAAGATTGAATCAGAAACAAAATTTACCAATACAAAGTCACCAGATGCTAAGGAGAAAAATATAAAGGAAAATGAAAGAGACAGGGATACATATATATGACACATTGCATTCCATGAAAGGACATCGAAGTACTTTGCTCATACAAACTAACATGTATCCTATCCTCTTTTCATAAATACAGTTCAAAGAGGGAGAGAGGGTAAACCAAGAGAAGGCAAACATATCAGAAATCTAGCCAAATATTGCAGCTCTATAACAAAAACTCTTTGTTCTTGGAGATCTTATTTGCACCAAAATTAGTATTGCATGAAACGTCAGATTCAGTTTTCTGGGACAAAAAAAAATAATAGCACAGCAGAAAAAATTTTGCTTCAATCACTCTGGTTATATCCAAACCGTAACATACGTACTGCCCTTAGCTAACTTTCAAAAATTCACCAAGGCATCAATAAATCCAGAAAAAATATCACCACATTCAGCTCACATGACACTTACATTCTGCACCTTTTCACATGTAAAAGAGGTCAATAGCTTACCCTTTGCCTCCTTCGAAAACGTGGCTGTCCAGCTTCACACCAACTTTAGCTTGCTGGAAAAATAGGTTACAGACCTCCTAAAATTCAGAAAAACTAATGATCTGGAAACTTTCAGATTAAAAAGAGCTCATTTGCTTACGTTTTTCCTTCTCAAACCATGGCTGTCCAGCAGCTTCCAGCACATGCCCTCCTTTTGCTCAACTATCTCTTTTAAGCTCTAGATGATAAAAATAAAATCAGTATCCAAACAATAAATTCTTGATTCCAGTATCATTAAAACAACTCCTTTGAGGACTACATGTCCATGTTATCCAGAGAAGAGAGACTTGCAATACCCAGACATCTCTAGAGGCTAGTTTTAGGTCTATGTTGTAAATCTTGCAACTTCAGGTCCTTCAAACTTTTCACTTACAAATTGAAATTCATATTTTCCACTTCCTACAAGTTTCTTATACTAGATACTAGGTTTCTGCAAAATATCAAGTCAATCCGAGTTGATTTGAGCCAAAATCACTTCTAAGTTCCAAATTAGTCAAAATGGACATTTTATGCAGGTTTTTGCTATCAAATTTGGTTCTAAGGCCTAAAACCAAATTGCAAGTTTATATGCACATACTTTAAACAACTATAACTGGAAATCTCTGGAAATCCCATAAACCAAGCCTCTCAATATCCAATCAGACTACTGTCCCTAGCTATATGCATGCTCATGACGCATCTACCTGTAGGATAAACCACTTTATTTTTCTGTCACAATGAAGAATCCAATTATTATTTCATTGACTTCAACTGCATGTTAAGGGTGTCGCAAATGAAAACATTTATGAAATTCAGATATTTGTCATGCTCCTAAATGTTCGACTAATTTCATCAAGAGTCTGTGTTACAACTGGAAACCCTATCAGAGAACAGGTCACAAGAAACATAAATTATGTAAGAAAATTACCAATCTCTGTCTTAATCTGAAGAACCTAAGTTCGAATCACCTCACTTTTGCAATCGTAGAGGGCATCGAAATCAGCCCTTGTCATCCCGTTTTTTCAATCACCCGTTCTTCGTCGCCACCGTTCCTGTTGTGTTCACTGCCTCGGCGTCACCGGTATCGGCTCACTTTCCACCCAAATTTCTTGCTCTCAACCACATTAAATTCTATTAATAACGATCTAACAATGAAAGGAAAAGTACAACTGGATTCGTATTTCATTGGGGATACTGCACGTACGTGGTCATCCATAAAGCAATAACTTCACTTTATCCGGTTATGAATTTGAATAAGTTCCCACAAATTTAGCCATGTGTCATGCTATCTGGCTACAAAATATGCTTATATATTTGGGATTTACTCAAGAAAATCCAAATTAAGTTTAATTTGATAATCGGTCTACAATTGCACTTGCAAGGAGCCCATTCCATCATAAAAGAAGTAAGCATAGAAACACATATAGAGATGAAGGATATGGTGTTATTATATCTTGCAAGACAAATGATCCAGCAGCGAAAATTGTCACCAAATCATTGAAGCATGTTGTGTTTACCAGACAAAAATTTAATGCTTAGGATATATAGTCAAGTTTGAAGTGGATGCCGAACATAATATATAACTTGACCATTCAACCATCTAGAAGAGCTGCAGATTGAGAGCAAATAAAATGGATAAAAATGGAGCTTGGGTAGTAGCAGGAAGAAGAACATTGACGGCCGAAAGTCTAAAGAAATGGTGAAAGGAAGCAAAATTAATCTTTTTACTTCATTACTTTATAAATAAATGAGTTCTGGAAACATTTGCCATCAATCAAGAAGTCTTTAGATTAAGAGAGAAAGAAAGTTCAAAATAGATAATTTGTGAGTATCAAATTATTTTTTTCTGTGGTTTGCTGTAATTAAAATTCTCTAGAGTGAAATAAAACTTGTGTTTCAAAGTAATAATTGTAACATATGTATGAGCATATACTCTTGTATACACATCTAGTAGTGATCCTTAACCCCTCCTCAATACAAATCCGGCCGGGTGATACAAAATAATAAGGAATACTCTAGCTACGCATCGAAGCCGAATTAACATGGGCCTTAAACTGTTTCATGCAATAAAACTAGCTTGCTAGCTACTTTTGATGCTTAAATGGTTGCATCAAATAGATCGGTAAAAATTCAATTGTAATGATCGTATTAGTTCTTTAAAGCCCTGAAAACAAATAAACATCGATTCCAAGTCCATGAAATATATATCTATCCATATATAGTATAGTATGTATGTTTATTATTAAAAGATACTATGAACAAGTATATGTATATGTGTGTGTGTGTGTGTATAGGAGAAACAAAAGGTTGGTTCTCCGCATCTCATACGCCGCAGCCCCCACAGAAGATTGCGACGTCTTCCGCCATCCCACTTTATTACCATATACTATACATATGTGATTGAAAGAAAAAGATTCAACTTTTACATTGACTGGCAGGTATAACATTTATACTCAGAAATTAACAACAAAGGGGTGAAAAAGTTTTTAATTTTTTTCTTTAAAAAACAGGCAAGGAAATGCTGAACGTACATAAAATTTTTTACAAAAGTGATATGGTGTGCTGTCAGAAATTGATTGTTACTTAAAACAACCAATCAAGCCAATGACAACTCACTATGATATATATATATATATATATATATATCACCTCTGCAACAAAAATTATAGATGTAGGTAAAGCATCCTCCCTCTAAAATGTCCATCATTAGTTCACAAACTTCACATGGTCAAGGCACTTTTCCAGATGGCTCGCCCCGCCGTTTCGTTATACAACGGCAGTGCTCCCTCTGGCAAATCAAATCCCGGCAACTTGGAACCTCCTCTGAACGCCGCACTTCCCATTCCGCCCCCATAAAACCTCCTTCCCGCGGCATCCCGCACCACGTTCTGGCCCTCATTCTCAGCAACATCATCCTCATTGTTATTCAAGTTCTTCTCCACCAGTTCCTTGAAAACGGAGGACCTCAAGAGGAGGCCTAGGGCAGTGGGGGAGGATGATGACTTGCTTGAAAAGTTAGGGCTGACTGGGGCCTTCCAGTCGTAAACGTCGTCTCTACCTGTGGGAGACTCCAGCGGTTCGGGCGTGAATGGGTGGTTGAGGTTGAACAGCGGGAGCTCGTTTCGCTGCTCAACGGGGAAGAGATTGGAGGTTGTTAGTGGTGGCTGAGAGGACGCGCTTGGTCTATTTTGTTCCTGGGGGCTGAAAGGGAAGGTTGCTTGGGGCTTAAGCCATCTGATGTAGGTGCTCAAGTCAAAGTTTGTCACTGCATTGATCCCTCTGTACTCAATTGCTGCAATGTCGTACGCTCGAGCTGCTTCCTCCTGTGTACCTTCCATTCATGAACAGAAATTAGTAACCGTAAAAAATTAGGAGATTTGTGAAATTTCGGGTTTCAATTCTTACAAATTAAAACTAGAAAGATTTGAAGAAATTAAACTCACTGTAAGTGCCAAGGTAAAGGTACTTGTTCCCAAACACCCGCCCGATTCTGGCTTCCCATCTGCCATTATGATGATGTCTGCTAAAAATGCATGCGCAAAATCAGTTTCTCAAAAAAAAAAAAAAAAACCAAAAAAGATATGTTTAGTTTTTGCTGGTAGGTCACCTTGCAACTCCTCTATACCTGGAAACACCTCTCGAGAAACCACTGCTTCTCCTGTTTAAAGAAACACCCAGCAGCTCCATTGTCAGTAGTGTTCATTCTACAATCTCGAGCAAGGGATTGAATTGCAAATTATATGTAAGGACTTAATCACCTTCGTAAAGTGGCCAAGTACTCCTCCTTGGTCATGTTCTTCATGGTTTCGATCTCTTTTTCATATTCTGATACCGGGAAATTGGTGAAAGTAGCTGTGCCCCAGTACTTGATGGCAGCCAAATCATAGGCCCTTGCTGCAGATTCTTCTTCATCATAGGCCCCTGGATTATTATTATTATTATTATTATTATTTTAAAAGAAAAAACAAGTTAATTAATTAATTGAACGCGTACAATTAGAGGAGTTATTCTGGATTTTCCTATATGCAAATGCATTGGACCATCAGTTAGGACCGGCCACTTACCAAGGTAGACTGTTCCATCGATGCAGTGCAGTAGTGTCCAAATTGGCAACAACCATCCCAAAACGACAAAAACTTTGTAAGCTACGTAACTGAATTTTAAAAAATTAATAAAAAAATACAAAATGCAAAAAAAGGGAAGACCTTGTTTTCCCTTCTTCCTCTGCGTTGGATTCCAGGACCCTTTATCCCACAAATGTGCCTCATACCTTCCGGTCCAACGATGCCTGCAGATTAACAATCAATCAAATTCGAAAAAGCCACTGATCGTTAATGCGAGAGCAGAGAGTTAGGCACAGAAAGTTAATAACTTGCTGACTCCTCGGAATCTGGAACTCCTCTTGACAGTGGTGGGCGTAATGGCAGGCTGATCCGGCTGCGCCCGTTGCTGCTCCTTCTGCTGGCCGGCGCCGGCAGCAGTGGCGCTAAAACTGAGAGCGCCGGTTGAAGGGTCCCTCCTCCGCCTCTTGATGCATTTGGTCTCCACGGCAGCGTCGGCGTCAGACGACAGGATAAGGGGGCGACTATTGGGGGGGCTCATGAGCTCGGCTTTGGGGGTCGTCAGCTCCATGACAGGGGCAGAAAAACAATTAGGAAGCTAGGAAAAGGGACAAGGATCGGATGGGAGAGGAAGAGGGAGGCAAAAACAAGTACATATAATAACAAGTAATGGTGTGGGAGAAGGCAAGGCGACAGCGTGGGGGGTTTAGCTGTTGAAGAGGTAACGATTTCCACTATAAAGTTGCAGGTGGGGACAAGATTTAAGTGTCGGGTGTAGGGAGAAGAAGACAAGATGGAGTTTACGCGGCATCTATATATACTCGTTTCAAATGCATCTGCAACACCATGCTAGACTCACACTCTCTCCCAACCAATTCCTCGGTGTTTTCTATGCTCTGTTTCCAGGTCAGATTTAATTGCGCTAACACAAATATATATATATACTTCTTCCTAATCCTCGGCCCCCACACACCCAGAATCAGCCAGGCGAGGCCACTCTAGTTCATTCAACTCTCTCTGTTTTTCTTTTTCTTTTCCTTTCAATTTATAAATTTTTTAGGCCTTTCAAAATTCTAAAGTGACTAAATTTCTTTAATTTTATTTTGAGCGTTGCCTAGTTGAGTTTCATGTTTATTTTCTCATTTTTAAAAAACATAATAATTATTTTTCTGAAATTAATTTGAGGAAAATAATCATTAAAATGATTTCATAGAAAATTCAAAACTTACACCATTAAAAAAAGGCATTTTCTAACAGCTAAGTCATTGAAATTTTTCAATGTGAAGAACCGTTGAAAAAAATGGGATATTATTTTCTAGCAGCTTATGCATTGGAAATTTATGTCAGCATTATAGAAAATTTAAAATTACAGCTACAAGTCAGCTGTTGAAATTTCCAATATGAAAAACCATTGAAAAAGAGGGAGATTCAATCAATAAATTATATATATATTTATAATATATTTTACACATTTATAATTTATTTATATATATATATATGTCACAACCCAACCCATAGATATATCATAACCTAGCCATCTCTTCTCATCTCTCATAACCAGCCGCCTCCCCTTGCCTATCTCATCTCTCTTGTCCGCTATTTGTTCACTGTTTGTCCGCCGTTCGTCCGCCCATTGCCTCCTTGCATTCGCCCCTCGCTGTTTGCCTCCTCGCGTTCACCTCCACGCCCTCACCGTTTGGGATCAAACTTGGTGTTTCCTTGTAGATCTGGTTGGGTAATTGTCAGATCTTAGATGTTTTGTGAATTTTTTTTCTTGAATCTTGTGAATTTTGTGATTTTGTAAATCTTTTGTAATTTTGAATCTTAGATGTTTTGTGAATTTTTTTAATCTCTTGTGATTGTAGATCCGGTTAGGTAATAGAGAGATCTTAGATGTTTTTTGAATTTTTTGAATCTTGTGAATTTTCAAAAATTTTTAATTTTTTTTAATTTTGTGATTTTGAATTTTGTGAATTTTCAGTAAATATATAAAATATATTAGCAGGAGATATATAAATTTTTTGTGAATTTTAGTAAATTTAATTTTAGTAATATATAAAATATAATTTTTAGTGAATTTAATTTTAAAATATAAAATTTAATTTTAGTATTATATTTTTTTTACTGAATTTTTAAATCAATTTTTAATTTTTGTGAATATAATATAAAATATGTTTTTTTGTAAATATAAAATATAATTTTTAGTAATATATAAAATAAGAAATATGTTTTTAATAAATATAAAATATAATTTTAGTAATATATTAAATATATTATCAGGAGTTACATATATTTTTTATTTTTTTATAAAATTTTCCAATGGCCTGACCATTAGAAATTTTCATAGCCATTAATATTTTTCCAATGCGTAAGACCGTTGGTAATTTTCAACAACTTTCACCATTGGAAATCTGTTCAACCTTAGAAACAATTGTATGAGGTTAGAGCCATTGAATTTCAACAGCTCATATTCCATCAGCTAACCATTGCCTTATGCTGTTGAATTTTTTTTTCTGATATATGATTTGCCAACATGCCAATTTGCAGCGGTCTCGAGTTAGAAAATTAAATTTTTCAATACAAAGTCACTGGAAATTCACTGGAAATTAGCATTTCTTCAGTTGTGTTATAACCTTCATACTTCCAGTTTCTCAGAATTAAATAATTACTTGTTATTTTCGAAGGAAGAATGCAAAAATAGTTGGAGTTTTAAAAAAGAAAGAAGAAGGAGGAGAAGACGGCAACATGGTCTGAAATACAATTTTTTATTTTATTTTTGGAAAGACAGAAACATAAAACAAGAAAAATAATCACCAAACACTGGCGAAAGAAGAAAAGAAATATAACCACATTTTTCCTTACTTATTGCCTTCGATTTTGTGGCATATACTTGTAGTTAATTTTAGCTCGCAAATGAATTGGTATATGAAGGGGGTTGATGAGCTTATTAGCGAACCATTTTACTTTATAACATGAGTAATCTTGCCATTTGAAAAGGATGATCTCTTACTTGAAAAGTAAAATGCCGATTTGCCTTATACAATGCGGCTATCATGACTTTCTAAAATTTATTAGTTTCAATTGCATTCTTCTTTCCCAATTATTATATGCCAAGTGCCTATTTACAGCGTAGCATATATATTAA
The DNA here is from genome assembly GCA_005392925.1 of Aquilaria sinensis. Classification (NCBI taxonomy): domain Eukaryota; kingdom Viridiplantae; phylum Streptophyta; class Magnoliopsida; order Malvales; family Thymelaeaceae; genus Aquilaria; species Aquilaria sinensis. The sequence continues at coordinate 485,891 of SMDT01000373.1, read as the reverse complement.
GTCAATTGACACAAAAAGAAAAAAAAACTCAATTAAGAAAAGTGTCTGCACCCCAGGTGATATTTATTTAGATGGCTAGGTAGTACTATTAGTCTCAAATCTTTAATTGTTATAGTAAATTAGTTCTTATCTTTACTTTATTGTAAATTAAGCTCAAAATTTTATAATTTTTTACATTTTGATATTGGTCTCTAGCCCTACAAAAGCACATAACCAATTTACAATTAGTAAAAATTGATAATTTAAATTATTCTCAAATTGTTAAAAAATTATGCCATAGGGAAGATAATTTGTGGATAGTTTGGATTTGAATTTTAAAAGTTAATATCAAATAATTAGTGGAAGTTAATGAACACAAACTGTTCAGTAACTGTATTTCAATAAATTCAAGCAGTGCCATAAATTAGACTAATGACTATTTAAACTATCAATGTTTCCTCTCTGAAAATCCAAATACTGGATTTTTATTTTTACATTTTTTTCCCAGAATTAATTTTATTTGAAAGTTGATATTTTCTAGATATAATAATTTATTTAAAAGTAAATTTTCTTTTGATGTTATTAATTTTTTAAGAAATTTTCTCTTTTAAGAAAAGTTTATAAAAATTTAGTAATATTATAAAAATTATATTTTCAATGGATTATTACACATGAATAGTATTAACTTTCAAATAAAATTAATTTCAAAAGTAAAAAAAGGTAAAAATAAAAGTAAATCATTTTGAATTAAGTTTGTATGTGGTTTGTTTTTTGGTACGTGCAAAAGTCATATTTAAGGAAGAAAGAGTAGCAAAATTTATCATACCGTAATTTCTATTCCAAATCCACATGCCTTTTGTTGTAGGGACTAAAGAGAGAGAGAGAGAATGAGAAAAAGAATGAGACAAACAGGATGAGGAGGAAGGAGAGGGAGGGTGTGGTTTTTGTTGTAAGGACTAAAGAGTTGCTTAAGGTGAAAAATTTTGTTAGTATGAGTGACTAAACCATGACTTTTGAGAGAAATTGATGGGCAATTGAAGTGGTCTCATAATTACTTTCAGTCGCCCCTTTAAGTCTTGGTCATTATTAAGTAACTCGATTGTTTTTTTTATGGAAAACAGCTAGAATTCCCAAAAGAAGTTACAGAAGCAGTGGGATAGAATTTCTGACGAAACTAAACCCCATGGACGTTCTTCTAAATTCTAGCAGCTGGCCATTAAAATGATTTTCCGATAGATATCCGTTGGAAATTGTGTTTTTTTTTTTTTTGTAGTGACACTGATTGAATTGAAACTTTATAACACAGGAATCGTGAGATTCAGGTGATAGCTGTAATTGAATGGATTCCAGTTGGTATTTACAGGAAAAGAGCGTGGTATAAAAGTGCCCTTTTAGCAGCACATGATCAGTTCTTCAAAGCTGCAGAACCGTCGATAAATAAGATGATTAAATTACGTATTTATTCACTTTGTTGGCTTCTGCGGAAAGGAAACAAAAAAAAAAAAAAAAGAGAGATCACTTTATTGGCTCTTCTGTAGGATGTTGGTAGATCTTACGACAAGCCCGGGAAGTTCACTTGCAGCTTTTCCTGCTGGACATCGAAATTGTCTGTTACTGTTCGTTCCCCCGGACAAATCGAGATTTTTGGCATATTCGATTCCTAGCTTCCTACGCGTCAGAACAAGAAAAACAAATCAACAAATTACTTTTATCTAAAAATGAAAATCGGTTTTAAGTAAATTAATTGGGAAAATTTAGGAGGGAATTCAAGGAGTTTCTCTGCTAATTAGAGATATACCAATTCAATTTACTGGATATATATTTAGGATATATACTTCCTTTGCCGATTTAATTATATCATCGTTTGAGGCTTTAAACGTCCTTAGAAACTAATAATTGTCTTCTCGGAAAAGAAAAAAAACAAGAAAAAGAAAACGTTAAAGTTGGCGTTGGAATCCGCGCCTCACGGCTCATCTATAACATCAAAACGTGTTTTTATAATTTCTGGCAAATTAACCGCAGCTAAAGTTTTCCTCGCAAAAAAACAGAAGATTAATACTATCTAATTATATGCCAAAATTAGCTTTTTTCTCGTAACTTGGCTATACCTCTCGTAGAACTTTCGTCTACACATATGCAGACGACACATGTACAAACACAATTATTGCCGCGTTTTCATTTTGGTCATAATTCCCATCTATTAACGATCGATAAGCACATATTAATAAGCTAATGAACAATCTATTAATTCAAACTTTATTGTTCAAATTTAACGAGTCTCACACGTTGGGAAATAAAATTTGAACTTGAGCCTCAATTTTGATGGAAAAGGGTTAGCTTTATTTATGAATATGAGTTACGGATTAATCTACCTAATAAATTAAAAAAGTGGTAATATGGTGGTCTCCTGTAATTTAAAGTCGATGTATTTATTTGAAAAAAATGATATGTAATTTAAGAGTGTTTTGGATAGGTGGAGAAGACTAAGCGGCGGCGATACAAACAGGAAACCTTCTTTGTGCGCGGCAGCTGGGCCTAGCAAGCTAGCTAGCTAATTTAGTTGTGTGTGAATAATAAAACTGAAGCTTCACAAAATTTAGGAAGAGGACAGGCACAATATATCTATGTAGCAACATTTTGGAGAAAATAAACGAAAGTGATAAAAAGACAGTCACAACATATGCTTTTTAATTTTGTAAAAGATCATCATTCGGCTCTCTCTATCAGATTTTTTCCTTTCCATTAACCATATGTCATGGAAAATCTACTAATAAAATATAACGTTGAACTTCACATATATAATAAGCTTAACTCATGCTATTTGTATTGTTTCTGTGATATTGTATTACATAAAAAAAAATATAAGAAAAATAGAAATATAACTAGTATTTAAATCTACAAACTGATAGAAAAAAAACTCTAAAAATATAAGTGACACAAACTTAGTATAATACTTAAATTAACAAACAAACTAATGAACCCTAATACTCAATTCATTGTGAAAAGCATGTTGACCGACCTCATCAAGTAAAATTTCTTATTGTTACCTCTTCAATTTGCAACTCATTTGTGTTGTCTACCAAAGAAAAGAAAATTGGATGTGGCAAAAGCAAAGAAAAAATCTATTGATGAAGTTGATTATATGAAGAATTTCAGCTTTAATTATATTTTAATTAAAAGCAGGAAAGAAAATAACTGCAAGTTTAATTATTTATATCTTTCGGCCCTGCTACCATATATGAGCAGTGTAATAAGTTAAAACATGCTTTCTTTGATATATTAATCGTTGGGCAAATCCAATCCAAAACCCTATATCATTGAACATACTCCCTCCGTCCCAATTTACTTGAAACGTATTCTTTTTTGAGAAATCCTAAAAGGTTGAAATGTTTCTTCTTTTGGAAAAGTTTAAACAATTAAATAATCCTTTTACACGAAACTCAATAAAGACTTTTTTTTTAATCTACACTCAATTTCTCATTGCACAAAACCCAAAAAAGAATTTTTTTAATCATTATTTAAACTTTTACTATATAAAAAAATAACATAAATTACATACACCTTAATCTCCGTACCCAGACAAATGTTTTAACTAATTAAAATGGGACGGAGGTAGTATATGTTTTGGTTAAAATAATCGGATGCGCGATTAATGGGAGACTACTTCATGTAATTGTTCCTGTTTTTTCTCTCCCTCAATCGATCTCTCAATTTCATCAAATATGCCTGCGAACCCAAAAAAAGAAAAATAATATGCACATCAGTACATGTACATGATTCCTCACTAATAATAATTTTTCATCTGCTTATTTTCTTACTGTTGAGAAAAATAAAAAAGATGAGTATAGGAATCATGACGATGAAAATCAAGATATATATAGATAGACATTAATTGTATGCTGCAATATATATATATATATAAAGCATGGAAGAGAGTAGGGGTGTGGGCGAGGAGTCAGAATTAGGATATGTAAAAATGGGGGAGGTGACAAAATTAGGAAAGGATGGCGGGGGTAGTCCTGTTTTGTCGGCGGAGGAAGAATTCGCTATTCTTGACCGGAGCTCGGCCTTTAAATATAAAAAGACCAAACAGGGTTCAACTTGTGAAAACTGGGACTAAGTTAATCCCCCCCCATAATTAAGACCACACCAGGGGGAGCAATTTGCTTGTCCGTCCTGCAGTTCATGGTTTAGGTTCTGATTGCTGCCCTGGCTCTATGCCGATATTATTACAAGAACCTCCGCCGTGACTAACTATAAATCGCAAACCCAATACTCCCAAAGAGAAAAAAAAAAAAAAAAAGAAGAAGAAGAAGAAACAAAAACAGCAAACCAAAATTAAACCCTAAAAGATTTTGTGTAATTTGAAACAAAGAAAGAAATTCTAAGTTAAGGTCAAGTATGGAAGCGTTGAGGCTGCAGCTGTATCTGGGGGGTATGATGATGGTGGTGGTGGTGGTGGCGGCGTGGTCGGAGGCCCACATAGCGGAGATGGATGAGCACTGGAAGCAGCGGGAGAGAGAGGCCATTCAGAATGCCGACAAGGCCTTCCACCCCAACCCCGAAGTGGTCACCCAAGAGCTCAATAGTCGCGTTCAAAGGTAACAATTAATTAATGGCCCATCCATCCATCCATCTAGGCCTAGTACCAGAAATTAATTAAGTTATATATATATAGGACGTTGGTGGAACTGGGTTATGAAAACAGCACAAGATACGGAAACAGCACGAGAAGAGGATTAAGTGGGTTAAAGGCCAAGTACAGAGGACCATGCAAGGCTTTCAACCCCATCGACCAGTGCTGGCGCTGCAACCCTAACTGGGCCATCAACCGCTTCCGCCTAGCCGACTGCGCCTTGGGCTTCGCACGTGGCACCACCGGAGGCAAGGGTGGCCCCATATACGTCGTCAATGATTGTACCGATGACGATGTAGTCAACCCTAGACCCGGCACCCTACGCCACGCCGTCATCCAGAAAGGTCCCCTCTGGATCATCTTCGCCAAGAGCATGGTCATTACCCTTAAACAAGAGCTCATCCTCACCAGCGACAAGACCATCGACGGCCGCGGCGCCAACGTCCACATTGCCTATGGTTCCGGAATCACCGTCCAGTTCATCAGAAACGTCATCATTCACAACCTTCACATCCACGACATCGTCGTTACCAACGGCGGCATGGTCCGCGACTCCATCGACCACGTTGGCTTCCGCACTAAATCCGACGGCGACGGCATTAGCATCTTCGGATCCTCCAACATCTGGTGCGACCATCTCTCTATGTACAACTGCAAGGACGGCCTCATTGACGCCATCCAGGGCTCCACCGCCATCACCATCTCCAACTGCCACTTCACCAAACACAACGAGGTCTCCCTTAACTCATCCATCTCTTGTTTCCCCTCCCATCCAGATTTTAGTCGCCATATATATACAAGTACATATATGCAACTTAAAGCTGCTTTACATTTGTGGTTGGAGTTGGAGCAGGTGATGTTGTTCGGTGCGAGCGACAGTTACAGCCAGGACAAGAAGATGCAAATAACCGTCGCTTTCACCCACTTCGGGAAAGGGTTGGTTCAGAGAATGCCGAGGTGTCGTTGGGGTTTCATTCATGTCGTGAACAATGATTACACACATTGGTTGATGTACGCCATTGGAGGGAGCTCGAGCCCGACGATTATTAGTCAGGGGAACAGGTTTATTGCGCCGACGAACGCAGCTTGTAAGGAGGTCACAAAGAGAGATTATGCAACGCCGGCCCAGTGGGCGTCGTGGCCTTGGCGGTCGGAAGGAGACCTTATGGTGAACGGAGCGTTTTTCGTTCAGTCCGGGGATCCCAGCGCCAGCAAGAGGTTCTCGCTGATGGGGGCGCATCCCGGGCACATGGTCTCCCAGATGACGATCCTCTCTGGAACTCTCAAATGCACGCCCGGCACCCCCTGTTAGAGATTTACGGAGGACAACAACATGCTCCAGTTACTACCATTTCATTTAATTATTAATTATTTAACTGTACATTAACTACCATATGATTAATTTTTAACTTGGAGCATTATTTATTTGTTTATTTTTTTTGTTTTATTTGAATTATTACCCAAGGTGATAAGCAACCGCCATATATATGCTAACGGTAAGGTTGATTAATTGATTGAATTGTAATATATACTAGTAGTTAATTTATTGGATGCATGTCATGGTGGTAATTTGGAAGATTCTTAGGAGAACATATAGTAAGTTTTAGTAGAAAATAAAAATTCTCAACATGTACTATATGTATTGGATCAAAATTTTATTCATTTTTACCCAAAATATAATTTTATTGCAATTTTATCATTTTTTTTCATTGCCATAATACTGAATTCCTATACTTTCTTATTTGACATTGATACACAAAATTCTTTAAATATAAAACATATTTTTTATAATTTCTAATTTTTCAAAAATTAGTGTTAATATTTTTATTTATTAGATTAATAAAAATTTTAATGTATTTCTAACATTTAAAATTTAAACTCATTTGTACCATTTACAAATTCTTTATATTAGGAAAATAAGATTTGCATTTGAAAAGAAAAAAATAGAAAAAAAATAGTTGATCATTTTTTATGTTTTCTATAAGTTCGCTTGAATCCAACCCTTCCTCCTCTAAATCAACACCTTTTCAACCTAATTGATTCCTTCCTCCGTTGATTCTAGCCCTTTCTCTGTCGATTCCAACCTTCATCATCATTTTCATTGCCGTTTCTTAACGCCGATGTTGAACCCACCCTGTAAAGACCACCCTCATCGACGCAAACCTTCAGATTTGAGTGATGAGTAGGATGAACATGCCACATTTTCTCCATTTTCTTCTATTTTTCTTAAATGAATCGGATCCTAATATCCTTCGGTCGTTGTTCTTCTGATTCAGTCATTCATCTGATTTTACTTGATAGTTGAGTTGTTCATCTCTTGTTCATTGAATGATACTACTAAAAAATATGGATTTTTCAAACGTGAAGGCCATTGGAAAAGGATGATATTGAACTAATAAATTTTATAATTTTAGAAAGTAAAATAATATTTTAAAAATATTTTGTTATAATAATAATAGTAGTAGTAGTAGTAGTAGTAGTAGTAGTAGTAGTAGCAGTAGTAGTAACAGTAACAGTAGTAGCAGTAATAGTAGCAGTAATAGAAGTAGTAAAAGTAGTAGTAGTATTAGTAGTAGTAGTAGCAGGAGTAGTAGCAGCAGTAGTAGTAGCAGTAGTAATAAGAGTAGTAGCAGTAGGAGTAGTAGTAGCAGTAGCAGTAGCAGTAGGATGAGTAGTAGGAGCAGGAGCAGCAGTAGCAGCAGTAGCAGTAGCAGTAGCAGCAGTAGCAATAGCAATAACAATAGCAGCAGCAGCAGCAGCAGTAGTAGAAGTAGCAGTAGCAATAGCAGTAGTAGCAGGAGCAGTAGTTGTAGTGGTCGTAGCAGGAGCAGTAGTTATAGTGGTCGTGGTAGTAATAGTAGTAGTATTAGTAGTAGCAGCAGCAGCAGCAGGAGTAAGAGTAGCAATAGTAGTAGCAGCAGCAGTAACAGTAGTAGTAGTAGTAGGAGGATGAGGAGGAGTAGTAGCAGCAGTAGTAATAGTAGTAGCAGCAGCAGTAGTAGTAGTAGCAGCAGTAGTAATAGTAGTAGCAGCAGTAGTAGCAGCAGCAGCAGTAGCAGTGTGAGATTAGAAGTGTAAATAGTAGATTTAGAAGTTTAGGTTTAGAATTATTTATTGAAAACTTGAGACATGAATTGTTATTTTTAAGATTATTTTAATCTTAATTAATGTCACATTATCAATGTCAATGATAGACGTGATTAGCATCGGCATCATTCATTACTGATTGGGTTAAAAAGAAGAGATGTCAATGATTTTCATTTATTTTATGATGAAATGGACGAAAAAAGCTCAATTGGAACTCACATAATGAAATTAAGTACTTTAATAGGACAGCAAATTTAATGTATGGTATTCATTCAGGACACGAAAATAAGCTAAGGAACCCTTGGAGAAATTTACATGTATTAATTAGATCTTGATTAATTAAAAAGCTTATTTTTGGGGGGAAAAAAAAAAGAGATTATGAATACATCTAAAACAAAAAAGATTAAGTATGAGGAAAAAAAGATTTCTAAAATTTTCTGAGGGTCTCCATCAGCAAATTATATATATTTGTGTGTGTGTGTGTGTGTTTATCAAACAAAAGAGGAAAACAAAAGGTTGAAGAAAGAGTAAGACTTAAGAATGTAAAACAAATGAAGAGGACATATCAAGTTGAGAGAGACTTCGAAGACCGATCCAGTTCATCGCCGCGTCTGGAAAATTAACCTTTTTCTTGTTCCGGTATACTCTCCTATTTTATTGCAAAGTCCTATGAGGGTATTTTTATAGCGATTGGTAACGTGCGGGAGGTTTTCTTTTTTTTATGGTGTTTTTCTTTTTTTTTCTTCTATGTTTCTTATGGGTTTTTTTTATTTTTGAATAAAAGAAGCCTAATTGATGCACACAAAAAAGCTTAAAAACAGAATACAAATGACTGAAACATTCCCAAGCTACAAAACACAAGCAGCAAATAACCCGAACCAAACAGGGGAAACCGACCGAGCAGACATATAAGCTGGAAAGAGTATACAAAGCTCCTCAAAAGCAGCATTCCAGTTCGGTGTTTACCGGTTTAATTGCAGCCAAGGGAACACTGGCTCCTTCCACCTGTTTATTCCTGGTTCGAGCGCCGCCTCCCCCTCGTCCCCCCCCCCCCCCCCCCCCCCCCCCCCCCCCTTCTTCTTCTCCATTATTTCCTTGTAATTTAATTTGATTACGAAAAACAAAAGGCAGCAGGAAGCCCTGTTTGGCCAGCCTACCTATCGGCCTTGCCTCCCTGAGTACATATTAAATCCTGCAGCAGAACAGCCTACAAATCTCAGCAAAGATATGAACTAGCTCTATCCTCCATGGTCTACCTTCTGGATTTAGTGTATCCAAGATAATGCAATTCAAGAATCACTTTCATTAATTAATCCACCATTTAAACAATATTAACGACTGCTTGCGGCGAGAACGTACCAAATATTAATCCTTTTGTGGTGCCTTAACACAAAAGCTCAGACACCTCCCCAAACTTAAACCTTTAGACAGAGAACATGGTTTAACGATGGTAAAAGCAACCATATATGAGAATAGTTGGCTGTTCTGGTTCAAGATTTCCATTATTAGTTCCAACAAAGTGATATATAGTTCCATCTATGTATGTTTGACAGAGGGAAGCTGACCGAAGAACTAGTCATGCAACCGATGGATGGTTTAGAGATCACTTTACAATAGAAGACATAGATCAAGTGCTGCTTGTTCAATTTCGCCCATTGCTTTTATTTTGAGATGACCAACAATTTTCCAATTTGGTATAAGATTGTAAAAAACCATCAATTTTCTTTTATGTACCAGTAAACCATTTCCTCATGGTGAAAAGGCCAAAAAGAATATAACGCATCCTCAACCGCAACCAACTTAGTATAGTAAGCAGGAACAAAATGGAGGGTTTAGATAACAACACCTACGTGTGAAAATAGTTTCTCTTTGGAAAGGTTGTATACTCGTATTTATTAGGGGTGTAAAGGCACCGGACAGAACCTGAGCCTGTTGGGCTAGACCTCGGCTCCTTAAGCTATAGGTACTACATAGACTCAAGCTCAAATTACTCAAGTCTGAATTTTGAGGCTTAAGCTCTGCCTACAAGCTCAAATTACTTATTATGTTTAATTTAGTGATTTAAATCAATAATTTTTTTATTAACTTGATAATTAAAGTATTATATATATTATTATTAAAGGCCCGTTAACCCCTTGACAAAATGGGTCAAGCATTTACAAGCTTGAGCTCAACCATTTAAGATATCAGATTTGTTTTCAAGCTCGGGCTTGAACTCGAGCTCCATAAGCCTTAAATCGAGCTCGAGCTCGACCCGATAAAAGCTTGATTCATTTACATCCTAGTATTTATGCAGTAGTAATACAAGTCCTTCAAGCCTATGACGTTTGACATGAATATGGGCCTTTTGAGCCCACCTAAAACAACAAAATAGGATCTTTTTATTTTTTTTTATATTTATAATTGGATCTCGGACCATTTTATTTTTATTTTTTTCTTTTTTGACTCACTGATGAATCCATAGCAATTCTTGATTGAATGATGTAGGTGCTGCAGATCACTCTCTCTATTTCACAAAAACTAACCATTTTACTATTTACAATAATTAATTTATGGTTTTATTTATTTCCAAATTTATTATAAAAATATGAATTTTTTTATGAAAATGACTCATTTTGTCCCAAGTTATCTGCATCATTTTCCATTTTGGGTCATTCTAAGTTTTCTGCAGCATTTCCATTTTTAATAAATTTTTAACACCAAAAATACCATATTACCCTTTATCCATTCCCCCAAATATGTAATGCTCCAAATCCGTAATTTCCTTTTACCAATTATAACTCTAGATGCTCATCCCCTTCACTGATCAAAATTTAATTTCTTGTCCCTTCGGAGTGTTCAAGAAGGCATAAAAGGCAAGTTATTTGCTCTAATCAGAGGTGTTGCTGTTTTATACTCTCCATCAATCGGAGGTTGGACCCATAGGATGGTGGAGGGAGATCGGACGTCGAGGACGATGAACAGAGGTCAGACATGAAGAATGGCAAGAGATTAGACACAAAGGACAGTGAGATATCAAAATCGACACTGAGAGATCGGACGCGAAGGAGAGTGAGATATCGAAAGCGACGCCGAGAGATTAGATGGATTAGGGAGATGACGAATGGGAAACCAATGGAGATGACGGCGAAGGAGGTGACAGGACAAGGCCAGCGAGGAGATGACAAGTGGGAGACCAAGGGAGGAGGAAATGGAGCATGGCAGATGGTGTGAGATAGGGAAGGAGGCAGCCGAACAGGTACTGATGGCAGGCGGGGAAAGAAAATGAAGGATAGGGGTATAATTATCCAAACATACATATTTTTATTATTGCTTAAACTTTGTGTCAAACACAAATGAAGGATAGAGGGAGTAGTTTCTAAATATCATTTTTAAGAATTTTTTTCAATACATATTAATATGAATATATTCAAATCAAACTTCAATAAAAAAAAAAAGGTAAAATGGTCAATTGATGCAAAATGAAGAAAGTATTTTCTATCCCTTTTATCAAAATCGAAATTGTCTTCCAATCTTTCTCTCCACATGTTTCTATTCTTCCTCTTAAATGTGGCACATGGGGACCCGGCCGAAATCGGGACTGACCCGCCGTCAAACCCGCCTTGGCAAGAATCGTCACAAGCCTACATTTAAGTGGACCGAATATGGGCTTGAAGGGAAAGGAGGATTCAAATAGGACCGGTCACGCCCAGAACATAGAACCGGCTCAAACTGGCCAGTCTGGGCTTGCAGTTGTCCAACATCTTTCCTCCAATGGCTCTTACAGAAAAATTCAAAAAAAAGGGTTAATTACACATTCAATCCCCCAACGGTTTTCTACTCCATTTTAACTCCCAAAATTTCACTTTCACCCATCCCAACAATTAAATTGAAGGATTTTTTTTTCCAAACAATTTTTGCCCCTCTCCTATAAATACCAATGTCATTTCCACTCTACCCTTACACCAAAAGTCAATTTCTCTTCTTCCTCTACTATATTCTCTCAAGCATTTAAGCTTTTTTGCTAATTTCTTCTAAATTTTTTACTAATATCCTCTTAATATCTTCATAATCTTCTCCTAATTTTGCATTAATCACTATTATTACTACATGAATCATGGCTTTAAAAGGAAATGGCAAGTCGACGGAGACTTTATCTTCCTGCACCACCGGCCTCCGAGAATTGTTCCGTCGCTATTCTCGGCCGGACGAAAAAGGCATCTCAGTCTAAGAGTTGCACGATGATGATGCCAGAATTGATATAACAAATTATGATTTGGGTCTCGGCAATTAATTGTCATATGATAATATTGAAGAGGTGGATGCGATGGCGGCCGAGAATCCATTAACACAACCAACGCTGATAAGTCGTCAACTCGCTGCAGAGAAAACCCAAGGACAAGGTAAATTCTTAAGACTAACAGCTTGGGTTTGGAAGCATTATGAGCTTGTACATTAAGGGAAATCGAGGTACAGGAAATGCAAACATTGCGGGAAAAAATTAGTGTATAAAAAGAATTCCGGCACCGAAACGCTGACGCGCCATATTGAAAATCAACATCCTAATATCCTCTCCAGTGCCCATGACTAGTTCTGGAGGACAAACACAACTTGAGAGTACAACCGGCGCCGGCGGGCCAAAAATATTTCATTTTAACTAATAATATTATAGAGAATGCATGATAAATTGGATGATACTTACAAAAAAAACATTTTTCATAAGCTAAAGATGTGCACCTAGAATCTTGAATTAAATTACAATTAAATCCTGCATTTAAAAAAATGTCTAGGAAAACAACTAGGAAGGAAAACTCTAAAATATTTGAAGCCAAAAAATCAAATTTGCAAGCATATTTTTCTGGTCTTGATCATTGTGTGGGATTTACTTCTGACATGCGAACATCACCTGTAGGTCAATCATATTATTATTTACTTCTCATGGGATTAATTCTAATTAGGTCATGCAAAAATGAATTTTGTCATTTAGAGTAATTGAAACTGATCATAATGGTTGTCACATGTACAATTGCATCTTAGAAACTTTTCGTGATTATTTTTTTGCTGAGAAAGTCCTATGTATTTTATTTGATAATGCTTCAAACAATGATGTTGCCGCTTGCATTTTATGTCAAGCATTGAAACCAACTCTCAACGGTACATTCTTTCACGTTAGATACATATGCCATATTTTGAACCTTTGTGTGGAAAAGGGTTTATAAATTCTTCAAAATGAAATTGTGCCTATTCAGAACTCATTGACGTATTTAAGGTCAAGAGCCGCTATGTTTCATGAATTCAAAAGGTTTTGTTTTGAAAATAAAAAATCATTTTCATGGAAACGATTTAAATTAGATTGTCTAACTTGCTAAAACTCTACATATTTGATATTGCAAGATGTATACCGGTATGCAAATTTGTTGATACATTTCATAAACTTAAAGATTGGTTGTGAATTCCTTATGACTAAAGTATGAGAAAAATATTCTAAAACCGGTGAATTATTTAAGTTTTTTTACAAGGCTCCTGAATTTTTCTTCAGTGTTTAATACCCAACCGTTCATCAAGTTTTACTTCATGTAATAAACATTGCATATGTTTTACATCAATATGATGAGTTATTGAAACCAATTGTCAAAGCTATACAAGCTAAGTGGCTTTAGTATTTCGAAAACATTCCACTTATCTTTTTAGTTGCTTCTTTGCTCGACCCATATGTCAAATTAATGGGCACAACCACACTGCTTGAAGGCTTTTATCATACTTATGTAGAAATGTCTCATATAAATGTTTTGTCTATGTCTACTACTACTTTCGAGTACTTACATTCTTTGTATAAGTTATATTGTAAGCGACATTCGGATAAGATAAGATCTGAAACTCCTCAAACCGAGCTTCCAAGAAGATTAATCTCATCAAAATTCAACCTGACCCTCCAAATGCTGAAGCATCCCCGACCGATGTCGTCGGGTTTAGCTGAGGTCGATGACTATCACAACACATCATTCGAGCCAAGCGACATCGACATATTGGAGTGGTGGAAACAAAAGAGACGAAGGTTTCCAATCTTGTCAATAATTGTACAGGAGATTCTTGCTATTCCAGTCTCCACCGTAGCATCCGAGGCAATGTTTAGTGTAGGAAAATGGGTGATACTGAAGAAACAATCAAGATTGACGCACGAGGCACTGGAAGTTTATGTGTACAACCAAAATTAGGGCCTCACAGCACTCTAGAGGTAAAACCAAAAGAGTTCAGATGTCGAGGTAATATCTAATAAAGAGACTTGAATTTTTTTTTCTTTCATAAATATAATTTGTATTCGATCTGATTATACTGTTAAGCAAAAATCATATGTTTTTATTTTTTTTTCATTTTTTGAACGTTTTTACCATTTGAAAATATATGGGCCGTTTCGATTATTTGTAAGTGTCGTTTAACTTTTCTATATGATAAAACTTATACTAGATGTAATGTTTTTCCTTAAAAATACTTATTACATATATAATTAATTAATTTTTTTAATTTAAAAAAAATCGTAAACCCTCAAACCCGCTTCGGGACCGCTCCAGGGCCACCCCTCCTTAAACCGATCTATGCCTAGTCCTCCACAACCAAAACCCAGGCCCAGCTGATCCAGGTCAACCTGGCACACACCACTACTTCCTATACATTCTTTCATGCTTCTAATTCTTGTCCTCCTTCTCCTGGTTCTTCTTCTCCTCTATTTCATCTTCTTCATTTTTGCCTCTTCCCCCTCTAATTTCTTGTTGTGGCGTCCCTCTTGGGTCCATTTACAGCTGCACAACAACCAATGTTCCCCGTGGTTGATCCCTTGCTTCAGTGATAATTTCCATCAAAATGTGAAGCCCATTCCGATTATTTGTAAGTGTCGTTTGACTTTTTTACTTAATAAAACTTATACTAACATATATAATTAATTAATTTTTTAAATTTTTTAAAAAAAAAAATTGTAAACCCTCAAACCTGCCCCGGTACCGGCACAAGACCACCCTGCCTTAATCCGATCCGTGCCTAGTCCTCCACGACCTAGACCTAGACCTGGCCAGTCCGAGTCGAGTTGGCGCACACCACTACTTCCTCTACGTTCTTTCATGCTTCTTATTCTTGTCCTCCTCCTCCTCGTTCTTCTCCTCCATTTCATCTTCTCCATTTCTGCCCCCCTTCCCCTCTAATTTCTTGTTGTGGCGTCCCTCTTGGATCCATTTACAGCCGCACAACAACCAATGTTCCTCGTGGTTGATCCCTGGCCTCAGTGGTAATTCCCATCGAGTTGTCAAGCCATTTGTCCTTCGCACCCTCCAACTGTTCGACGGAAAGCTCAACAGATATTGTCAGTGCCAACGTCGGCGAATGGCAAGTGGATGAAGATACCGCTTGAGTAGACATAAATATGGCTTTGCTAGAACAATGCATCATTTCCATTTTGGTTTAGTTACAAGTTTTTAGCTCAACGCCACCTACAGTTTTAAGCCAAACAACCAAGTGAGCTCTTGTGTTAGATATGAGACTTTGGGTAGCCGGTAAATGAAGGATCATCTCAGGATTTTTGGTTTTTAGTTTTGAAGTTATTAGACTTAGCAAAAATAGCTTACGCAAGTGCATCGATTATACATGTACTTTCAACTAAGTATGTTACAGAACAAATCCAAAATCAGCAGGGATGATGCGTGATCAAGGGCCCTGAGATGAACATATGCTGAGATGATGCGGGACGGACTTGGGCTTCAGGCAACGTGCGAGAAACATCAGCTCTCGGCCATGGAATCACCGCAAGAATGGATCCCAAGGTGACGAAAGACTTACTCCCAGAGAATGAATCAAGAGGCAAGAGAGGAGGAGGAGAAAACAGGAGAGTAATATCATCTATTCATAAAAACCAGCAATAGCAATTAGAGGGTTTATATGGGAGACTAAAACGACGTCGTTTGGGAGTGGCCTAATTTTAATGCATAACAAAGTAACAGAACTTTTCTAATTAACAATAAATTTCTCACACCCTTTTGTTCTTCCACACTGTGAAAGACTAGCCAGAGGAGCTTGGCCAATGTTAACCCAAGAACAGAACTCATCTCTTCTTCTCCATCCCTGCTCTTCCCCAAGCTTTGTAACCCATAAACTATCTTTGCCAATCTTGAATCATTGTTGTCTTTTCTCAGAGAAAACAAAACCTAAATCCATAAGCCCTTTTACCTGTTCGAACTCTAGCTCTGACAAGCACTTCATCTCCGGACTAGTTGTTTTCTTCGTTTTGAATCACGCTCAGGCCACTCGGTGATGATTGAAGGAGGAGGCTCAACAAGTGCTCCAACGCTCAGTTGTTAACAATGAATCTTGGACTAAGTCGAACACTTTTACAAAGTTTAGGGACCAACATTTAATGAGTTTTGAGTTATGTTCTGGCTCCCTCAAGTTGAGATTTGTTCGTGTTCGAGCGCCAAATACATATAGTTTGGCCTAGTAACATTGTTCGCTTTGCTATTACCGATTCTAAAAGTCTCACAAGTGCCTCTTTTTATCTCAAAACTGTACTCTCGCTCAAGAGCTTTTCTCTCGGACTGGACAGCTCTACCACCATCTTTTGAAACCTCCTAAGTTCGATCAATTTCCTCCAGTCTGATCCATCAATTTCCTTTGTTCGTCATTACTCCTAATCTGTCGCTGGTATTAGTGCATCTATCTGCGTATGTATTATACCATCTTTGACCCTAAAACGGCCGCCTGCTTCTGTAAATATCCATGTTGATATTCTCCATCTAGTGTTCCTAGTCGATAAATCTCATCTCAGCTGTTAAAGCTTCCCTTAAAAATAACAAAAGAGGCCATTAAACTGGTCATTGTCGGATCCATCTAACTAGAGCAGACCATCATGACATGATTCACCTAGGCGTACCCCTTTACTGCTTTGAAGGACTTCATCATAGCGCCCTAAAACAATCTGGGGCACAATTTTCACCCAATTTGAAGGGCACCCCGTCCTTTCACTCTCTTGGATCCCCTTTTCCATCCCAATCCCTCCTTCCCATAGCAAGCTTATTGTTTGGGACACCTCAGACACAAATCACTTGTCTTTCTTCACAATCTGAGGGCTACAGTATTGAGATACAACATGTACCAACCATCACACTTCTCGGACTTCTTAAAAATAAACAGAGAACTAATTCTACTACAGAGGAAACCCAAAACAGGAAAATAGAAAATACACCGTTGCTACATTAATCACATATCATGTGTGGCCGGCCTCCCAGCAGCGCCCAATAAATCACATATGGCGTGTCCTTTGTAACTTCTCTATGTAATACGCTCCTACTTCACAGCAGAATACAATGACCAGTACTTTTCACAGCAACGGGCCTAAAGAAACACCAACACAGAACCATAGCTCGCAAAACAATTATGAAGCATCTACTTGGTTTGGTCTCTCAAAATGCACACAGCCGAGAGAGAACTGCATACCACAGAGCCAATATTCTTGTCAGAGTTGAAGCAAAGTTCACTAAAATTCCAGAACTCCCTGATGCCGTGAATACTTAAAATCATATCGGAAAGTCAAGGATAGGCCTTGTTTTAAATGATGCCTGATGAGATGCTTGAAGTTGCATTTATCTTAAGTGAGTGCTCCGGGATATATTTAACACCTGTTGGAACAAGAAGAAAACTGCATAAGCATTTCAGAACTTCTTGGGCCCGGAGTGGCTCTCACCACTAGCCTCTGAGTGAAAAGAACAAAACCCTAGACATAAGATAACAATCATGGTGATTGAGAAGACATAAAACAGGAAATGTAAGATTTTTTCAACAAATTAGTAAGCAAACTAGTAACTGTTCTATTGAAAGGTTATCATACATGAAATGTGCAAATGCCTGCAGTGAATAATTCCTTGTTCCACGAACAATGAGGATTATTGTTTCTTTTGGCCCCAAGAGAAGAAGAAGAAAATTATTGTTTGTTTCATAGGATGATTTTTTTTTTTTCAGGCTGTTTTCAACTGTTGAACTCGTACATGGCTCATCGAACAATCTGATAATCGCTATCAAGGCTAGACTCGAACTGTGTTCAAATTATAAAAGCAAGAGAAGTTAAAAAGGGGAAATGAGTAGCAGATAAATACCTCTCTCCTTGACATCAATTTGTAATGTATCGAGGGTAATAATGCCATCAGTCAGTGGAAGTAACTCCAACTTGATGGTAGCCATAGAATGTGAAGGAACACACCTGAGATCATTTATAAGCAACAGAAATGTAAGTGCAAACATCAATTTACAAAAGGAACCGGACAAAAGTGGGAACTCACCCTAATGGTACCCTACTCTGCAACCAGAGATGATTGCAGTTCAAACAAGCAGCTGGAAGAACATCCGACATCAAGGGTGATAGCTTGTTGAAAGAAATGGGACTAACTGCCCCATTAATGACCTGTTTCTGATTCCCAGATATTACAGGTCCTGAGCCTAGCCTGTCTACAGCATAATCATGTTTCTCGCCACTTGATCTTCCAGAGAACTCTGAAAGCCCAACAAACGAGCTTATTGGTGATGCAGGGGAAGAATTTAAGGAGATAACTGAAGGAGGTGGGCTGAAGTAGGCCGGAGCAAGTACTGTCATGGTTAGATCTTCAGAAGACAAATTGGAAGCCTGAAGCGTCAAGACCTGAATCATTAACTCCAATGAGACAACAGAGAGAGAGAGAGAGAGAGAAGGGGGGGGGGGAGACACGGGGGAGAGAGGGATAGAGTCATAACCTGAACCGGAAGCTGACCAACTCTTTCATCAGGCCGAGGACACTGTCCTGGCATTTCAGATGTAATAGAGATCATAAGATCTCTAGAAATGCGAGGCCTCCAGTTTGTTGGATGCTTGAAAAATAATCTGGACTCTGTTTTTTTTTTTTTCGTTTTTTAAGATTCACCAAGACAGAGAAAACGTTGAAAACAAGCCAACACAAGAAGAAAAAAAAAGTAGGAATATTTTATCAACAGCAAACAGAGATCAAAATTGGTACCAGTGTAGTTGCAACGACATGAAACCAAAATCATGTACTTGTTAACTGCTGAAGCACATCTACTGAGGTCAGAAATTTTGGAACTAACACTTAGACCTGATGATTTTGAACTCCTTCCTTCCGGATTTTTTAGGTCCTTTGACAAACAAGCAGCAGGTTTTAAAATAAAAGAGTGTTCTTCACCCCTCCTGAAACAGAGATATGAGTGAGCTCACAAGAACAGATTATTCTAATCATTAAACAATCTCCATAATAACTCATAGCAAAAACAATAATAATAAATTAGAAAAGGAGACAATTCAATTAACGGGGATATAAAAGAAAAAGACAAGTCTGATCCTTGAAGAAAAGGCTTATATCACAAAGATAGATATAGCAGCCATAGAAAAAACATCACCAGTTTTAAATTAAGGCCCAGTTCAGTTCATTTTAAATAACTCAAATTTATGTGTTTTTGCTGATTGGGTATAGGGCAGTGTGAGACCAGATAACTTTTGCCCCCAAAGTTGAGTGAAAATCAAATCCAGCCCTCTTACATTCCGGTGCCACATGATCATAATTTGGGGGAAAGGTACCATGTAATTGGATTCAACTTCAGGGGCAAAAAAGGCAAAAACCTGTCTTACATTCTGCTGCCATGTGATTGAAATTTGGGGGAAAGGCGACCATGTAATTTGGACTCAACCTCAGGGGCAAATAAAGTAAAAGAAATAACTCCACATCGAGTCAGCCTGCCCCGCTGCAAAAACACGTTAACCTGCTGAGGACCAATCTTAAAAAGGAATACATCCCTTAGCCGTATTGAGATTAGAAGAGTCATTCAATTGTTATTATGATCTAATCATTACAAAAACAAGGGTAATTCAAGTATCACATATTCTTGTCCATGAGATGCAATTTAAAGCCCATTCCTCAATTATTACCAAAATTTATCAAAAGTCCTGGAAGGAAACACTATAGTGTGAATTGATAAAAGAATCACAATGGAAGGTATAGCAGCATTATAGAAATAAACAAAAGACAATAGGGTTTAATTACCGGAGGGCTAAATTTGGCAAGTTATGCTCATCCCCAGCTTCAATACATGCAATTGGTAACGAAGCTGGTGGCCCACCCTTTGAAGCCTCTTCACAAATAACTGTTATAGAATCAATATATACCACAACATCTGGCAGGTGCACAGGGGAAACATTCTGCAAAATGGGTTTAATTTTTTTTTTTTAACAAATAATTTTGGAATATCTGCAAACATAAAGCACATACATGTTGAGATTTGGGAAGAGGAGAGAGAATGCCCTATGACAATAATCACTTGTACCTTTATTTGGACACACAGAAGGTCATCAGTATTACAGTCAGCGGCATAAGAATTGATTTCAACCGGTTGAACTATTTCAATCCTTCTTCGCCATCTTCGGCCTGGAGTATGGATTCCTTCTGATCCACAACGAATAGAATATCTTCCCTGTTCCAAGGACACTCCTCGAAAGGATAAGAGCCCTTCAACCCCTGTTCGTTTTAAAGCCTTGTCAGATGAATAATTATGCCATTCTTCATGATCAAAGGAATGTTTAGCACTCTGAGCTTTAGGTGGACCAGCTGATGGAACAACATTTTGAGTATGTGATGACATGGAGTAACTTCTTAAGTTACTAAAGGAAAAGAGTTGAGAACTAGAAGATGCAGGCTTATAAGATGGGCGACCAATCTCAGAACCAGAACTTGGAAGAGGAGGAGACATGGTACGAGATGGAGAAGGAAGTGTGTTATCTAGGGGGAACAACCACTTCAATAGTTCTCCACAAGGGTCATCATTCCTGTCCTTATCTGAAAGAGTAATACTCCTATCTTCATACTTCTCAAACTGAAGAACCTCAATAATTGGATCCCTCAAATAATCAACAGCAACATTCACTTTTAAAGCCACCTGCATCCTTCCAAACAAAGGTATAATGGTATGAGAATCAGCCATTTGAGCAACATGTTACAGAAAGATGCAAGCCTAAAGAAGTAATTGTCAGACTAAAATGAGTGATAATTGCAGGACAGGGTGAACTTCTGCTTTCAGGATCTGATAACCAAATTGATGACACTAAAAATTGCTACTTCTTCCTTGGTGAGAAAAGAAGTATCATAGAAACCCGCCCCAAAGTGTCCAACCTAATTGCAAAAGAATTACCATATGTTAAAATCATACAGAGCATGATATTATGAGATTCCACCCATATCAGTTTTATGATGACTAGAATAGACTGGGCAACCTATGCGACTATGCTTAAGCCCATTTGGTAAAGCTCCCGAAAGTTGCAAGAACTTTCCCACGCAAAATGCCAAAATCTGTTCCAAGAGAATGACAAGTAAACTTCTATTCACCAATGATGCTCTTTCGGCTCTAAAACTTGCACATGCAAACCAAGTAGGCAAAACAACTCATTTTAAAATACATGGATGTGGATATTTTGCTTATATTATCACCCATGCGAAATTAGTATGAAGTCCATAAATATTCAACAGCCATGTTGGCATATATTACATAAACAACCATTTTTACAACAGGGATCCTTTCATACAGTTTGGCAATTTAGTGTATAGGAGCTCTTTTAGCAGAACTTATAGCAAGCCTCAAAGGAATGCATGGTGAAATCATCATGCTGAAACAAATATGGCTCATAAAACAGTACATTGTTAGTACCCGTGAGAAGAAAAGCAGAAAAGAAAAAGGAAATAATACCGAAATCAATAAAGTCAGAGGCTCATACCACCATGTCTCCATTTGAAAGATAGCAGCAGTTGACCACATCTCTAGCAATCCCACCTAAAACATTAGCATCAAATCTTCCTCGATCAGTAAAAGCATTATTTTGACACATAGGTTTCACTGTTTCTTCAGTTTCATTTGTAGCAAACTCATGGCCATCCATATCAGAAGACTCTGCAGTTGTCTCTGAAGTGCCCTTCACAGACCAAAGAGGTTCACTTGCCTCTGCAATCCTAACGAAAAAATGAGAGTTGTTAAATCTCTTCAATAATGTTTCAGCTTTTCTTTGCTGATCTTCCAGTCTAAGAAATGATTCACTTGCAGATACATTCTGTTGTGGTCCATTTCCCTTTCCCATTTTCTCACCATTCTCTTCTATAATGTTACCATTAGAACTCACTTTGTCCTCTCCTGAATTTGATTCTGGCCCATCTTCTACACTTCCATTTTGTTTTTTAACACCCTTCCCCATTCGACTTTTCCTCATGAATGCAGCAACTTTGAAGGGTGTAATAATTTCTTGCTCTTGTTTATGTGCTGACAAGCAAGCTAGAATATGCACTTGTTCACCTTGTACCAAAAAACAATAAAAACATGTCTCATATTAAAAATACAGCATACCAAAGGTGGAAACATGAAACTGCTGCTGAGAGAGATCGATCACAAGTACCAGGAAGAACAAATGGACGATCTAGGGAGCGTAAAGAATGCATATCCGGAGCAAGATTCCAGTCATCGGGCAGAGCCTCTACAACAGAATGTGAAGAAATACTTATGAAATAGAAACTTCAGTCCTTGACATAAATATAATACATGAAGAAAGAAATACTAGCAATGAATAAGTTAAAGAATTTTTATGCAATAAGCTTCTGCCCATGTTTTCTCATCTAAAGAAAGCAATCAACAAAATCCAAGCATCAGTGAGAAGTCAGAAATTAAATACTGAACAAACTAGGCATGATCCGTTGAGAACATGCTATGTTTGTACGCCCTACGTCTGAGCTATAACAACAGAAGTAAAGAATAGCAACATAAAAACAAACATTGGCCAAAACAACAAAAACCAATGGAAAAGAACAGGGTCCTGCAAATACCCCACAAACTTCTATAATTGAAATTTTATGGATTTTCTGCATTTCAAAGCCAATCAAAACTCACAACCGGATCCAAAAAAGTGTTCCTGACTCTCAAAACTTGCTCTCAAACCATCTTAGTTCAGGGTAAAAGATGATTCATATTCTCTGAATTTATCATGCTCAATGGAGCAATGAAGTATAATGCTAATTGCATATGCAGACCAATAAGAAAACACAAACAGGACTAATAAGAAACTTCCATTATCGGCTTGGAATCTGAGAAAGTAAGATAAGAAACAATAAATATCTTCAATTACTTAAAACCACATCCCTCAGCCACCCGTTTGAAATATTACGAGTAAATTAAGCAAGAAAAACTCCAAAACCATGTCACTACGAAACTCCAAGGCATCAATCTCACACATGAAAATGTCTTCGCGCATCAGTTGAATCCCGCAAAAGAAAAAATTGTAACCAAATAAAAGCAGACAAAGCAGGAAAGGTTTCAAAACCACAAATTTTGAAACGAATAAATTACTCGTTGGTATGATTATCCATCCTTCTTCCTCGGAGACATCGGTATGGGTTTCCAGGATATCAGATGAACTCTTCCCATTTTTGCCACTTCCAAATTCGACATTTGGGTCCTCCGCTGGGTACTGCGGAATCGAATCTTCCGCCACGAGGCGTTCGAATGTTGCAACTGGCTTTGATGCGTCGTGTGATTCAGCTGCAACTTCAGGAATCGGGGCCGGAGGAGCTTCTACGGATGCTTGAACCGTGGACGACGAGCGCAGCAGGAAATTCATTTCCCCGCCGAACTAGTGCCCAGAAATTCAACCTGATTAATGGATCCAATCGATTCCTCGATCGATTAGTTGGTTGCGTCAGCAGATCAGGCCTCAGGTTTTTGTCGAATTCCAGGTTCACTTGAAGCTCTTTGTTCACTCAACCCTGCGAGGGCTAAATCTTGGAGAAATCCTTCGACTATCAAATAATTTGTAAACCGTACAAAATCATGACCAAAACAAATCTCAAGTTTCACTTGAAACTTTTAAAAGAATTATCAAAATCACTAATTAAAGAAATATGATAGTATATTCTTCCTTTAATAATATTATTTTTAAACTAAACTGATATTTTTTTAAAATTAATATATGGTCAACGAAAAAGAAATTCTCATACACATGAAATAAATTGCTCAAGGTAAGTTCCAAGATTTCTCAACATTTATCATAACTTCGTATATACAATATTATTTATATGAATTTTAAATAAATTAAAATATCATACTTTAAGAAAAATACTTTTGAAACCCTTTCTTGTGATAAATAATTTTTTTTATTTTTTTTTAACTTTGGGTAAAGAAAATAATCATAAACATTTACTTACTTTCTAAACACTAAAAATTAATCAAAATAATATATATTTTTAAAAAATATATTTTCAGTAAAGTATATTGTTCAAATGATTTTGAAGCACACTGTATCTCAGGCTCTAGAATGGCAGATATGTGAGAATAAATAGTCGACTTCAGTCACATACATATAAAGACAAAGCTAGGGTTAAACAGGCCCCAAGGGAAGACCCCGAAAGACCCCTCCAATGCCTAATTCAATACCTATTGAATTATACAACATAGAAAAAATGAGAATGATATTCCCTATACATACATACATACATACATACATACATAATATATATATATAGTATGGTGACCTTAATGGGTCTGCGCTCTAATTTTCAAGTTTACAAAAGTTTTAACAAGCCTCAATTATTAATTGGGCCCTAGGATCGAGAACCAGTCAATCATCGGATCTAATTCCAGTCATGGGTATCAACTAGTCCCTTACCCTAATAAATGTGGACTCTAAAAGGCCCATCCATTTATACATGCATACATTGCAAATGCCCTTTAATTACTCAAGTGGTCATAGTTAAGGTCATTTTTTTATGTCTAGGTCTCTTGTAGTGTATGTGCAAAAGATGTTGAGATTTCATGGGTCATTTATTGGACCTTTGTTGTAACAATTTCTTAATGTAAAATAGATGCATTTATAGTTGTCTATTTATTCATTTGGGTGGCTTCCTTGTAACTTGCATGCCAATTTCCAACCAAACCTTTGATGCAACAATCGAGTTTTTTACAATAGGATTTTATAAGCCCTAAAGGCTTCTAGATATGTGCTAGTGGTACATGGTGTTTTTTTGCAGGAAACACTTTCTTAAGTGTCTATCGAGTAACTATATAAAGCAGACTATTTGGCATCAGTAACGAGAATGCTTGAAACAAGATAGTTGGAGGAACCTTTGTCCTTTTGCCCTTTTGGAAAAGGTTGTGTACTGTGTTTATGATGTATAATACCTTATTGAGGCTTTGGCCCTGATGCAAAAACTCAGTAGTGGAGCCCCTGAAATCCTCTAAGCTTCAAGTGTTTTTGTTGTCCTTAAAAGCTGACTTATTGTAAGGCCAGCCTTCTCTCTTAAAAACTTCCCTAAGTCCCACATTTCAAATGAGTACCCCGATAACCTATTTTAGAAAGCCTTCAGAAATGTTATATTCTAGGGCCATAAGCCAAAAAGCCTGATTACTAAGGAGCTCCACTCTGCCCGAAGGTCATAGTTCAAGAGTTATGTCTCCTTGGGGTCTCATTCCACCTCAAGGGCCATAGTCAAAAAGTTTAGTATCTTGAGAGTCTAACCCCACCCACTGGGCATTGTTTAAAAGGCTAGTCTCCTAGGGATCCTTTTCTACCTAAAGGTTGGTCATCTAAGAGGCCAAGTCCCCAAAGGAGGCAATTCCACCTGGGGGCCTTCTATCAAGAGGCTAGGTAACCTCGGGAGTTCTTTTATCTGAGGGCTTTCTATTAAGAGACCAGGTCCTTGGGGAGGTTTCTTTATGTAGGGGCATTTTATTAAAAAGCCAGGAACATACCCAAAATCAATTAAAATTTCAATACAATAGTTGACAGTTTCAGTATTCAAATTTTAAATAATTGATATAATTTTTTTAGTCTATTAAACAAATATTATAAAAAAATGAAAATTTTGAATTTTTTTAAAAATTGGAAATTACTTTTTTTGCAACATTAGCAAAATGACATATAAAATTATGGTTTTTGAATTAAAGATTTTAGGTTGAAAGTAAAAATATGAATTGTTGCATTAAACTTAAAGATTTTGGATTAAAGTTCAAATATTACCAAAATTGATATGAAGATTTGTTGAATATTTTTTGGATTACACAGGTATATAAAGGTAATTTTATTATTTACAGATGTAAATATGACTCGACGGTCAATTAGGGTATAATAATTTAGATAATTACATAAAACTCTTTTTACTTCAGTTTATAATAATATGATAAATGATTAAATTATAGTTATATCTAGAATCTATGATAGGCCATAATTAGCTTTTTTTAGTAGCTATAGGATATACTTGGTGCATCTTTAAATACCATCAGTTTCATTTTATTTACAAAAATGTTATCATGTTCTAAACAGTACATATTACAAAATGAATAGAACCATTCATAAGACTGTTATAATGTCCTAAACAACATATTTTATGAAATGAAAAATAGTTTACAGAACTTTACATCTGTACAAATGAAACAATATTTCTTACTAAAATAAACAACATTATTTAGAAATAACATTTATTACGAAATGAACAATTAGGGGTGACCAGTATTCGGTTTAAACCGAAAAATTGAAATTTTTTTGAAATTTGGTTCGGTTTTAGTTTTAGAATTCTGCTATCAAGTAACCCAAATTAGAGTGGATTCTTATTTTTTTTTCTTTCCATGGACAATAAATCTTCTATATTAAATGGAATTTGAAAAGAAAAATAATATCTTTATCTCATTTAATATCTTATAGAATTTAACTACCATTTTTTCGGTTAATTCAGTTTAAACCGAACCGAATCAAAATGTTTCGGTTTGGTTTGAATTCGGTTTATAGACTAATTCGGTTATTTCGGTTTCTTAGCATCCAAAACTGAAAATCAAATAAACCGACTAATTTGGTTCGGTTTAAACCGAACAAACCGAATAATCACTCCTATGAATAATATATTACAAAATAACACATTTGTATAAATGAAAAAATACTATTACTGAAAGAAACAACATTGTTTACAAAATATCAATTTTTATGAAGTGAATAGCATATTATAAAATAACACATTTATATGAATATAAAAACATTTTGTATTGAAAAAAATATTATTATTTATGGAGCAATATTTATTTTGAAGTGAATAACATATTACTGAACAACATATTGGATGAATAAAACAACACTTTTGATTGAATAGAACATTATTATTTACAAGACAACACATTTCTTGCTAAGTGAATGACATATTGCAAAATAGCATATTTGTATTGATGAAATAGCACTTTTTATTGAAAAGAACAACACATTTGTAGTCTTCCTTTTGTTCCCTAGAAATACAAAAGGCAGCCACACATATAAATGATAAATTTTTTACCCTATAATAACACTAATATACAATTTTAAAAACTGCAACAGCTAAAAAAGATTGTGCTCCACAACTAAAACATTCGACACATTAACAGCAGTAATGAAATTCATCATATGTGGAGTACATTTTTAGATTAAATATTTTTTTTATTAAGGAAAAAAATAAAAAGAACATGTAATGAAAAACATACAAACAAATGACCAAAAAAATAAAGAACAATAAGAAATCAGCATTTTCTAAAAAATATAGGTTGAGGAAAACCATGATATATGTCACCAGACATAAGTTTATAAAAAACCTTCTCAACTTTAACTCTAATCTTCCCCACAAGTATACGGTGTTAATTGTAGTATCGGTGAGTCAAGTGTCAATTCCATGGGGAATTATAGAACAAAGAATTTTATCAAATATCAAAATACAGTGACCTTAGTTTAACTATAGTAAAGAAACTATGAAAAAAAATGAATAAAAGGCCAAACTACAAAAATTCTAGATCACGCAGCCATCAAACCAAACAAATATCATAACTATCCTAAACACATATTTATAAGGTTTCTAAGAAGTTTTAACCAAACAGGTTGTTACATAGATATAGCTTTGACACAAATACGTACATAACCTAAATTATACATCCTAAAAAGTTGTAGTCCGAAAAACTCTAAAGTATTAACCATCATCTATCAAGGTAGGCCAATTAGCTCTTTAGAACCTTATTAGATATTCGCATGCTAACTAATTGTCCTATAAACTCTTAAGCTCAAGCTATTCTCTAAAGCCTCGTAGGAATGATAATCCCCCTGAAGCTACCCATTAACCATGTTGTATTAGCCCTCTTCTGACCTACAAAATCTCTCTCGAGTCTTTTATAAGTCTAACAAATTGTTCAACACAAAGTGGTCAACAAATGAAGAACACTTTTAAGCACAAACTAAAGAGCCAACAAATCATGGAAATAATAAATGAGTTTTGTATTTACAAGCATCAAATCATCCCAAATGGCTCACAACATCCATAGAAAAAATAAATCTAAAGATATTTATAATAATTTCAAAGAAAATAAAAAAAGGAGTTGGGGTCAAGAAAACCAAATCCAAGTAGAAATCCATGTTATAAATGAGCTCTCACTTCAATTCAAGTATGAATCTCCATCAAATCGGCTTTCTAGCTACCTAATCCATGAAAATCCTAAGAAAACTAACAAAAAACGAGTTTAAAGGGTTTGGGGTTGAAGAAGATCCTCTTTTGCAACTTTTGGCTAAGACTTTTTTTATAAATAGAATAGGTATCGAAGCTGTGGCACAAGGACTCGATAGCATTAACATTCTTTAATACTTTGACCAAAACTTTGTGCACAGGTATCTGATTAAAATGATTCAAGAACCAACGTGAAGCTAAGAGAAAGACTACAACTTTTATTCTTTCATCCAAGCCTAAATTTGTCAAGAAAAGGTCTAAAAATGACTTGCAAATTACCCTTCTTCTGCTCTAATTGCCTTCACATGCAAAAACATAAGAATAACACTAGAATGACACTAATTCTAACAACTATTGTCATGAAGTACATCAAATGGGGATAAAATGATAGACATATCATACACTTAACAATATACCCTCAACTGGAAAAGCTCGACTCACTGGTAAACAATGAGCGTGATCATGGGGGTTTTCCTGTATTAGACTAGGCCTGAAGGATGACACCTCAGCGGTTAATAAACCCGTCATATCGTCAACGTACGCAATCAACTCAAGCTGATCGTTGAAGCTCACCCACCTCCTACTGATTGCAGGGGTGAGGTGCCACCAATGGATGTCGAAGCTTAGCAAGAATTAGATGTTTGTCGATGCACGCAATTAGCTTGAGTCAATCATTGATGCTCACTCATCACCTGCTAATCACAAGGGCGAGATGCTACAAGTGGATATTGAAGCTCGGCAAGAAGCGAACCTTCATGATGACTCTCTACAACAGTCTATAATGGATCAAAAAATTGAGCATGTTAGGAATGGAGTTGAAGCTTTTGGAGCTAGAGCTGGCTATTTAACGAATGATCGTATGCAATATAAAATGATGAAGCTTATGGAGAACGGTAGATTTTTCATTTGTGTGAAGTTGTGTGAGTATTAGGAGATGGGAGGCAACAAACGTAAAAGATGAAGAAGTTGTAGTGACAAATTTGTAAATAATTATAAAGTATGGGTACATTTATAGTCCAGGTCATCAGGTTGAGGTTATCCTTGGTGTCTTTTTTTTCTTTTTGACCTTTTACAAATCCAAGCCGCCGTCTGCCTCCGCAACCCAATTCCCCTCATTTTCCACTCATCCACAATAAACGATTGATGGGAATTGCTCCATTGTCACTGTTCATAAGTTTCGGAGCTTCACATGTTCAGATATTTTCAAGAATTACCCCTCCGCAAGCCTCAGCAAGCCCTTCCTTTCTTCCGCCAAGATCCCACCAGAAAATCCGTTGGTTTTCCACTTTTTATCTTAGTTTCCTGAAATCCCAGGTGCTCTTTTCTCGCTTCCTCTCCTATCCTCTGTTTTCACCGCCTGGAGAGTAAACATCCGACTCTTCAATCACCCACATCCACATGGGATTGGAACCAATCCTCGAGCTGATTGAGCAATCTCAAAGGAAACCTAATAAAAATGGATTCGGAGCTTGGTCTGATTGAACAGTCGCTGAACAGGCGGTACTCACATTGGGCACGCGAAGCGCTCGACGAATTACCTGACAGCTTTACAATCACCGACCCCTCCATTTCTGGCCACCCAATAGTTTTTGCCAGCAGAGGCTTCCTGAAAATGTCCGGTTACCGGCAAGAAGAAGTGGTTGGAAAGAACGGGAGAGTGTTTCAAGGTCCTAGAACAAACAGGAGGACGGTGATGGAGATACGAGAAGCAATTCGCGAGGAGAAAGCGATTCAGGTCAATTTAGTGAATTATCACAGAGATGAGACACCCTTTTGGACGCTGTTTCGGATGAACCCCATTTTCGATGAAGAGAATGGCCGCGTGGTGCATTTCGTGGCTGTTCAGGTCCCCATTTCGAAGAGTTTGGGGAGAAATGGCGTGAGTTTGAGCGAGAAACGGCCTGGTTTCCCCGACTTGGTTTTCGGGTATTGCAGGAAGGAAGTGGGTTCCGACTCGTCGCTGGAATTGGGTCGTGTGTTGACGTCGGATTCAGATGGCAAAGGTGCCTTCTTTTGTTGTTTTGCTCAATCGACTGTGGTAGTTTCCTTCTTTGAATGATGAAGTGAACAAAACTGGCTTAAGTTTAGATTTCTTTGAGGTTCAGTGTTATTGCACAGACACTTGTCATTCATTGCCTATGGACTTATATTGTTGTAAATGTGCCCAGGTTCTTAATTGAAGGTGCTTGTTTAATTATTCCTCTTTAGACCGCTTTCTTATGTTTCTCTGTTGTTTAAGTTTCTTTTTGGTCTTGTATGGCTTATTCAATAGAAAGATATGTAACACGCCTTTGTCTCTGCTGATGGGTGTAGATATCGAACATCCTTGTGAAGCCAGTGATATGGAGAAGCAGAGGGCTATAACTGCACTCAACAATGTCTTATCCGTGCTAACCCACTATAGCAGGTCAGCAGGCAGACCGGTTTGTGGAGA
Source organism: Aquilaria sinensis (assembly GCA_005392925.1). Taxonomy (NCBI): domain Eukaryota; kingdom Viridiplantae; phylum Streptophyta; class Magnoliopsida; order Malvales; family Thymelaeaceae; genus Aquilaria; species Aquilaria sinensis. The sequence goes on along the minus strand of SMDT01000373.1, from coordinate 455,233 downwards.
GAGATGCAGCTTAGCTGGCGCAGGCTTCATCAGTTCATCGCTAAATTTATCACTTGGTAGAATCAAACAAAGCTTTGTACTGTGAGTTTTTCAGATTCCTATTGTCCTAATTAAAGAAGATATGATTGGATAAAGATTCCTGATATTTTTCTCGCTCATTGTTACCTTGCAGAATAGATCCACATTTGCCTGGCATGCCTATTGTTTATGCAAGTGACACCTTCTTCAAGATGACAGGTACCAACTTCTTCACCCTGACTTGCTGGAGTACGTAATTTACAGCTGGTCCATATGTTCATGGATGGTCAATAAGGTCTTCACCTAATGGTTAAGACAGAAGCTTGAGAGTTGGTCTGAGGTTACAGTCCCAGCAAACATGTGTATGGGCATTACACCCAACTTATTAATGCATTGCTTTTGTTTTGGAGTTTGTTAATTTTTCTGATTGTGCTTATTGTATTTGTTACATCTGTACTTGTCTGTTTTTGATGAAAGAATATACTTTCTTATGATTATGGTGTATGATTTCATCAATAAACAAGAACAGTCTCTAGTTGGATGTTCTAGTTTTATGCAGTGCTTATATCACTTAATTTGTGCTGTAGGTTATGAGCGATCTGAAGTGTTGGGGCGTAACTATGGATTCTTAGATGGGAACGAAACAGACACTTCAACTGTAAGTCAGGTAGCCATTATTTTGTAATGCTGGTTACTGGTGGCAAGTTTCTAATTTTAGTCATTGGTAAGCAGTATCTCTGGGTTTTAATGAGATAGGCTTTATCTATCTTCAGATATGGAAAAGCATTCAAACGGGACAGCCATGTACAGTACGTGTTTTAAACTACAGGTTCATACTTGAACACTTCATATTCTTTTTAGGAGAGTTAGCATTCCATTCCTTCTATCTAAACATACTCTGTCTCATTCTTTCTCTGAATACCAGAAAGGACAGGAGTTCTTTTTGGAATCTACTTCACATGTCTCCTATACGGGATGCTTCTGGCAAGGTATGAGATTATTCGTTTTGCATACCTTTCTACCAACTCTCTTTGTTGTTCTAGAAAATGGACATGGATGTCTAGTTTTGTCGCTGTTCAACTGAATGCCTTCGGTTTAACCAAACAAGTGAGCCTAGGTCTTTTATGCTCACCTTTCTAGTCAGTACTTAGTGCATTTACTTGGTCAAAATATTAAAACAGTCACTTTCCCAGCCACAGTGGTTTTCTTCCTCCTGCCAATTTTTTTTATGGTGATTGGTCAAGAAGCCATAAAAAACCATGCATTGATTAGAGCAAGTTGAAGGATAAGCTGAGTACTATTTTCTTTGCTGGGTGATCAGTAAAAGAAAACCTGCAATCATGTTCTGTAAGCGAAGCTTTGTCTTCATAGACCTGTTTAAATGAACATGATGAGAGAGCTTCTTTTTACAGAAGCTGGTTATTTTTTTAAAAAAAATCATTTTTAGTGAGTTCAAGCTTTTCTTTCCGATGAAACATTCATACAGAAATTTGGACCACACCGTATTTAACCATGGTATACTTTGAGACTGGTGTCAAGTAAAGCTGAACTACTACCTAGAATTTTTCAAGCAGCCTCAACCAGCATGACAAGCAGTTCCCTTGTGTTGTGTGGCATGTAATGCATGTAGCTTCCTCTTTTTAACTGACATCTTTTAGTCTATGTTTTCCATTCAAAATGGATTGAGATGCTCTTTTGTGCAGGAAAGTGTGTGTTCTTAAGGGGGTTTTACTCGCTGATTAGTAAATAGACTGATAGCTATACTTGGAAATTAGAATTTCTTTTGTCTCAAATTGATTTGACACTTGTGGCTGGTTGGTGATATGCTGCTTATTACAAAAAAGAAATTCAGGAGGGAAAAGTGATAAATAGAAACCAGGAGATGTGAGTGTCCTTTGAATTGATACACTAAATACATAAACTCCAAAAGGGCACTAATTTTGGTGTTTTTGTTTACATTACAGTTGTATGCTTCATATGTGAATCCATATATACTTCGTAGAAACTTGCAAATGAGAATATGGAAGCAACCTCTTTCTTTTGTTTTCACATTCAGCTTCTGAGTTAGATTACCATGCCATAGGAGAATATGGAAGCAACCTCATTCCTTTGTTTTCTTATCTTACGAATCTAAGTTTTGAATACGGTTAATTTCCGCATCAACTCTACCTGGAAGGCGCAACAGTGTCTAAGAACACTGTCATGAAAGGGTATCTAATGCTACACAATACTAAGAATTACTATCAGTTGTCTATATCTGAATCTGTCAAATACTGAAGCTGCATGGTGTCATGGTTGGCTTTCGGTTGATGTGTGAAAATACCATTTCTTGGACCGAACTAGTGTTATTCTGATGTTATAGTTCATACCAACTTATTTCTGTTCAGATAGCGTATTTTCTGGGTGTCCAGATGGAAGAATGCCATAAAAATGAGGATACATGCAAACTGAGTCCGGAGCTTTGTCAACTTAGTGTTGTTGGAGCAGTGAAGGTTGCCGTGCGGAGTTTATCTATGGGCACCGGTTCATCCAAGTCCTAGACAGCAACATTGGGTTGCGTTGCATCTGCAATATCATGAAGACTTGAAATTGCAGAGGCAATAGAGATGTGAAGCGCTAAAAAAAAAAAAAAAAAAAAAAAGGGAAATAGGACTGTCACAATGGTTCCCCAGAGTTGAACCAAATTATTTGTTCATAATGGAAAACATTTCATTTTCCCACGTAAAGCATGCTAAAACCCATCAAGTGTGAATGAGTTGTTCAAAGATTGGACATTTAATCGTGGTTGCCATGTCTTTGAAGGTACGAAAACACAACTTGGTGACTCGAAAGTCACCCGTTGATTCATGTGATTCAGGTGTCTCAAAGAGAGATGTTCACCTGATCAGATTCCAAAATGATTGGCTGTTGATTGGATTTTTCAGTCTTGAGATTCAGTTTGATTCTCGAGATGCACTTCAATTCCTCATCGGAATTGTTGAAAATGGAGACCAGCAGGGTTGTGCAAGAGCCAATGACGACGGCCTCATTGGTCTCCGGCTCTTACCAGGTGTTCCATAGGTGAAAGCAGAAGCAATCTGGCGTGTCGACTCACCATATTTTGGAAATATCCGGCGCCTCTCCAGATTCCCAAACCTCGACATCTTGTTCTTGTTATAAACCAGTGGAGATCTGCCGCCGACCATTTTCGGCAGCTTCAACACCACCTGCTGGTCGGGGATCATCACAAATTTCTCCATAATGGTGAAATCGTGCATCATTGTGGGCTGCTTCACTGAGATTTTGACATCCGATGATTTCTTCCCATTTGGGGAAAATCGGAAATACTTGAGATAAGGCAATGGCGCCAAACTTTGACGGGTTCATAAAGTGGGTTAGTGTTGTTCCTGATATAAAGCCCCCTGATGCGTTTGGGAACCTCTCCGGTAACAAGATGATAATGGCAAACAGGTTGCTCCGCTTCTTGCAAAGGAAGATATTATAATACTTCACTTTCACTCAGATTGTGTTTTGCATGTGTAATGTTGTTTTGAGCAACATGCTACACAATCTAAAAAATACACAAAAATATTTACAAGGATACCAAAATATTCTGTCCGTTAGTTTGCTGAGTGACTAATTTTTCACGGTCATAAATGTTTGTAGGTGATGTGGCGCCCACAAAGAACACTAGTGGGGTGGATTTAACTACAGAAAAAAAAAAAAACAATAATGGCTGATGTACGCTTTTGTCCAAAGCTTAGGGAGTTATTTGCCCCTGTTGCCTTTAGTAAATTATCATTGTGCCTCAAACTTTTATAAATTAAGATAATGCCACTGTCATAACTCTTTATTATAGTTTGTGCCATGATTTCATGTAAATTAAAATAATGCAATTGCGTAATGATTTGTTGTTACGTTAGTTGTTTCCCACTTGCTTCTTCCTATTCTATTACTGATTATATTTGTTATTTAATACATACATGTTCTCTTTATGATTTAATAGCTTATTGCTTTCTACTTTCTTGTTATTCCTATTTTCAAATATATTCTTATTCTTCTTGTTCCAACACGTATTCTTATAGTTCTCTTGTATATATTTTCTTGTTGTTTTATAGTTTTATATTGTTGTCTATATATATTATGTATGTATGTAGGGTACACATTCTTGTTACTAGTAAACCTATTCAACTTGTTCCTTGACCTTTCTTCCTTTTTCTTTTTCGCTCATTAAAATTGTTCTTATGTTATATCTTTGTGTTCCTTGACAAATATAACCTGTATTCTATTTAATAACTACTACCTACTCTTCTTGTTCCTTAAATTCTTCTTTCTATTCTCTTGTTGATTATAACTATTCCATCTTCATACTCCTTAACAAATCTGACTATTCCTTGTGTCATTTGATAACTGCTCCCCTTTGTCATTTTACTTGTTCCTTAAATTCTTTTTCTTGTTCTTTTGATGATTATAGTTGTTTCGTTGTTGTATTTTCATGTTTCATTACAAATATGACTTTTATTCTATTTAATAACTGCCACCAACTCCTGTTCTACATATTTCTTGTTAAATTCTTAATTCTGTTTTCTTGTTGATTACATTAATTGTTCTGCTCACAGATGTTCATGCTTCCTGACAAATCTAATTGTTCATTATTATGTTATTTGATAAGTGCCTCCTATATCTATTCTACCTGCTTCTTGAATTCTTCCAACTTTTGTATTGATGATTATAGTTATTTCATTGTATCTTCCTGTTCCTTGGTAAAATTAATGAAGGGGTTGTCAAAATTCAAGATTACAAAATCTCTGCTAAATTCTGCATTTTGTCACAATCAATGACAAATCAATCACGGAAGCATCCACGCAAGAAAACACATCCTAAAGCAAAGAAAGACAAACCTACCAAGCCTACCTGCTATTTGAACCTAAACCATAAACTTCTCATATTCCAAAATTTTCCTATTCCATCAGCCTAAGCACATGTTCTTTCTCAACATATATATGCATGTTCTCGCTATATAATTTTAAAATCTATTGAGCGCAAAATCTATAAAAACTAGCACAGTAACAAATTAATTAAAAAAAGTAACAAAACGTCCGCACAGAAAAAAGAAAACAATTCTTGCCCTCAAGCCTGAGTGAGTGTTCCTTGTTTCATGTTTGTGTTCCATCTACACCAAGCACCTGTTCTTTCTCAACATATATATATATATATATATGGATTCGCATAAGGGTTATGGATATATATCCCGGACCTTCATGTTATCTCGGATATATATAATTAATTCCATTCACGTACGAATTGAAGCTGAATCTACTGCGGCGGATAACAAACAACAGAGTCCGAGAAATGAAGGAACGTCGCAGTTGATGGTATCTCACACTTAGACTTAGAGCATATATAAAGGAAGAGGCGAACTTGATCGCTATATTGCTCACAATCAAATTTTTCAATTCTGATATATATCAGTAATGGCTAGGCCCTTTGGATCGATACTTGTATCGTATTGCCCAGAACAAATAGTGCAGAAAATTCACACCACTAAGCACACACATCAACCAGTAGAATCTCTCTAGCCGGTACTCGTTAATGCTCTCCCCCGACAGCCACCCCGACTTATCCGTCACCCTGTTCACAATTGACACGATCACCGTGCTCAGATAGTACCCCATCGCCAGCGACGCCCAAGACAGCGCTGTCGCCAGCGACCTCATGCTCCCCGGTGCCTCCGAGAAGAAGAACTCCAGCAGCCCTGCCAGTGTGAACAGATCCGCCGACCCCAGGAACAGGTACTGCAGTGCGATCCACAGGAACGAAATCGGCAGCAGCTCCGTCGAATTTTGGAGCCCTGACTCCGCAACCACCCGCTTCCTCTTGATCTCGACCAGCGCCGCCACCGCCATCGCGATTATCGACAGGAACAGTCCGACCCCTATTCGCTGCAGGTGAGAAATCCCCATCTCCGATTTGGTGGCCTTCCGGGCCAAGGGGATGATGAAGTGATCATATGTTGGTGCCAGGATCATGATGAAGAGGACAGGGAAAATGGGCAGAGAGGCCGGCGGGACCTTGAGGGAGCCGAGCTTGGTGTCCATGGTCGCCGCTTGTTGGATGGAGAAGGTGGAGAGCTGGGCAAGGCAGCAGTTGAGGATGATGGTCGAGGCGAATATGGGGAGGACTCTGACCACGATCTTCACTTCTTCCACCTGCCGGACAGAGCATTGTAATGCCGGGTGAGCAGGCTTGCTCACAGAGGCTCTGTTGAGAAACTTGAGGCTAGTGGTCGGAGTCTCTCCGATCTCCGGCCCTATTGTTTTAGCGTTGTTATTTTCCTCCGCTAAGCTGACAATGGCATTGCTTGGGCTCCTGCTCAAGCAAGTATTTGTTGAGGCCGCAACCAAAACCTGTTGAGCCGTAGGGATGTTATGTATGTATATATCTCCAAGTAAAAAATGAATATTCTGTTGGGAGCATAGCTAGCTTTAGCTATTGCTACTGCGAATGCATGCGTTACCTTAAAAATGGTTGTGAGAGGACTTCCGAAGGGGATTTTGCACCGGTAAAAGGGAGAGCCAGCGAGGAAGAGGAGAATGGACAACAAGATGGCAATGGTGGAAGTTCCGAAGCCCCACTGCCAACCCTTATTATCTTCGATCCAGACGACTATTGTAACAGCAATGAGGGCACCGCAGGAGAGACAGAAGACAAAGTAGTTGAAGAAAGTTGATCTCTGCTTCCTCCCCTGTGGGGTGTCCTCGTCGAACTGCTCGGCGCCGTGAGTGGGCAGGGAGCCCTTTATCCCGCCGACACCGAGCGCCACCAGGTAGAGTCCTAGGAAAAGCATGGTGGCCTGGGCGCCATTCACCTCGTGGCAGCTGGAGGGGCTGCATGCGGGAGGCCTGAATGAAGGCGACCTAGCTTGCACCGTAAGTACCACCAAACCCTGTTTCAAGATTGCAATAGTAATCAATATTTTAATCTCTAAGCTTATTATCAATCAAACACAACTTTAGACTTGGTTGTGGGTCACCCAAGGAATTAAAAATATATATATTAAGATCAATGTATCCAGAAATTAGAAAAAGGTCAAACAAGACTAGGGACGTGAACATAAAATGTGAGGGGTGGGTGGGACCTCAAGTCACGTGATGAGGGACGACGGAAGAAATGTGAAACGTCACTTGCAAGACACTGAGGAGCAAAAAAAATCTCTGAAATTGCCAAATGAAGACGGGGGTTGGATCGTGCGAAACTGAGAGCAGAAAGGCCACATCCATACACGTGGTTCATGATCTTCTTCATAAAAAGCGAGAAAAGAAAAGAGGGCCCGGCGGCCCCCCTATTGCTCCTTCTACTCCCTCCCTCAGGTAAGGTACTTGTATTGTATTGCTATTTTACTCTTGTTTTCCAAGACAAGACAAAAAAAAAAAAAAACACTAGTAAGTGTACTTACTGTATTGGAATCAACTTTTACAGTACTCCTTTCATATGATATATTCTTGGAAGGAATCTTTCCCAATATTCATTACAGCACTAGGTTAGTAGTATATTTTTTAGGATTCTTTTTCGTTTCTCCCATTCTTGTTGAAGCTGTTTTCTGATTGGGTCGTACTGGAATAACTGTGCTACTGACACAGACAATTGGGGCTTCTTGGTACTTCCTCTGCCACGTTATTTTTTCAAAAAGTTCTGTACCACTCGTGAGGATAGGCCCCAGCCCAACTCCAGTGCGTTGATAGGAGGCGGGCCTATTCCGGTACGGCCGGTGGACAAGATTTCGAGGAGGAAAAAGACAAGAAAACATAGCAGTAACAACAACAAGTTTGGCTCGTTCCTGAAATTGAGATAATTCTGAGGAAAGGGACGATGAAATCAATGTAACGTTCACACAAACAGACAACCTGACTCATGCATGGGCAGTTATGTTTTCTGTGGACCCTACATCTCATTTGGGTGTCCTGTCCCGCCTTCGGTTATGAAATTCGCGTGTTTATTGTTATGAAATTAATTTCAGGCAATACTATAAGCTAAAAATAAAAAAAAAAATGTAATTGTTATAAGAGTCATATAATATAAGAGAACTTTTTTTTTTTTCAAATAATAGACAAACATATTGACAACAAATTCAGCTGACCCTGTGAGGTCTCTGTCCAAGACAAATTTATGGATAGTATTTATTAGTGCCTTGATAGGTGTACCTAGTTCACACCTTGGATCTCTAAAGGAAAAACAACACAAATTTTTTGTGAATAAGTACCGTTAAACTTGTAAGTAAGAGCGATTTTCGTTCAATTGAAACGAATCCTAAATTAAATTTCTGAAATCTATCTTTCTGCGAAAGTACTAAATGCCTCAACGAAAAGGTTTAGATTCGTGCCCCATTTTTAGACTCACAGGGCTATTAGTGTCAAGATAAAAGAGATCACGGCAAATATATGCAAGCTTATTACTTTACTTCGTGTTATATATATATATGTATATCAAAAAAGCAAAGTGGGTGTAATTTTCTTTTTCTAGAATAAAAAAGGGAAGATTATGGACCTTAATTCCCCTCCATTGCAGCTACTACGTTACTATAATTAGTTAATGAGCAAAAGAGAAATGCACAAGAAATTAACGAAGAGAGATAGATCTGGTATGTAATATTACCAGAAATTCCACGAGGGCGCTGATGAGGTAGATGTAATAAGTGGTAAAGAAAGCATCTGATAAGAAGCCTCCGAGCAAGGCAAGCAAAAAAGCAGTCCCCATGAAATTGGTGACATTGTTAGCCGCTTTCAAGGGTGAAAAGTGCATGAATTTCGAAAGATAAAGGACCAAATTGCTCGCGTTCGCCAAGTAGGCCAGGTTCTCCAACACCTCCACAACTGCAACCAAACAAATCAGCCCCAAGCTGACAACTTTAATTTTATCAACTAGACCCAAAAATCCACCACTTCTAATCTAAATCAGCCCAAAGATCAAAACTTTAATTATCAAAATCGATCACATCAACAAAACACCAATTACAGACAAATTGACAAAGATTCCATTTTTATATACCCTTGCACATACCCAGTACAAAGGAGGCCGCCGCCATGCCGCCGTGGCGCCGGCGGAGCGCCGCCCTGCCCCTCCAGTCGACATAGCCCTCCCAACTGCCCTGCGCCTGGCCTTCCTCCTGGGGTCCAAATTCGAGGAAAAAAATATACATTACAGTTAAGTGATCAACATCCGATTGTTTCTATTGGGAGAAGAAAGTTAAAAGCAAAGGGATCGAAGAAAAGAAAACAGAAAGAGGCACTCACCATTTCTCTTTCTGCGATCGGCTCTCCCTATCTCCCTCTTCTTTGTTTTTACAGCAATTGTAAAGGTGAAGAATATGATTATATAGACTATTGGATTTTTGCTCAGGTGGGAGAGAGAAAAAATAATAATAATAAAGGACGTGGGGGTTTGATTTGAAAAGAAGGGTGATAACTGGAGGGGTGGATTTAAAGCAAGGGAGAGAGGAAAAAAACTAAAGTTGTGCTCAACTTGGGCGAGAATTGTCTAGACAAGCAAGAAAATGACTAGTTGGCTATGGCATGCACATAGGCACATATATATAGCAGTGGATACTTAACTGGTAATGTATATTTTAAATTTAAGTGTACTCTGCTATTTTGTCTTTTTCTTTTTCTTTTTTTTTTAAATATTGTATCTAGAGGTAGTAATGTTTGAAAGTTAATACTCTCTTCATCTAATAATTACTTGAACAAATTAAAAATTATAATTTTTATGTTTTTTTCTCTAACGCTGTAAAACAAAAATCATTCAAAAAATACTTTCTTTTCTTAAAAAAATATTTTCATAAAAATAATTTCTGAGCTTTTTAAAATGAGTTTCAATTCATATATAAATTAAATAAATAATTACTAAAAATGAAAAATAATGCATTAAATAGCTTATTAGTTAATTTGTGGTGTTTCGAAAAGATTGGATAATGAGCTATTTAACGTATTATTTTTAGTTTTATTGTTTTTTATAACTTAAGAAGTCCAAAAAATAGACAAACTTACTATATATATATGGCTTGGCTACTGTAATTGTAATTCTCATACGGTATTGAATCTAGCCTTCACTCACTTACGACTCAGCATGTCCGGTAGGCCTTTCTTCAAATCTGTCGCAGATGGAAATAGGAATCTTGATTGTTGCAGATGGAAACGGGAATTTTGATTGTTGCAGATTAGCTCTGTTAGGAAGGGAATATGACGACCGCTTTCTAAAAACTATTAGGAAAAAAAAAAAAAAAAGCTCTACAATTAGATGTTCTATTTTTCCCATTGAAATAGACTCATTCTAGAAAAATTATAGAAAATGTTGAGTGTAAATGATAAGATTAGCTACGAAAGAAAAAAAAAGAAAAAAGGAATTTACATTAACATATTTTTTCTGCCCCAAATTCTTTGTAATAGTCACCATTCATTAATTAATTTATAATTTTTTATTTTTAATATTTTAGTATATAAACGAAAACCTTTATGTATTAATGATAAATAAATATCTATAGTCTCTAAATATTTTTTTAAAATTATTTCTAACAAATAATAATATAAATAAATTCAAGTCAAACTATTCAAAAAAAATCAAATATTTCAAAGAAATTGGGACAAAAGGAGTGTATGATAATTATATAGGGAAAAAAAATCTTGGACGAAAAATAGAAATGAATTTCCTTGAAGTAATAAGACTCTTCAAATTAAAATACATGTTAAAAAAACCAAATTAAATACTCCCTCCATTTCATATTAGCTGTCATTTTTATCTTTTTTTTATTAAAGTTTGACTTGAATATATTTATATTAATATGAATTGAAAAAAATTCTCAAAAATGATATTTAAAAATTAGAATCTTTAAAGTTTCATTTTCATGTAAAAAGTTTATATTTTTATGATAAATTTTAAAAGAAATAAAATCATAAATTAATTACTTTGAATATTAAGGATGACAGCTTTTGTGAAACAGAGGGAGTACTATATATATATATATATATATATAACGTTAATTTTTAATTCCGAGTATACAACTAATACTAATATTTTTAACAAAAATTTGAATTTAGCTGCTGCTTAAACTATTCGAAAGCATAACGGCTCATCATGCTCCTTCTTTTAGGTCTAGAAGAGGTGATTAGATACCCTTCTTAGTCCCCTTAAATGTTCCCTCTTTTCAGGGGAGATATACACACATAGACCAAATCATCCTTTTGAATTTTGATAATGCCCTTTTTATTTTTGTGCTACCCTTTTTCTGGACGTATAGGAATTGAAAATGGAAAATGTGGATTCCCAAACACCCCTCCCCCACAAATCCTGATAGTTAATTCACAAGTATATTTTTTAGGATAAGCAATTAGAAAAAGACCCTCGGATTCATCGAAAATAATTTTACTTCCACCTTGTGAGTTAAATATTTTTTTTTTAAAGTTAATCTATAAGTTAAATTATTAGATTTTCTCTGCTCGAATGTGATACTCGTATTAATAGTGTTACAATTTTGAAGGTAAGATATAGGTTTAATTTCCTGAACACCAGTTGTAAACCGTATTTTCAGCTAACCTTAAGGTTCTTCTGCAATATTCTTTTAATCAGAATTCACATGTACTCCTTCCATCTATCTAAAACTATTAAAATATGTTTTGTTTTTTACAGTTCTAAATCTTTACAAGATTTCTATATTTAGTAAATTATATTACCATACAAATTAATTTTGAAACTATCATTTCAATATTCACTTTTTTAATTTTTTTGATTTATATATGTATAAAAAATTAATGATAAAAATAAAAAAAAACATATAAATTTTTTCCACTTTCTCAATTTATGTGCCAACTTATTTGGTTTAATAAATGAGACGGAAAAAATATCAAATAGGTTTTTTTATAATATGTTTTATTGTGAGAACTCAATATATTAAATTTTAATCCAACAAAAAAGAAATTGATGAAACGACCTGCAAAAAAAAAAAAAACAAAACAAAATTAGGCGCTCTCGCTGGCTCAGTAGTTAGCTTGTGATTTCTAATTATGGCAAGACAAGTGCTATTGAAATATGTTGCAGTTGGCGGTACAACTTGGAAACAACACATGTAGATTTTTATCTAAGCATCCATCCTATGCTAGTACGAATATTGGGTTTGGATTTGAAATCGAAGAAAAAAAGGGTTGTAGCTGGTCCTTTTCATGTTGGCATGGTTAATTACTTAAATGACCTGAATTTATTATCCAAACGTGGGACACGTGTATGTGCCGTAGCCTATAAGTTCCGTTGACTTTCGGGTGCACGTTTTTACGTAATTAGACAAATATATATATATAGAAAATAGCAGTATTTTGTTTCAGAAATGTACACTGGCATTTGTACGTGTATAAGCAAATGGATGTTTTGGGGTCAAAACAAAACAAGAGACGCCGTGGGTTTGGTTGGGTATGGGTGAGTAGTGGAGGATGAGGAGACAGAAGTTTGAGCAATTCTGGGCCATGTAGGTGGAGAGGTACTTGCTTAGTTACAAATGGTTGATCAGAGAATATTGGAATCCGATAAGTTGCAAGGAAGAGTGGAGGTCGTAGAGCCATAATTTATGAGAGGAATTTTCTTAGTATCCATATAACTGTATATTCGCATTTTGGTTTCTAATAAGAAAGCCATGAGCTAGTCAAGTCAAAACTAGTGTGTACGGTTGGTTTTGGTGGGCATGCCTGCCCAGCCCATGCCACCAACAAGGCTAAGGCTAGCATTCTAGCATCCTCACCCAATTCTAATTATGAACACTAAACTAGCTAGTGCGACCTCGGCGAGCACTGACCGCAGTTGATGAACACACTACTATTTTTGGTGCTTGTCCGAGTCCTTGCCAATAAAAATGTTTGGTGATCTGTTCCAAATTAACAGTTGATCCACAGCACCATTTTCAAGCTTGCGAGATAGCTGGTAGGTAGATATGTTAATTAACGTTGCAGATCAACCCTTGTTTTTCACATTGTCATTAATTTGATAACCGTAGTTTAAAGGTATTTGAACTCAAGCAAGACCTCTTAGAGATGTATTAAGTAGTGGACAAGTCATTCACCTACTTAACATGCAATTATTTAGATTAATCACCGAATAAATACGTACAAATATATTGATGATGTACCCACTAATTAAGATTTCAAGAATACCCATTTATATTGATATTCTGAGTGAGGCTCATTTTAGTGTGGCAACAAGAGAAAACGTTTACAGTTTAATGTTGATTATTAAACCATATGAGAATTAGATATGTCAATGGATATCTGGTACGGTGGATATTTAGTTACACTGAATCTGATGAATCAGGTTTTTTTTCATAATTGACCAAGTTTGAGTCAGATGTTGTTTTTCTCTTTTCACCTGTTAATAGGTTTGGGTAGAATGCAGTTTAAGGTTCACCTACTCCATATTCTACCCATATATATGTGCGTGTATAACATATTAGTATTAGTTATGTGCTGAAAATAAAAATATAATGGATAATTTTATATGAAACTAGGAACAGGTTAGGGTTGGTTTAATATATAAGGTATAATTGATGTTTCTAATAGTAACAAATGTAGAACTGATTATGAAATGATTTAATAAAATTGTGGTTATAGAAATGCGGCATGTGGATGAGTTTTATCCAACCCAGCCTATCTAAATATAAGTAGGATATGGATCTGAAAATTACCCACTCGATGGATAATAAGTAAAATACGGATAAGGCTTTTAACATAACAGGCAGGATATGAAAATACCCACATTTGACTCAAATCTGATATATTAAAATCAGAAATATGAATGATTAGTTAAAGAATTGTATGTAGAACGTATATATATATATGAACTGAAACTATCAACTAAAGGCTATTTAACCCATAATTTAGCAATAAAGTAAAGATGATAAGGAGATAATCTTCACCGGAACGTTGTTGCCACTTAAGATAAGATATATAAAAAAATAAGATTGATTAGGGAGCTAGCTAGGTAGCAAGGATCCACATCCAAGGAATGACTAAACAGTGGAGAAAACAAAAGAGTGAGACGTCACTAGCTACGACCTGTTGTTGAAGAAAGAGGTCAATATAGGTTGAAAGAGACCCATCCTTGGCGATCGAACACTTTGAAAACCGCTTCTAGCTATTTGTACAGAAAGCCGATAATGTAGTGTTGCCACATGCTGATAAACATTATTAATAACACATTTATCTTTCATGAATCGCGACAAACTAATTACCCCGTCTTTCTGGCAGCCCCAACACGGGGCCTCTCCCTCTTCAAAACCCCCTCTTCTCAGATTTTCTCCAATCACCGAGCACCATTTGGGGCCATCAAACTAATAATCACTCTCAATCTCTTAATTGACCTGACCCTAGGATAGGATAGAAACCGGTACCTTTCGGGTACTGTATATAATTAGTATATCTCTTTCGTCCCATTTGAGTTTAACATGAAAATTAAAAATGATTGAAAAAATTGTAGGTTACTTTTATTTTTATTTTTTATTTTTTACACGTAAATTAAAAAAAAAAAAGATATTGAAATGATGGTTTGGAGAATAATATATTACAGAGTTTTGGACATACCAAAATAAAATATTTTTTAGAGGAAGTATTATTTTGAATATAATTGTTAATAAATTTCTTTTATTTTTGTTAAATTCAATTTTGGATGGATTCGATTCAAGATTTTCATCCGTTTCGACTTATATATGAGGCATTTTATATTAATTAGCTAGAGAAGGTGGTTGTAACTGAATTATTCGAGTGCCAATTAGATTTCCCTTTTTACATATGATATTAAAGCAGGTCGCAAACAATTTAGTTAGAAGTATATTCAAATGGGTAAAATCCAAATATAATCTTTAACTTTAAAGGTGGTTTTAAAATGGTCTGATAACTATTTTTTGGCCTCTTAAAGTCCATTAACTCAACTAGTGTGTCCTATTAGTTCTAACATTATTTCGGATGAAACTTACCTATATGACACTTATTGCTCCTATGGTGGGTCTCAAACTGCAACATGAATGACTACACTAAAAGAATAAAAAACTTCAAGTTAAAATGATTGAAAGTTAAGGATGCTCTAGCATATGTTTTTTTTTTGTTTCTGGTCTTTTTCAATTCCTATATGTTTTTTTTACTTTAACTATTCATTCTTTTAACTCAATTAGCATTTTATTATTTTATTAGTTCACAAATATGGAAAAAAAATGAAGGACAAGAATAAAACAGGAAACAAAACAATAAAGTTATTATAAAAAGTAAATTGGGAGCTGTATCCTAGGTATGGAAAGGAGCTAGTGGTTGATTAAAAAATCAAAACGACACCAGGCTTCATTGTTGTACATTAGTTCTAAAAGCAGAACTCAATGCTATTAAAGAAGCCAGCATATCAACTTGTGCTTTTCGTATATAGAATGCTACTTTTGTATCTGACTACGTGCAGGTTTTGTAGGTTTTGTGTGGCTCTCTTTCTTTGATGCCGAGGCTTCAACAACTTGTTAATCAAATCACTGAGCTCTTAGAGGCTTTCCCTAGATGCATTCTAGTTATCGTTCTTAAGGATCAGGTAGCTGAAGCTCACCAACTTGCTGCCTTTTTCTTACCCTTATTCTCTTTCCTTCTCCTTTTCTTTCTTTTTCTTATTGTTTTATTCTGATTATATATATATATATATATATATATATATATACACATGTTATGTATATGTATGTATGTATGTATGTATGCAAGTCTAGAATAAGATCCAATTTATTTGATAAAAAATGCAAAATTATGTTTTTTTAACTTTTAACTAAGAAGGTAAAACGTTGTAGAAAAAAATAAAACAAAAGAAATGGAAAAAAAAAAAAAAGAATGACCAAATCAAAGAAAAAAATAGAGGAGTCCTACAAAATAAAGAAGCAAAAGGACCTAAAGCTCAAACCTGTAACCAGGACAATTTTAGCCACAAGTAACAACCACTCTGCAAACATGAAATGATGTCTACAATGGGTAAAATATTGTACTTAAGATAAACTACCATGTGTGTCCCAGCTCATGCTTGAGTCAAGTGCACACAAGATTCATCTTTGGCGATATTATCTCACAAAATTGACAGAAGTGGCAACCAAGCAATAACAAAGGTGTTCTCTCATTGGGATCATTCCTCATTGGGAAACATGACCAAGTGCAATAGCATGCTTTCAAGGCTTGTTCTCCTGATCCTATTGACTCTTATAAGGAAGGATCGTTACCAACTAAATCGGAGAGAGAGCTAGTTCGTGAAATGCGTAACTAGTAAAAATACTAATGGGTTGTTTGTTTGAGTTTAACACACTTGTGTTAATGTGTTATTCACACAAATATTCTCAAATAAATTAAAAAAAATCCTCAAAGTTGCCCATGTTTATAGTTATACCCTAGTCTGACTCTCCATTCTGATCCAATTTATTTGATAAAAAATGCAAAATTATGTTTTTTTTAACTTTTAACTAAGAAGGTAAAACATTGTAGAAAAAAATAAAACAAAAGAAATGGGAAAAAAAAGAATGACCAAAGCGAAGAAAAAAATAGAGGAGTCCTACAAAATAAAGAAGCAAGAGGACCTAAAGCTCAAACCTGTAACCAGGACAATTTTAGCCACAAGTAACAACCACTCTGCAAACATGAAATGATGTCTACAATGGGTAAAATATTGTACTTAAGGTAAACTGCCATGTGTGTCCCGACTCATGCTTGAGTCAAGTGCACACAAGATTCATCCTTGGCGATATTATCTCACAAAATTGACAGAAGTGGCAACCAAGCAATAACAAAGGTGTTCTCTCATTGGGATCATTCCTCATTGGGAAACATGACCAAGTGCAATAGCATGCTTTCAAGGCTTGTTCTCCTGATCCTATTGACTCTTATAAGGAAGGATCGTTACCAACTAAATCGGAGAAAGAGCTAGTTCGTGAAATGCGTAACTAGTAAAAATACTAATGGGTTGTTTGTTTGAGTTTAACACACTTGTGTTAATGCATTATTCACACAAATATTCTCAAATAAATTAAAAAAATCCTTAAAGTTGCCCATGTTTATAGTTATACCCTAGTTTGACTCTCCATGCATACCCATTCTGATTACAAATATACATATACATATACATACATACATACATACATATATATAATATATGTATGTATGTATGTATGTATGTATGCATGCAGGTCTAGAATAAGATCCAATTTATTTGATAAAAAATGCAAAATTATGTTTTTTTAACTTTTAACTAAGAAGATAAAACGTTGTAGAAAAAAATAAAACAAAAGAAATGGAAAAAAAAAAAAGAATGACCAAATCGAAGAAAAAAATAGAGGAGTCCTACAAAATAAAGAAACAAGATGACCTAAAGCTCAAACCTGTAACCAGGACAATTTTAGCCACAAGTAACAACCACTCTGCAAACATGAAATGATGTCTACAATGGGTAAAATATTGTACTTAAGATAAACTGCCATGTGTGTCCCGGCTCATGCTTGAGTCAAGTGCACACAAGATTCATCCTTGGCGATATTATCTCACAAAATTGACAGAAGTGGCAACCAAGCAATAACAAAGGTGTTCTTTCATTGGGATCATTCCTCATTGGCAAACATAACCAAGTGCAATAGCATGCTTTCAAGGCTTGTTCTCCTGATCCTATTGACTCTTATAAGGAAGGATCGTTACCAACTAAATCGGAGAGAGAGCTAGTTCGTGAAATGCGTAACTAGTAAAAATACTAATGGGATGTTTGTTTGAGTTTAACACACTTGTGTTAATGTGTTATTCACACAAATATTCTCAAATAAATTAAAAAAAATCCTTAAAGTTGCCCATGTTTATAGTTATACCCTAGTCTGACTCTCCATGCATACCCATTCAGCTTGTTGTTCAAACTCGCCATTCCCATAGCCTTGCTTCTCACCCTATTGTCACCCAACCAGATATCCTCTACCCCTTGTTTGGCTTCTTAGTGAGTCGATCAAAGAAAAAGACAACATAAGAAGAAGATAAAAGCAATAGAATGTTTTAATTTTACCTTTGTGGCAAAATAAGAAGATGACATCAGTGTCATCAAAGACAAGGGTGAAGGCAATGGCCTCATCATGAGATCTGGCTAGGCAGTGGCAGGGTGGGGAGTTCATTGCGATCATGCACGTTGGACAATAATGATGAGCAAGGTTGATGATGGGATGAGGAGTTGATCTTGATCTCACAAAGGTAGATAGCGAAAAAGAATAAGGCAATAGCTAGGTGTAGCATTGGTTGCAATCTCACATAGTGGATGGAGATAGGGAGCAGGTGTGAAGGCGATTTAGGGATTGAGCAGATGGCGGGTTAGGAAAATAAGGACTAGCGTGGCAAAGTTTCATGTGGGGCACTAGTTCTAATTGCAAAATTCGACCAACTTCATGGGCAATATCAAATGGTTTCCATGTTCATGACTCAATAACATGTAAATCTATTTACGTTAACCCAAAATGAAGTGGGTCTATGCTAACTTGGTAATCGTAGTTATAGGCGTTCACATAGTGTGAACTCAGAACTTTCAATTCTTCTTGGATGGGAAGTTGTCTTCATTTGATTTTTTTTTTCTTTGAAAGTTTTTTAATTAGAGCCACAACTATGTAACAAACCATAGATGTGACCGTTTTATGTTGGTCATCGGTTCTTGTGGATGGTTACATCTATTGTTTGTTAAAACATAATTTCACCGTTTGTTACGACAAAGGCGGTTGCAAGCATGTGAAGCAAGTGGCTTTAGCAATCGCCGGAGGCACTCTACATGTTGCAAGAAGATTCTTGCTTTTTTCCCCTCAATTGCTTTATCGATTTTTCAATTTACACTTTTATATTCTAGCAATAATACTCTCTTTTCTTTAATACTTAGTATCATTTGAAAGCTTCAATTAAGCCTCCGACTCATTTGGATTCCTTATGGATCAAAGCTTTTCTATGCGTAAGAGATTTTTATGGTTGAGAAAAATTAAAAATTACGTGCATTGCCAGTCGAAGGAAGGGCATTTGAACTTTTTATTCAAGTTGCTCTTTTATCAACATCTTTATTCTATCCAGATTAATTTATCCAGGTACTTTATTTAAAAAAGAAGTCCGGTCGGCTACCTCCTTATGTTCTGTTGGTCTTGACCTGACCCGAATTTGGCCGGCGCGGGTATCAAAAGCTAGCGGGAAACTAACAATTACCCCCTGAGGTATGCACTAATTTACACTTTGCCTCCTATATTTTTTGTACTATCTAATAACAACTTTTGAAACTGTATTTAAACTATATGATAGTAATTTTTTAGTAATTTTAATCTTTTGAATATTTTTTTTAATTAATAAATATTTTAAATTATTAGTTTTTCTTTTTTGTAAATGTGTTTTTCTTTTTGTAAATATATATCAGTATTTTTAAAGGTCAGTTACTTGTGAAAAAAATATAAAAAAACTTGAAATTACTGAAAAATTATTATCAAATAATTTAAATAAAGGTTTCAAAATTTATTGTTAGATGCTGTAAAACAAATAAGGGTAAAATGTAGGTTTTTAAAAATATAGGAGATAAAGTGTAGGTCAGAGAAAACTAAAAGGGGGTTTGTGTAATTTTCCCAAAGCTAGCTGTCTCCGCTCCACTATAGAAATACCTGCCTTGCCAGCAGCACTTTAAGCCGGTGAGCTTCAAATCAAACCTTAAAAAGAGGATGCAAAATTTCGTACGACTTGAAAGATGTGCAAGTAACAGGCGCCCGAACCAAACACTTCCAAATAAGTTGACCACCTGTTTACAGTTTGAACGCGCATGTCGAAATATTATTGTAAAATTGATCTGATCCAATATGGTTTGGAAAATCCAAAATCAAGAGGGGAATCAGAAGACCGTAGGTAGGTCATCACATATATATATATATATATCTGAAAGTGAAAAGCTAGTAATCTTATCCATTAAACAGCCACAATAGTCAATACAAAGGGCCTCGGCCTTTTAAATTTTAAAAGGTTAGCTAAGCTCATACTAGTGGATGTATCGGTAGGTTCATTACTCCGATCTAGGATAAACAATGGAGTTGGAATCTAGTTCATTAAGGTGATATAAGTTGAAATTAAATTTATTAATGCAATCTTTTTTTGTTTAATTTTTATGTAAAATGTAAATATCTCAAACCAAATATTGTTACCTATATACGTGGATTTAAATATTACGGTATACCGCTTACTGCGAGTAAGCTGTACACAGTACAAATATTTTCACATTTTCTCATTTTTTTTAGTACAAAATATCGCGGTATATTACTATATTTTACATACATGTAACTTTTATGTATATTTTGTTAGAAAATCACAGTATAATGTAAATATCGCAATATATGTACCACGCTATTATATTTTTCACGAATATAGGTGAGATATTTTTTAGTTATTTTACATCAAAATATCATATATAAATATATAAAATAGTAAAATATAATTAATACACATATTTTTAACATAAATATTTACTTCTATTTTTTGGTTACCTTTTCTTTCTTTCTTTTTTTGGTATTAGAAAATATATTGTTATTATTAAAGTATTTTTTTTTCTCTTGTATCAATATATACAAAAATGTGTAAAAAAAAATTATTTAATGTATTTTATCTTTAATAATACTCTAACATTTATTTTTCTACAGAAACAATAATAATATGCAGTGCGATATACCATGCAATATATCTTAAAAATATGAAATACTGTATATTTAGTAGTAATGATATTTAACACTTTATCTATATATGTATGTATAGCCATTTAGGAAATGTATGGGATGGGCGGTTGGATTGGGTAGCAGGGAACGCAAGCAAGCAAGCAAGTTGGAGAGAAGACGTGAATGATTGATGTTCTCCACCCCACTCCACGAGGAATTTGTGGGAAAGATGCGGAATTAGAGGCTTAGAGGTTGTGGGATATTTGCAACCCGGAGAAGAAATTCTCTGTTTCTCATTTCGAGTTTGATTTTGATGTGGATAAGCAACACTTAACACTAATCAATCACCACAGGCACAGAATCTCTCTACTTGGAATGGAAGAGATGGTCGAATCCATAAAAATTATATTGTTCCCAAGTTTTTTTTTTTTTATCTTCTCCAACATTAGTGTTCCTACAAATTCAAAACAATTTTAGTCAATTAATTGAGATGGCCCGGCCGGCTTATACTTGCCCATTGGGTAATTAGTTCCCTCTCTAGAAAGTATACCACATGTGTACAGGTTCTGTGTTTTTTTTCCCCTTCAAAAAGTACAATAAACAAATACAAGAAAATAGTTATTACCTAATATATATCTTATTATCTTACATCACCCACACCCTACCTAGCAGAAATCAGCTTAAACCTTCGCCCTGGCCAAAGTTAGCCCCCCTATAAAATGAGTAAATCATTAATAAAAAATGTGAAAATGACTATTTTGGTTTACCTATAAAATTATAAATAACAATGACGAAGTCTTAATAATTTAAACCATCAAACATTCTCTGTTGGTAAATTTAACTATTTTTGTGCATATATTCTGTTATTATATTATTCAATCTAACTGAAAATTAATGAATTGTATCTAAATTATAACTATCAAGAATTATTAACTGGTGTATGGATAAAAATTATTACATCAGTAGAGTTTTAACTGCTCACATTTGGCATCAATATAATGATGGTTCGCATAGCAGTATATCACACAAAAATACATGCTCAGTCATTTTTTTTATGCAGAAAAACAATTAAATTAGTAAAAGATGTATCTAGTATATCTCATCCTGTTTTTTCGACGGGAATAATTAACCATTTTTGTGCTGAATAAATTCCATCTAACATTGTTGATTCACCAGCGATTGATTAATTAGCGAATGGCTGCCAGAATTTAACGATAGTTGACTAGTTTAGTAATTAATAATATAACCTGATTAAGATTAAGCTGCATGATTACTGTTGTATAATATATACTAATTTCCGAAAATAAACTAAACGTGCAAGCAACTGGTACAAATTTAATTAGCGGTGTCAGCAATGTTGAAGCTGGAGAGCATTGACTTGATTAACTCTGATTAGTTCATAGATATTGGTTTCTAATCAATACCCAAAACGCGTCTTATTTGATATATATATTTTTTAAAATAGTAATGATGCAGTGTCTAAAGACTTTATACAAACTTATTTTAGGCGTATAATTAAGAAATAAATTTTAATTAGGATTTTTTGTTATTTTATTTATTGCTGGGTTTATTTATTTCCTTTAATAGTTTATTTCTTTCATTTTATATTTATTTCTTTTATATTTTCCCTTCTTATAAACAGGGGAAACAAGACATTTTGAAAAAAAAAAAATTTTATGTTTTTGAATTAAGAGAAAATTTCTCTTCCCTTGGTTTTCTTCTTCTTCTCCTCTTTGTCCTCTTTTTTTTTTTTTTTTTTGTTCTGGTTCATATCTACCCTACATCAAATTTGGTATCAGGGCCAAAATTTCATACTTCCCCTTCCATCATTGCTTCTAAAGAGAATAAGAAAGCGGGTATGCCGCTCCAAGTAATTGCGCAAGCCAGCAGCCTGTGGACCAATCGACGAGTTATAAAGAAAATTCAAAATTCGGTTGTTTGCTGAGGCTTGTTAATTGAAGCGAAGGGAGGAGTACTTGCAAGAACAAAAGCAACAAGCAAATTGCAAGGTCGGTGACCACTTCATCTTCGATCATTGTACTTGGCTATTGGGTCCTTTGGCTAGGGCTAAAAAAGGTTAGCTTAAAAAAAAAATCATATTTCTTCCACTTTAATTTTGCGGTAGATGATAACTCCTCTTTAAGTTATTGAATCTTTCATAGTTGGCTTTATTTATATTTCATTTTTAAGTAGCTAATCCTTTACATAAGTCCAAGTTTCTTAAAAAAATTATTTTCTTTAAAAAGGTTTTTGTTTGTTTACTCTTGTCTTTTGCAACTAGACACATCAGTGGCATTAAGTTTATTTACCTATTTGATTGTTGCATCCTTGCTTGCTAAATTTTTTTAGTTTTTCATTGCAATCTTTTGTCAAATTTTTGCTTGCATATTATGGTTAACCAGGGTATAAATAACAACCATTCCCATGATTCTAACCATAGTCACGAACCTTAAGTCACAAATGAAAGGATGTCGAGTTTAAAAGATAGGTTAACTAATATAGAAGAGGCCATCAACTGACTTGGTAAGATTGAAAAGGGAAAGAACCATGAACAGGAATAAGACTAATATGTAAGGTAACCTACTTTTGCCCAAAACGTTGATGACTCAGTCCAAGCTTGGATAGGTCAACAAACTCTTTTTGCACCGCTAAGGAATACTCAACCTACCAGGGTACTTGAAAACCTTTTCCCAACTACAGGAGACAACTTTGCCACTCATAATTTAGATAAGGAAAGCCCTAGAACATTCTTTCAAAATCAAGCTTATGACCAGGGTAATAAGCAGAGAAACTTTAGAAACCCTTAGGAAGATTGGGGAGTTACTAAGATAGTAAAAATAGACATGCAGTGCTATGATGGTAAGTTGGATGCCAATGATTTATTAGATTAGTCGGAAGAGTTAGAAGAATATTGTGATTGGTATTACATGATTGATCTGGAGCGATTTTGGTTCGCTAAATGAAAGTTGGTAGGACCAGCCAAAAAGTACTGGCATGAGGTTAAACAATCACTAGAAACATGAATAAACCCCCAATTAGGTAGTGGACTGTTATGAAACAAAAGTTAATTGAAAAGTACATTCCAACCTTTCATAAGAGGCAACTGTATGATCAGCTACTCAACCTTAAACAAAACTATACATGGAGAGATTTGATGAACTTATGTTACAAGTGGGGATCAATGAGGTCGAGTTCCAAACTGTGGGGAGGTTTGTAAATGGGTTGAGAGGAGATATCGAGGGAAAGGTTGAGTTAAATATGCCCAATACTATAAAAGAAGCTTACCAACAAGTGTTAAGGCTAGAGACTTATTTTAAATCTAAAGGTAAGGCATTGTACAGAGCTCCATAACCTAGGTTTGCCCCACCAAGACCTAATACCCAACCTTTGCTTAAGACTCCTCTATAAGAATTTAGAGGAACTCAACCTGCCACCCTTAGTGGACCTCATTTGAAACCAAATATCAAATGCCACAACTGCCATAGTAAGGGTCACATTGCAGCCCGATGTCTTCACCAAGCCCTAATAATTGACCAAGAACCTGATAACCAACCTCTTGACGAGAACCAAGTAGTCGACTTAGTAGAGTATTCTGGTGATGAAGGTGAACTTAATTGGTTACTCTTAGTTGAGGAACACTGTAATGTTATAAGGTATGTGCTCTCTGCTACGAAAGCTCCTATAAGTAATAAGGATGATAATTGGATGAGAACTAACATTTTTCACACTTTCATTAAATGTGAGGAGCCTAATTGTAAGCTAGTGATTGATGGGAATAGTACTATGAATGTAATAACTAATAACCCGTTTGAATCTTAAGGTTGAACCACACCCTACATCAAATTTGGTGTTTTGTCCCTTTTGTTTTATTTTTTGACAAAGAACAAAAATGAGTCGGACGAAAGGTAGCTCATTTTTTGTCCTTAAACCGAATCATTAATATTCGATGGAGGCAGGATCACAATTCACTAGCTATATTGTTTAGTCAACAACGTCAGATTAAGTTGACAAATAATATGCTTTTCCTGTCCGACTAATTGGCTCGTATTTGATTCAGAAGAATTCCTCAACGATGAACTCACAATAATCATGGTGATCGCGAGATGATGATAACCATAATAACTTTACATTATATTTTCTATTCTCTTCAATTGAACATTGAAACGAGATCTCCTACCTACGATGTTTGAGCTTATCTTACATTCGGATCAAGTTGTATCGATAACCCGAGGTTATTTTTACATTAGACCCCTTTGAACAGACCTATTTAGGATTAGTGTTCGAAATTTTTATGATTTGTTAACTGTGGGGCTATAAATTTTTTATCATTAAATAGCTTTTTTTTTTTTCAAACTTTAATGATAATAGTAACACTAATGCCAAACGGGGATTACTCTATACAACACGTCAACACGTGAGATCAGACTGTTACTCTATACAGATATTGATGTTGGGCTTTTGTACCAGAAAAGTAGTTTCGGGCTTTCTCATCTAAGTACTGACTTTCGGCCTTATTAGTAAATGTATAGAATAGAACTTGTGTGTGGGCCGAGAAAATTTCTGATCGAGTTCCTAATATGGGTCACTTTTTTGGACTCTTGTTCCTAACTCAGGTAATCTTTACTGTGAATTATGGACCTTTTAGTATGTTCAGCCCATTTATTTATGGGCCTCTCTTCAGCATATTCCTGATTTTCTCGAAATTCCTCTTATACTGCTCGCACTGTTCGCAAAATGACTCGAATCATCTTAGATGAAACATGAGCGCGTCATGTTCGTGTTTAGCCATCGCCTTGTACATCCTTAGATGAGAAAATATTAAGATATGTAAGACTTGGAGTGAAATACATTCCATCATCCCAAAGAGGTTTAATTGAAGTATACTGATTGGGTCACAGAACAATACTACTAAATTCTAAAGATGGAACAAGGTTACTGTTTATTAAATGACATCATTTTTATTGTTTTACATTTTTCTTAATAATGGTTGAACCCCCTTTTGTTTTCTATATTTTTCCACATGACAATTAGGATGGATAAACAATGATGAATAGTACCATTTCTTGTCTTTTTTTTTTTTAACATTTTTCTTAGTAATAGTTGAACCCCCATTCATGTTATTTAAGATTTCATTTCTTCTTTTTTATTTCTTATATTTTTCCACATAACAATTATGCTCGGATAAACAGCATGAACACAATGCAAAATTGGTGGATCTACAACTTTGAGGGTTGCAACTGGCAAAGAGCAAAATTATAGGGATTGAAATAGGGTTTTTAATCATTTTTTTTCTTTTTTCTTCGTAATCATAGAATCGTTTTTCTCGTCCATAATTTCGTTTCTTCCTTTTTGGTCCCTAAATTATTCCATATGATGATCAAGCTTAGATAGACAGGATGAGGGCAATGGTGGGATTAATATATTTGAAAGTTTGGAGACTACTACTACTGAAGTTAGCTTTGATTAAAACGAATTGACTCTATTATTCTGTCACACTTTTGGTCTCAAGTTGTAGCTGCCCCTTTTAATCACCCACCCCATCCAATTCATGAATAGTTGTTAATACCCAATTTTGTCCGGGCACTAGTTTTTATTTAGTTCTAGGTTACGAAAATTAATTTAGGGGGCATTTTCATTTTTAGGGGCAATTTGATCAAATTTTAGGACATTTGGGTCATTTTTATTATTTCAGAGTTAGTTTGTCTAGTCATATTTAGGTTATATTGTTGTTCATGTTATACAACTTTAGGAATTTAGTATGGTCATTTAGGGTCAAAGTAGGAATTAATTTACTTTAGGTATTAATTTGGAGTCCTAAAGATTTTGTAGGGTTAATTTAGGCAAAAGGGGAAAATTTGGGTGACCAAGAGTTTTTAGAAAGTTCTAGGTAAAATTAGAAAGTTTGGGGCAAAAATGGGGAAATTATGAAATTCTCGACAAATCTGTGCAAATTTGAGAAGTTTTGGGCTAATTTGATAAATCTTGAAAGTTTTGGGTCAAATTGAAATTCTCAAAGAATTCACGGCAAACTCAGCAGCTTAAGAGTTTTATTGGACTTAAACTGGTGTTTCTACCAGATTATATCATATTTGACTTAAACCTCTTCAAATTTGATTTGGATAAAGTTTAAACTCTCAAAACCTTGTTAATCACATTTTATACCTCTTCTAACATAAATATGAGTCACCATTTTAAGAAAAAGGGGGAAGGATTTCAAAACCCTAAGCTATAGCTAGGAAAAAGGACAAATTGCATTTCAATCCCCTGCTTTCGCAACCTTCACCCCCAGGAACCTTAAACTTCACCAACAGCCGCCGCCACCGCCCCTAGGTGCCACTTGTCATTGCCTAATGCCTTCCAGCGACCAGCCGTTGCTGGAGGTCCCTATCTACTGCCATCTTTGCTGCACCCTCACTCTTCCCGACATCGGGCCATCGTGCCCAGGTGTTACACATCTCCGCCTACGCCGTATCGAGGGAGAAAAGGCCGAAACATGCCTCGTCTGCTGCTCCAGCCATCAAGCTCGCCACCGGCTTTCTTCGCCATCGGATCCCAGCCACCGCTTGCCCAATCGCTGCCGGCATCGAACTAATCAGAAGTGAAATTCACCCAAACCAGCAAACCTGACATGATTTAAACCCGAATCTACCCATTCAATCTTCTCCTTTTCGATAAACCCAGTTTAGCCTCTTTGTCTTGAGTATTTTGTTCATTTAAGTCACTAACATTTTTTTTATCTTCAGATTAGGCATTGACATTGATTTCTTTTTATTATTTTTTATGTTGGTTCTTTGTTTATTTCATTTATTTGAGCATGTGTCAATTATATTCCATACATCACATAGAAACATAGGATAGGATGATTATTTTTATTTTTATTATTATTTTTTTCAAATTGTATAATTTTAATTTAATTCTCAATACATTTGAAAATCATCATAGAAAAATTCAGTTCTGCGTGGATTCAATAAAACCATGGGATGAATTTAGGATAATAATAAATTTTAAAATCCATGTCCTGCTGATCCGGTAGGATTTATGGTTTGGATAATTATCTAAAATCTTCAAAAATAAAAATAGATAAATAAGATATTAAAGTTTGAGATCGATATCCAAGTGATCCGATAGGATTTATGGTTTGGATTAATAATTAACTAAAATATTTGAAAGATAAATAAAGATATATTAAAATAAATTAAATTTTTAGATTCCATATCCAGGTGGTCCAATAGGATCCATGGTTTGAAAATATTAAAATTTCATATAACAAATAAAATCAAGTAGTAAGGTTTAGAAGTCCACATTAGGGTGGTTTGATTAGAATTCATGGTTTGAAAAATTAATCAAATTAAATAAAAACAAGTTAAAAAAAATTTTAAATCAAACAAATGTGTCAATTTTTTGGCGCTATAATAAGGTTATTTTAGTGTAACTGTACTTCCGAGCCCCCTCGAACTCCTATAGACCTTTTTAATGTGTCTAATCGATGTAGGTGCAAATAGATTAGTAGTGACTCTCAAAAACACATTGTTACAATAGTAAATATGTATATAATAGTGTATATTACATGATTATTATAAGTCATCGCAAACTATTAACAATGATGGGTGTGTGACTCACAGAAGTTACATTTTAATCAATGGTTTTTTTAGAGTTGTCCCCTAAATTTTAGGTGATATTACACTTGCTTGGCCTCAGCTTCTTGAGATTTGAAAATCTACACTTTTTTCCTTATTTTTTTAATGCCTTCGGTCACCCGTTAATCAAAATTATAGCCAGCATCCTTGAATTTAGTCTGGTTTATAATTATACTTAAATCTTTAGAAATATATAATTTTTCAAGATTGTCCTTCCTCTTCTCGTCTTTCAACTTCCATTATCTACCGCCTCCATTTTGACCCCATCTATCTACACTGCCTCCCCCGCCTCCTTATCAAACCCCTTCCATTGCCTCTTTCCCCAATTTTGTCCCTAAAATCACCTATCCTCCTCACCTCAACTCATTCGAACTCACCAAAATTCACCTCACTTGTCATTTCGTGGATTGACACAAATTAGAAAATAATTTTTTAAAAAGTTAATAATCACTTTAATAATGTATTTAGAAAATAATTTTGTTTAAAGCCAACAAAAAAAAAATTAAGAGAAAATACCAAAATTTTCTAATAGTGTTAAAAAAATACTTTTTCAACCTTCTTAAATACAAAGTTTAAGTCGATATTATTCAAGTTGAGTAAATAATCTTTATATATCAAATTGATTACTAATAACTCACTTGTTAGAATCATTGTCAAACATGTAGCAATATTACATTACCTCATATTTTTGAAATAAAATATTTTTCAACATTTCTCATTTTAATTTTTTCTTTTTATTTTATTTTGAATTCAGTACATGACAAATACAACAAGACAAATAATGCATTTTTCTCCAATAACTATATTCAAAATTTGAGACAAAAACTTAGAAGCATATATTCTATTTACAAATAATATGATGAGTCATATAAATTTTTGACTAAATAAATTCCATTTAAAATTGGAGGCAAATAATTGGAACTGAATATTATATCGTTGATTATTAAAATATGGGCAGGAGTATTTTGCAAACTTTTAGATAATTTGATGAACTTTACAATTTTTTTATATTGATATTATTATTACATGTTTGTTTTATATTGATATTGAAATTTGTGTTGTTTCATATTTGCATTGCCAGGTGGCGTTGATGGTAGAGATGATGCTCATCATGACACCACAGTTGGCAAGGCCAGTGATGATGCTGCCATCTTCAAGGCTGACCTAAGTGCTGAAGATGATGATAACGATTTTGCCGTAAGTGGTGGTGAGGGACCAGTTGATGAGGCCACAGCCATAGGCATTGCAGAAGGCGAGGATGGGAGCGATGAGGTAGACCACAAGGATGTGGTACCACCTGATCCGATAGTTGAAAATAGGGGCTTAGGATGATGGGGCTGGAGGGAGGTTAGTGAGGGAGGGAATTGATTAAACCATCGAAGGGGAAGGGGCTATTGTCGTGATGCTGATGAGGCGGTTGATGGGATTGTTAGAGGTTAGGAGGGCCATCGGTGAGAAAATCTTAGTGAATTTTAAGTCTGAAGAATTTGTTTTACGTTTAGGTCATTTATTTATTATTTTTTATTAAATTAATTATATAAATTTTAATATTATATATCAATATTATGTATCGATAGGCTCAAAAACCTATCGAACCGAGCATCAGAGTATTCGAGCTCGATTCGATAAGGGGTACAAATATCAAAGTCAACTTGAGTTCTAGTTCAAAGTTTGATAAGCTTGGTTTGTTAAGGAGTATTTTTAAGCTTGAGCTTGAATGACTCGATAAAGGCTTGATTTGCTAACAACCCTAGCATAGGAGGCGTTGGCGAGAATAGTAGAGATGAGGCATCTTGAATCGGTGGCCTTGGTTTGGGCAAGTCACAATGCAGCAACCGAAAGGTGGCCGACGAAGGCCTAAGGAGCGCCAATGATAGTGTTGGAAAAAAGGATATTGAAGGGGAAGCTAGATAAGGATGAAAGGAGGTGGTGGAGATGGATGGGATCGAAGTGGAGGTGGCAGAGAATGAAAGTAGAGAGATGAGAAAAGGAAAGACAGTCTTAGAAAATTGTAGATTTCTAAAGCTTTATATATAATTATAAACCAGACTAAATTCAATGAGGCTGGTTGTAATTTTAATTGACAATTGACTAATGCTATTAAAAAAATAGGGGGTGAGTGTAGATTTTCAAACCTCGGGGAGGTAAATGTAATATCACATAAAATTTATGGGTAATTATAGCAAAAACCCTTTAATCAATGGATTGCAAATCCATCACTTTTATAATCAAATTGTATTATACGTGCATAAGATTTCTAATTTCAAAATATTTTATTTGTCCTACCCTCTCTACAATATTTGCTATTTTAAATCATTCAAAATTTATATAATATTTTCATATATAGTAAGTTACTTTGTCATATTATCATTTAAAATATCATTTTAATATTTACTTTTTTCACTTTTCATTGATTGATGTTTACATGTGAATGATACAAATTGAAACAACACACAAACTTTGTGTTTTTCTTAATCTCAATAAACAAAACTCAAATATCTTTAAAGAAATTGGGGCCGAGCCACAAGGGTAGTAGTGATTTACCTTTCTTTTATATAATTAAGCTAGCATGGTTTGATTTCTCATTACTCATGTGAGAATTCTATCTTCTGATATCTAGAGGACTACCCATTTCCTAGAAAGCTCTACAGTGCTGGAATTATTTAGAGCAAATTTATTTTAATTTAATTCAAAATAACTTATTTTTATTTTTATATTTTTTTTATCTAAAATTATATTTATTTAAAATTATCTAATATTATCTAGGTGTAATGATTCATTGAAAATAAAATTTTTATAATCTTATTAAAATTTTTATGAATTTTTCTAAATTTAGTCTTTAAAAAAATAAAAATTTATAAAAATTTAATAACATCATAAAAATTTAATTTCAAATAGATTAGTATATCTACATAATATTAGTTTTCAAATAAAACCGGTTTAAGAAAAAAAAATGTAAAAATAAAAATAAGTCATTTGGATTAAGTTGGGTTAAGTTAAAATGAATTGACCTTAATAACTGAATAACATATATATAGGATTATGTTAGAGTTAGAAATGGTTAAGTAGAAACTTTTATTTTATAAATTTTAGATGATTTTATTTTTTTTAGGGAAAAAATTTATTTTGAATGTTTTCACTTTGAACTTCATAAAATAAATTATTCACAATTGAGGAAAATTTTCTGCTCTAAAATTCACAATATGCACTTATATTTTTATTGAAAGAAAAATGTCAATACAAAAAAACCTTGTCACCAATAAACTCAACCATAAATTGATAAAATCCAAGAGCATGAAGTGATCTCTTAAGAATTTTTACCAAGGCATCAATTAAAGGGTCATCTTTATCTGCTTAGTTCATGTGATAAAAATAAGATACTGTCCATGATTAATGTCTGGATTTAAGTTGCAGTGAGTGACGGAACTCTCACATAAAGCTAAAACAGAAAGTTACTAATTGCATTTCAACATCCAGAAGATTTCAAACCAGTTCATTTTAACTTAAATCAATTAACTATAAATTGACTTATTTTTATTTTAATTTTTTTTATCTAAAATTAATTTTAATTAAATGTTAATATCATATGGCTATAGTAATCCATTAAAAATATAATTTTTGTAAAATATATAAATAATAATAAATCAATTAATTTAAATTAAAATAAATTGCTCTTGATCTCACTCGCCAACCTTTACTTGAAAAAAAAAAAAGAAAAACAAAGAGAGAGGAGGTCGATTCATTTAGAAGAGAAGGCAGGAAGCTTTGAATTACAGCAGTTCGCGAGATAAGCCTAGCTGCCTAGGGCTAGGAGTAGTTAGCTCAGAGTCAACATCTTCCCCACCACTTGAGCTGATGCCAGTTTTTTGGTTTGCTTTCAATTCAAAACTCACAACTTGCAAGCCGTCTTTCTGAAATGAATCTGAGCTCTTTCTCAGCCTTTGATAACGATTGATTCGACCTTTTGTCTTTTCCTCACTGTGATCCACCTCTTACATGCTCCATTTTACAATTCTGTCCTTATAAAGTTATACTGCCACCAGGGAAAAAAAGGTAAATCACGACTTTTGGAAAATAAATAGCATGAGTTGTGTATATCACTTTTCTTAAAATCAATTTTACTGCAGGATAAAACATGTAAGTGGATTTTTTAAGAATAATAATTAAATTTATAGAAGAAGAAATTAAACCATTGTCATTATTCTAATTGTTATAACTTTTAAAAGTTGTGACTTTTTTAATTGATGTATTGATTCTAAAAGTTGTAACTTTTAAATAGTTGTGACTTTTAAATCAGTGTGTGTTGGTTCTATTCTTTAATTCTTAAGCCAATATATTAGTCTTAAAAATTAAAACTCTTAAAGAGTTGTAATTCTTGAATCAATATGTTGGTTTTAAAAGTTGCAACTCCTAAAATGTTATAATTCATTAAAATTTCTTCTTCCTATGTGAGATATATTTTCTCACACTTAATTCACAAACTATACAACAATCTCTCCCTAGTTAATTTATTCACAAAAGAATATGCTTCATTGAAGAAATTTAGAGATACAATGAAGTCAAAGGTGTTCGAAGATTGGACATTGACTTGCTATGTTAAAGCAGAAAACATATCATAAATATTATTTATTTGTTGTTCTCATAAAACCCACAGCAACAATCTTAACATTATTATATACGGTCTTGCACTAATTTTGCAAGTCATGAACATTTATAAATAATTGTCATTTTTTATTGAAGTGACACTACTTCACTATTCATTAGGTGGAGTTTAATTAAATCAAGGTCACGGGGCTTGCCATGTCTAATGACATCAAGATCCGTATTCAAAGTGTCTGCCTATAACCTCAATTAATCCTAATGGTAATTAACAAGTGGTGGTGGCTTAATTAAAGCCCCAAAAAAGATGTCGTAAAAGGAGCTTCATAACAAGTAACACTGAACCCAATACAAAAGGACGCCGAGCTTAGCTAGAGTAGCATAGCTAGTGCACCCAGGAAGGACAACAAAACAGAAGAGAAAAGGGGCTGCCAATTAGCTTAAGCGGCCCGAAACAGCCAGAAATGGAAGGATATTTGTCTTGGGAGCAACTCCTTTCCGGATTTGGTTCAGTGGATGCATGCATGTCAAGAGGTGAGACATGTCGGCTTACATGCATCACATTTCTTTCACTTCATCTTTTTACTTGGTCCCTATCAGACTAATTAATTGTATTTTTCCAATTGAGGATTGCTTGCTTATACACCCATATCAAGTATTTGTCTCCCAAATCTGGTAATTCAAAGCATCTGTCGCGGAAAATCGTTTAATTAGTGTCACTTTCAAGTACGGTAGCCCAATTCCTTCACACATCTATTTCGCAGCTAATGAGTCGTATGAGTGTTCTTAAACACCCTCAAATTTTTCTAACTCGCCAAAGACTAACTAAAAAAACCTTAAAAATGACATCACAGACAAAACTTTTTTATTTTTAAACCCTTTACCACCCGCAACTGATCAAATTTTTTTTTTAGTTTTTAATACTTTTAGGCAAAATATACGTTATAAGTATGTGTAATTGTTTAATTTTATAACAAATATTTATTAATATTTGAAAGGAAACTTGTACTTTTACTTTTTTTCACAACTTAAAATTTATGGTTTTAATATATATATTGAAATATTTATATTAGAAAGATTTTCAATTAATCTATATACATATAACTTACATGTCATACTCTTACAATATACTGTATTCGTTTCATTTTACTTAAAACGTATTCCTTTTTGAGAAGTCTCAAAAAAGTTGAAACGTTTACTCTTTTGGAAAAGTTTAAACAATTAAATTATCATTTTACACACAACCCAATAAAGACTCTTTTTTTAATCTCCACTCAATCTCTCACTGCACAAAATCCAAATTTTTTTTTCTTTTTTAATTATTATTTAAACTTTTACTACATAAAAAAATAATACAAATTACATACACCTTAATCTCTATACCCAGACAAATGTTTCAACTAAAATAGGACGGAGGGAGTAATACAATACCAACATTGTACCATATTATGAAAGAAAAATGGTACACCTTTCCGTACAGAATTTAAAACATTGTTTGATAAACCGTCTTCTAATGACAAAGGAGACACGTAATTACATTATACTCTCAAGAAGAATAGGTTCTCATATATTTCTAGTTATGGTTATTGTATAATAAAATATTAAAATCAAATTCATTTTAATTTTAGTCAACTTGATTTAGAATAACTTATTTTTATTTTTATATTATTTTATTTAGAACTAATCTTATTTTAAAATTAATATTATTTAGGTGTAATAATTCATTAATTATAAAATTTTTATAATTTTATGAATTTTCAGAGTGAGAAAAGTTTTCCCATTTTATTGTTTAACGGAGAGTTGTAAGAATTTATTATGTGGAGAGATAATTATAGATTTTTCAAAATAGGGGAAGCAAATTTTGGATGGCCATCTCATGAGAAATTTTGTAACTTTAGCATAAAGAAAATATGGCTCCAACAGAAGGTACCCTAGAAATAGCCTCTAATTACGTCATCCGCTGTTCCTCGCATCATTCTAATTCCGTTTATCATAATTTTCATTTTTAGTTTTTGCTGGCTGGATCTTCCCATACGCTACACCTTTGACATTGATATGAATCTCGGCCCAAGTTGCGCTTTAGGTCCTCCATCTAATGTCTCTTTTATTTATTTCAAGCTTGATTCGCTGATGTCCGCCTAGTAAAGTGTCGGGACACATACTTGTGAAAAGAAATCAGACGTACAAGAAATAATCTGACACTTAAAAAAAAACAAACAAACAAACCTCCAAAAGAATTTAAAAGATAATTTTGTAAATTTTTTGGCACAGTCAACAATTATAATAGAATTAGGTGCGACACCAATTCAAAATGAAAATATTTGTGTTCCATAGCTAGCTAAAATGGCAACTATATGTAGACATCCAGGTGAAATACTAGATTTTAAGGGTTACTGCACTTTAAAATACAGGCATTTACAAACGGTCAAACTACAGTTGGAATGATTCTAAGTAAAAAAAAAACCATCTCAGAATTTAATTTTATAAAAATATAATTGATCTTCTCTAACATGGCTAATGGGAAATAAATGTGTAACTCATGAGCAGGGATTGCAATAGATAAGATGTTGGTAGAAAAATGCTATTCTTGCTATCCTATCTATCATGTTTTTTTTTTTTGTATGCAGAAACATATTTACAAGTTTAGGTAGGGTAAGAGATATTTTATGATAAAGGAAAAAGTAAATGCCTACTTGTTCAAAACCCAGAAGGCACTAAAACTAATTTTGAATGATATTGTATGTGGAAGTAGGGAGACATGAGTCAAACTCCTGACATCCCATTTCCCTTAGTGTCATTTTACCACTTTTATAAGACTTCTTATCTTTGTACTTATATATGAACAAATGTAACATATCTGTAACATATCTTTGATCTTATTTATACATATATGTCATATGTTTGTACATATTTGTCACTTATTTTATACATTTAATTATATATATATATATATATCATTCAATTTGTACATAACTTTAATTTTAGAGGGAAGTGAGATTTGATGCGTTCATACATATTTTTATATGGGAGGTTGAACTTGTACATATTATTAAATATATTGATAACATATCTATGATCTCATTTGTACGTATGTTACACATTATTTAGATGTATTTATCACTTTATTTATATATCAAGTTTGTACCTGTTTAATATCTGATTTTTATATATCTCTAATTTAAAAAAATATATATTTAATTTATTCATATTTATTTTTTATTATGAAGGATAATATTAAAGTATAAATATATATAGATATAAAGATTTGAGTGCACATTAGACTCACCGGACTCACAACTTACCCGAATCCAATGAATAAAAAAAAAATTCAAATTCAATCCATATTTCTTTTAACTATAAAAAAATTTCCTACGTATCGCACAGTATATGATCGAATACCCACCATGGCAAATGTCACTGACATCCAAACTTACCCCTCTCTCTTTTAGCTCTATGAGGCTTATTTGAGTTTGATTGGCGACAACCGACAAGGTGACGAATAAGTAAGAGACTAGAGGGGTACCCTGGTAATTATGTGATGAG
This sequence comes from Aquilaria sinensis, assembly GCA_005392925.1. Lineage (NCBI taxonomy): Eukaryota > Viridiplantae > Streptophyta > Magnoliopsida > Malvales > Thymelaeaceae > Aquilaria > Aquilaria sinensis. The sequence continues at coordinate 418,741 of SMDT01000373.1, read as the reverse complement.
AGGAGTTATATATTAAGCCAAGTCCCTGTCTCTTCAGCTGTGCTTGATTGAGGTGTAAAAATCATAAGAGCCTTCTGCTCTGTGCCGCTGGCAAGCAAGAGGCGAATCCGTCTTCAACTTTCAACCTCTCTGCTCTGCTCTGCTCTCCGAAATCACTGAAAACTAAAGCTTTACACCCTCTCCATCTCATAAGCATTAAGCCATTCCTTTTCCAGACCAAATTCCTCAATCCATCTCGTATTGTTCCCTGGCTTGCGCTTCTCTTGCCGTCTTACATCCTATCCCACATTACACCGCAACAAACAGTCCGAATTTTAAAACCGATAACAATCGGATATCCGCTTCAGAAAGAGATGCTTCCTTGTGGTTCAGATACTCTCGCCTCTTTCTTGTTGCCGACATCGTCTTCCTCTGTTCTTCAAGGTATTTTTTTTGTCCCTTCTGTGTCTTTACGGTGTCTTACTCCACCAAACCAAGCACCAGTAATGGGTCTCCGTTGCAGTTACTTTTTTTGGTAGCATGCATTAGCTTAATGCAGGAAGCTTTATGTATGATAAAGTCTTTTGGCTTCTTAACCGATGTTAGGATGAAACTTTCGGAACTTCAGCAAGAAATTGTCGCCTTTTGCCTTGTTTGTTGTCCGCGTGCAGAATCCCAAACGACAATTCTTGTGAAACTGATATGAATGACAAGTGGTCTGAAAATTAAACAATTGACTTTGATTTAGGTGAAAGATCTCACCTTTTGCAACTGTTTGTTATCCGCGGGCAGAATCCCAGATGAAATTTTTTGTGAAACCGATTGTTTTGTGCAATGAAAAATGACGATGACAAGTAGTCTGAAAATTCGAAAGTTAACTTTGATTTTAGGTTCCAAGTCTGTGTTGGATTATGATAATGGTGACGGAGATGAGTCATTTCTCCAATCGCCAGATAAGGAAGAGAGCGTTGGAGAGGGCTGCTGTGAGGATTCCTGCAGTCGGCCAGCGAAGAAGAAGCGTTTGAGCTCTAATCAAGTTGAATCACTTGAGAGAAATTTTGCGGTTGAGAACAGGCTTGAACCAGAGAGGAAGTTGAAGTTGGCCAAGGAACTCGGGCTGCAGCCACGCCAAGTTGCAATTTGGTTTCAGAACCGGCGTGCTAGGTTCAAGAACAAGCAACTTGAAGAGGATTATGACTTGTTGAAGGCTAGTTATAACAAGCTCAAGGTTGATTATGACAGTTTGTACAAGGAGAACGAAGTTTTAAGAGGCGAGGTAATAATTTGGCCCAGACGATCAATGACATTCTTTCTCTGTATCGGATTGATGTTTGTCATTGTATTGATTTGGTACAGTTATTTTGTTTAACAGGTTCTTGCTCTCAAACAATTGTTGCTTGCTGAAGAGAAAGCAGAAGGAAGATTGGAGCTAGACTTGTTTGATGCTGTCCATTCGTCAAATGCTGAACCTAAAAGCTCAATTACTGATCTTGATCCTTTTAATGCTTCAATTGAGTTAACTAGGAAGAGCGATGTGCTAGACTCAGACAGCCCAAATGGCAACCGCTGTTTTTTCATCGAGCACGCCGATTCTACTCACGTTATTGAACCAGACCAAGCTGATTTCTCCAAAGACGAAGCAGACAATTGGAACAAGACCCTTCTGCAGCTCCCTGCGTTCCCAAATTTGGAACTTGAGTACTACCACGATCACCCGCCTGCAGGCTGTAGTAGTTTTGGGTTCACAGTTGAAGATCAGAAATTGTGGTCCTCACTTTACTAAGTTAAATCACCAGCTCCTAATTTTGGCAGTGATATGTTGCAGCGGCCACCTGTAATTATCCCTGTGGCTAAGAGTAATCCTTTGTGTCTATTTTTGTTTACTCACCGGGTACCCTCCAATCACACTATTGCTTCAGCATGCCATTTGTATGGTTCTTCTCCAAATCTGGCCTTGGTGAGCTGGAAAATTCAGTGACCCAGAGTAATGGAACCCACCTTTTGCCTTTCTGTTTCGATTGATATGCCTTAAATTAATACCATTACATGTGGAACATGTGAGAAAGGTTGATTTGTTTACTTTGGTTGCTACATTGATCTATAATTAATCTTTCCGAGAGAGAGTACTCACTTTGAACTCCAGTGAGTAGATCTTCACGTTTATTATTATTGTCCGGGGTCAATTTTAAAATGTTGAAATTCAAAGCTGCAATATTTTTGCTTATCAAATGAATTTAGAAATAGATATGCTGGTGCCGGAAAGGTGGACAAAATGCATGTTTCATCTTAGCAAAATGAGAGAGAGAAGTAATGAAGCAAGGTATTTGGAATCCCAGCAGTTGGAAAGGTTGAAAAAGAAAACTTTCAAGGCCACAAAAGTCAGCTTCTTTTGGTGTAATTCAACCTTTAAAAGCTTTTTGTCAACTGGCAATGACCATCTGGGTTTGATTTACTGTTGTTTATCAAGAGGTTGACACTTTAGCCTTCCCTGGGTATTTTACTTTGTGAGAGATGCAATGGTTCCAGTTCATGAATTTTATTATAAACTAGTAGGAACTTTGCGATACATAACATGATGGATTTCAGTTTCGTTAAAGTTTGTCACCCCTAGCTTTAGTTTGAACAAGAATAACATACATACAAAGACTGGTAAAATTTTTTTCTTCTATATCATGTTTCAAGTAGTTAGGGGAGGACTTGAATTTGAGAGGTTTGCACACAATTTTGTATCAACTCATCATCTATTGCAAGGGGTAGGGGTAGAGCTACCAATTTGGAACATTAAAAACTAGAATCAAGATGTTAAATACTGTTACTGTTAGGTATATCGCACCCCAAATTTTTAAGGTATACTACAATGCATATCATTACCGTTTTCACAAAAAAAAAAAATATAAATGTTAGAATATTATTTTAAGATAACATAATTTGTTCAACAATTTATTTTTACACATTTTATATGTATTCTAATTTTTTTATCATAATTAGTCAAATATAAATAAAATATATATGATAGAAGATATTTTTTAATACAAAAAACATAAAAAATGTTATATATAGAGCAGAATAAAGAATACTAAAAAAAACTAATTTTTTGATATAAGAGGAAAAAAAATAATACTTTAATAATAAAAATACATTTTCTAATACTACATTGAGTTCCTAGATGACTAAAAGTACGATACTTCTTTGCTGTCTTGTTCTGCAAAAGCAACATATTATCCCACATCATGAAATTTTGGTTTTAAGTTAAGAAATTCTATAAATAAGAGAAATATTCAGTTGGGGTAACATGCACAAAAAAATTAATTGGGGGAAATTATTTAATACCATGTTGTAGCTGAAAAATATAATGATTGTTACTAAATAGATTATTGAAAAGGATTAAGGCTGATGATGATGAACCTTCGATCAAAGATGATGACATTTGTTGTAGTTATCCATATGATCCATATACCATGGAGTCACTATGATCAATTAAACTCATGTTGGGACCTTCAAGCGGCTACCATCTATTAAAATTTTAAATTAACTAAGCAAAGTAACAAAAAAAAAAGTATATGTTTATTTTATGATATATATGTATTATTTATATTTTAATATTTTATATATTTATGATATTTTGATGAAAAATAAAAAATAGCCCAAAAAAATAAAATACTGCGATATGTACCACACAGTTTTTAGACAAAATACATATAAAAAATTAGCGGTACTTGAAATACCGCATTGTAAAATGATAGAATGTAAAAAAATTTGTATTATATACCATATATTTACAATAAATGATATGCCATAATATACCGTGATATTTAATACTATCACTATAACACACTTGATCCGAAACTCATAGCTCCTCCCAGGCAGCAGGCACTACAACTCTTTGTTTAGTTGATTTCTTTCATTAAGAAAAAGAAAAGGTGGGGTTCCTATTCTTTTGACGGCGAGATACTTTTGATAAACTTATACTAGTTGGGTATTATTTTAAGCGCCACGATTAACATGTTGAAACTTGAAGTTGAAGAAATGAAGCTCCTATTTTGGGCCATCTTGTTTTTTTGGTAATAAAAGCAGAAATACTTAAAAAGTAAGGAGAGACAAGTAGGAGTTACACGCTGTCAAGGTATTACAACTACCGTACATGATCCAAGAACACCATTAATCGCAAGAGGGCCATCTCATTGTTGATTACTTAATCAAGGGGAAATTTCCACAAGAACAAGCTAGCGGTTCCGTTCCGGTGTGCCTAAAATATTTGAGCACCCTATGTTCTAAACCGCAAGGCTAATGGTGAAGCGTCATGTGTCCAGCTAAACAAGATAGAAAAAGGGGCAATAAGATGAGACGTGGCTGTCACTTCCTAGTGGACTGAAACAGGAATACAGGTGCATATGGCACACGTGCGCATCTCCACTCTGGGCCCCACTCTCCACGTACACATCATCCTCATAGTTCATTCCTCTCCCAGTTGGAGAAAAAAAAAAAAGAAAGAAAGAAACACGTTCTCAGTGGGTTCTTATTAGGGAAAATTATAAAACCCTTAGATTTGGTCAAACTTATATTTTACCCCCTATTTAATTTATAGTATTTGATAATAATTTTTAAAATTTTAATTTAAATTATCTAATACTCATGTTTTAGTAATTTCAAGATTTTTGATATTTTTTTCACAAGTAACAAACTTTTAAAAAATATTGATATATATTTACAGGAAGAAAAAATTAATAATTTAAAATATGTATTAATTATAAAAAAAATATTAGAGAAATTAAAATTACTGGAAGATGACTATCGTATAATTTAAATACAGTTTCAGAAGTTGTTATCAGACAGTATAAAAAATATAAGGAGTAAAATGTAGGTTTTTAAAAATAGATGGGACAAATTGTATGTTAGGGCATACTTCAGTGAATAATTGTAAATTTTCCTTCTTATTAATACTTACGTGTATCCAAGAGAAAAAAAAAAAGATAATGGTTAAGATATTCTTAGATAACCTAGGGCTAAACTTCAGGGCGGGCTGGGGTATGAGTTAACTTCAAGCTTATTGTCAGGAAATAATGGGATGTGTTGCCTTGCCTTGTGCCAAGATTTTGTCATAATAAGATGGAAATCCAAAACCTTCTCACAAGTTTTATTATTATTCCCTCACATGAAAAGGTATCCTGACTATTATTATTATTATTATTATTATTATGGCTTGTGAGATAGTAAAATTAGCAAGGATAGTTCCTAAGGCTCTTATCAATTAGGAAAACCATATCATAGAAACAACATACAAACAGAAAAAAGAACATTAATGGCAATTGTACCTTAGTGAACAGTATATCTTAGCTTGTGAATGTTTATGAGCATCGGCAACAAGAAAAGGCCACATGACATTTAGTTCAGCTAAGTTGAGGAAAACATAATCCACTCAATCGAAATGAACTGAGCAAAATGAGAGCAGACCTACAGCTAACAGTCTCCAAAATGAACCATGCATGGGATGGGAAACTGAGGCCCGAGAGCTGTCATTCTTACTACTCCGATGAAAACCAAAGCCTACAACAACGGTAATGCCAAAGTTTGCCGGATCCACTCGGTGACTCACATAATACTGGATTCAGTCCCCGACTCGCGGTTCTCTGATTCGAATACAATATACCAGCAGCCTAATCTCTATGCTATCAGACTACAAGGTACTGAGTCAGGTGCCTGTAGTTGTGCCTCTAACCATCACATACCACAAATCCAGTAACTATGGGTATCACTGACATGTTCAGCTAAACGACTTCCTCATGTTTCGAAGGACACTCCACATAAACGTGGACACAACGAAGAGTAAGACCCCAGTGATACAGGCATATTTGAGGCCAAGGCTTACCAGCAAGTTTACCAGTAAACCAGCAAAGACAACACCAAAGAAATTTGCTGATACAGCAGCCCAAAATGGCATATCAAGTACGGAAGCAATGATGGCTCCGGTCCATGCTCCAGTCCCCGGGAAAGGAACGGCCACAAACAGCATCAACCCCAGCCACTGAAATTCCTCAACAGGGCCAGCCTTTGCTTTCGCCCTCTCGAACAGTGAGTTGAGGAACCGGGATGCAGTTTCATTCCTCCCAGCCAGAAATGAAGCCAATCTCTTGAGGTACAGTATGATCAAAGGAACGGGAACCATGTTGCTGCAGTTCAAAATACCAAGACGGTAAGACAGCAACAGAGTAGTATACCTCCTCAACTATCACCAACCAGACGCCCCTACATTTCTAGAATGTTGGAGGGTATGAACTACCAACTACCAAGGGATCGTCATGCAATGCAATAAAATCAAGTACTTGCTATATGTTACCTATGTGTATGCCTCGGGCTCAGCTATTAGATATCAGCATCCAGAGAAATGAAAACAACTGTAATAGACGTAGCTTAAACATAATCTACCGCACATGTTAATTTTCGCAAAATCAAAGGGATTCAAACTGAAAAATAGGAGTCATACTACCTCTCTTCCTAAATGTTTTGTTACTTTTTTACTTTTGAACTCTGAGTTTGGGTTGGAATATCTTTTTGAAAAGTTAAACGACATTATTATTTTGAATTTTCTTTTTACAAAAACTAATAAGTATAAAACATTGAGCAAACTCAAGTTTAAAAAATTTAAAAGTGATAAATAGTTTTGGATTAGAGGGAGCAGCTGTTTACTAGGACATACTATCGAGAAGAAAAAGTCTTGAAGGAAATGAAACTAACCCAAGAACAGACAAGGCAGTTAAGGCCAGCGGATTAAGCTGCAACCAGTAGCCAACAGGAATAGCCCCACGGAGCTCAATGATGGGAAGGGTAGCGAGAGCAAACACAACAGCTTCGTCAGGCCAGCCCGATCTCCGCAAGAAAGCGGCGAACTTGAGCCCAAAGCTGGAAGCTTTAATCGAGTTCGCGGCCGCATTAGCTTCCCCCGACGCTGCAAACCAAGCCAGCGACAGAGATGCCCAGACCACAACCCAGAAGAGAAACTTCGCTGGCTTGTCCTCGAACCCGCGGAGAACCTCCTCCTCTGGGTCTCGATCAACAAACCCATTCGGCGACGCCCTTCTAAGGTTCTCATGGAGGATCAACCGCGATGGGCACCGAAATGACAAGAATTGCTTCGATTCAAGAAGGGTTTGTCTGCTGGGTACGATTTGCGGGCACTTAGAATGGTGGGTTAGAATTCGGGTCTGCCTAAAAGAGGAAGAGAATGCTAGTGGCCACGCTGATGCTACTATCGAGACTGCCATTGAAGAAGTTGGAGTCCCGCTGCTGAATCAATCTGACTTCCCTTTTGGCTCCCTGGAGACGTCCATTGGAAGGAGAACTGTCTTCGGTTATTGGCTAATTTTTGTTATCTGACTGAGACTCTTGTTGGAGTTAGGCTTTTAATAGCAGAAATTGTTGGGTCCGGCTTCGTTTGAGAGTTGAGAAAAGATACTGTTTTGGCGAAAGAAGAGATCTTTCTGGTTGGGAAAAGTCCAGCCAGAAGAACTTGCAAGCAGCGGCGTTACAAAAACAATGGGGAGGAGTTACCAAAGTTTGCGTTTCTGCCCCCCGAGTCTCCTCACATGACGCTCGGTTGGAGCTGGGGATCCGGGCGAGTGGTGGTATCCATTCGACACGACAGTAGAGCCAAGTTTGTGCGGGAATAGAATTAAGAAAAAAACGAAGAAATTTGTGACTCGTCCCTAACACTGGATATGTCGACCGGGGTCGGGTTGAGTTTAGTTCATATCATTTGAATTTGAGTTTGATTGGGTTTGCATTAATTTGAGTTTAGGTTGGGTTATTTGGGTTCAAGTTAATTTTAAGGTTGAGTTTAATTCAAGTCAGGCCATTTTTAGTCTTGTGTAACTTTAGGTCTGGTTATCTGAGTTTTAGGATCAGATTCAGGTTAATATTCGGGTTTAATCGGGGTTACTAGTGTATAGGTTGGAATGACTAGATTGATTTGACTTTTTTATTTAGATTTTGCTAAAATTTAAATTAAAGAATTTAATTTTTGATGCTAAGATTTAAAAAGTTTAGAGACCTTAGAGGTCGTTCGAGATCAGTGTAGGTAAAATGGAAAAATTTGAGTGTGAATTGGATATTTTTAGAAAGTTTTAGGCAAAATTGAAAATTTTAGGGCAAATCTACCAACTCTCAAGAGTTTGAGGTAAATCTATCAATTTTGTAAATTTTTGGGCAAAACTAATGATCTCATAAAGTCATGGGTTAATTTTACAAATCCTAGAAAGATTTAGCTAAATTGAAAATTTGCATAAAATTGGGGACCGGAACACTAGCCTAAGAGTTTCATTAGAGTTGAATTAGAGTTCTGTCCAAATTATATACTAACAGATAGAAACCTCGTCAAATTGAATTTGGATGAGGTTTAATATTTCAAAATCTTGTTAGTCATGTTTATGCCTCCTTTAGTATAAATAAGGGTTTTTCACATTATAAAGAATTGAAATTTGATTTAGTAGCTTTATAGAATTACGCTAAAATAAGTCCTTTTAGATTGAGATTGTCAAATTAAGTTAATTACTGTTGATAAGGTTATCAAATTTGAGAATATTGAAAATTATTAAGACTTCTTAACCAAAAAATCGTAGAAGACCCCCAAACAACTCAAGACAAATCACTATTTTTTGAATTTCTTAAATTGCATGATCATAATTAATGTACAATTTAGATAAATAATCAATATATAAAAAATTATAAAATTTTAAATATATACCAACCATATATTTTATGTTAATTTGGGTTAAAATAATATATTATTAAGTTTAAACTCAAGTCTTTTCGGGTTTGGATTAAATCAGTCTCAGGTTCATGTCATTTTGACTTCAGGGCAATTTAGGTTCAGTCCAATTTGAGTTCGGGTTGCTCCGGGTTTAGATCATTCAAGTTTTAGGTTTTTTTGGTTTCATTTTAATCGGGTTTAGGTTCAAGTCGAGTTGAGTACAACAAGGTTCAAATCGTTGATTTTTTTGGTTAAATTGGGTAAGGTTGGATTTGGGTTCGAGTAAGTCAGTCCATGTTTTGGGGTCGGGCTAAATTTTTCCACCTTTATCTAATACTCACTTGCTAGTGGTAACACATTTTGTCCCTGGTCTCAGACAAGTTATAGTAGGATTGATAATATGGGCACAAATTGCAAATAAATCATTGAATTTTGTTACTTGGCCTAGTTATCCCATGGGTAATTGCTCTCTCCTATGGGCCATAGCACTAAAGCTCAGGAGAAATATACCACTCCTTACTCCTTTCATGTGTAAATGATCTCTACTAGCCTAAAAAATCTAATTTCCTTATTATTTACTTCATTCTAGGAATACTATTTGATGTATTTTTGTTTTTTTTAAGTCTTTTGAGCTTCTGTTTGTATTGCAATGATGAAACATGGGAGCTTGAGATAATTTAACCAGCGAAAAAGGAAAAAAAAAATCAACAAAAAGATTAGCATTGTAAATAGTTGAATACGGTTACAGTTGTGACTAGCCAACAATACATACCATTAACAATCCTAAAAAATTGTACTATACGCTTCACATATGTTTTTTTTTTAAGAAATAATAAATAAATAAATGGCCATGTATCAACGAGTTCGTTTACACCGCTGCTTGCAATCTTGATCCTTTTCCATATTATCCTAGTTTCAATATCTACCGTACTTCCCATCGGCATTTTAACGTAAAAAATTATGGAGCATAACTGGTGGCAAATTCAACTCGATGTAAGCTTTTATGGCAAAACAGCCAATAGGGAACATTGGGAAAAACCTTATGTGCTCTTTTGCTAGTTGTTTTTCTTCAATGCAAGGTATTTGCTTTTTTTTTTTTATATACTCAGAAGGAATAACAATAAGTGAAGGAGAAGAAATATGCATCATAATTCTAAATTGCTATAATGTCAAGCCAAGAACCACTTGAAGAAGCAAGCATTTGCTTTTTTGATTGAGTAGGTTAAGAGAAGCAACTTGAGTAATTCATGTTCCTGCCACTAGTCATTTCATCCAATATAATTGATTGATATCTTTTTGCTAGCAGACAAATATTATCTAATTGCCCATGTTTATGCACAATACTCGGTATGCTACAAATGCACCATAAGCTCAATAAATGCTAAGAATACACCATATGGTTCATCATATTCAGACAAAACCGAAAGCTTCGATACTACTTGTTGGGTAAAAAAAAGTTCCCCAATCACCTATCATACATAGCAGAACAACAAACACAATCAAACAAGTACACATTAATTTAACGTGATTCGGCTCTTAACTAACCTACATCTATGGATAAGAGAAATATCTATTCAAATAAAATATAGAGAATATAATAGAAGTATGCCCTTAGTGCACATACTAGCTTATGAATGCCCTACACATTACTAACAACCCCAATATTTTACCATCACATAATTACAAGATATGATCACAAAAGGCTTCACGTCCAAGCCTTTTCTGGTTTTTGAACCTTTTCTCTCTCCTGAAACCTCACATATTGCCTATTTATCACATTGGTTTTTCTCTTATACTCAAACCCTAACATAAGATGTCTTTTTATAGGTTACACCCAAACCCAAACCACAACAAAATAGGAAAATCAAATCCTAAACAAACTAGATTTATAAAGCTTCTTATATTTAAGCCAACAAGCCCAACACTAATGAGGTCTTGAAAGAACATCAACATGTCCTTTAGGCTTTGGATAGCAAGAGCCAAAGTGTTTTGAATTCCCACAATTCAAGCAAATGCAAGAAACTCTTTCTCACTTGAAACTAACCCATCTTCCCTCAACAGGTGAAGTTGGGATCATTACCACAAGTTTGCTTGCAGTTAGAAGTTTAGATATATCTAAAGGTTTAGTAAATTCTTGATGAACTTTTCCTTTTAAAGTCTCTCATTCTTGTTGAATCAATTGGTTATTGTGTTTAAGGATAGCCAAGTTTACTTGTGCGGCAGATGTTGTGGCATTGAGTTCCTTCATAGTTTTAACTAATTCTTGAATGAGCCATGAATTTTTAGCTTTTGTAGCTTTTATTAACTCATAAAGCTATTGTACTTTAGTCTCATGCACCAACTGATGTTTCTCCAAAATAGATTTAAGCTTCAAAATTTCATATTCTAAATATGAAGTATTGGATTTCACAACCATTGGTTTGGCCACTTGAAATGCATAAAGGTTTTTTGCTGAACGGGTTGATAAAAGAACTTCTTGTAGTGACAGAACATAATCAAATTTCTTGCCATTAAGTCTTTGTAAGTGCATCCACTCCTCAAGGCAAACTAATTCAAATTCACTTAGTTAATACATAAAAAGATGTCATGGCTCACCCTCAACCTTATCTCCTTCAAGTAAAAATTTTCATTAACTAAGACATTCTTTCATATAACTTAAACTAGCCATATTATCTTCACAGAACTTAGACAACTCATCTAGCACAATATTTTTTTTGTTTATCAATCATCTGTGTGGAGGTAGAGGCAATTGAATTCCCATCCCCAATAAGAAACCCTTTCTTAAGCTCTTCCAACTATTAACACAAATAGCCAAGAACAAGGGTGACAAAGAACACCACAAGGGGAAAGCCTATAGGCCTAAACTAGTAGGACAATGAGGCAATAAAAAAAAAAAACAAACAAACACTTGAAAGAACTGAAGTACAACACAAAACCTTAAAACCACCAGATATGTGAAGATTTCAGGATCTCATGATAACACATTCTTATGTTATCTACTCATGTATATGCCACATGCATATTTGTCTAATTGAGTTCAACATGAATATAAGCATGCATCATTCTAATTTCTTTAACATATTTTATGCATTTGATATAATATGTTATATAGCATGTGAATTTTACATACTTATTGTGTCAAACAAATCCTAGCATGCTACTAAGAACATACATGTAAATAATAAATGAAACCTAGCATGTTACTAAACCAAGAAAGAATATGTACCTTTCTTCTTGGTTATGTGTGACGAAAATGAGGAAAGAACTTGATCTTGGAGGAGCACTTTGAGGCTTGAATTGAGATGAACAATCTCAATGTTAATCCACCCACAATGCTCTAAAGAAGTGTCAATGCTCTAAAGAAGTGTCTAAAATTTCGGCCACTAAAGAAAATTGAAGGAGAAGATTTTTCTCTCAAGAAAATGGAGCAAATGGAATCCCAAGAAGTGAATTAAATGGCCGGCCCTTTAGCCTATTTATAGATGACCAAAAGGCACACCTTTACACCAAGCAAGGTGTCATTTAAGCCAAGGAACACTTCCTTTGGCCAAGGGTCATATATATTGGTGAAAATACATGTCTCTTTGGCCAAGGAACACTTCCTTTGGTCCAAAAAACACCTATTGGCCGAAATAATGAGTCTCCTTGGCCAAGGAACATGTCTTTTAGGTCTATGCCGAAAATACATGTCCTTTAAGGCCAAGAGACATCACTCTTGGTGCTAAAACCACCTATTGGCCGAATATACATGTCTATTCACTCAAGGAACACTTCCCTTGGATGAAAAGACATATTCTTTTAGCTAATAGTCATCTCTTTTGATGAAGAGACATACCTTTACACAAAAGATATGTCTCTTGGTGGTTTTAAGCTAAAAGTAAGGTGAGCTGGCACAAAGCTAGCTCACTATACTACTTATGCACCATTGAGCTCCTTTGAGCTCCAACCAAGCTCCATGAACTGAGGTCCAGCTTCTTAAGCTGACCTTGAGCTGGAGTTGGCTGCCCTCAGCTGAAATGAACTGAAGTCCAGTTACATTTAGCTACCAGAAGCTGAAGTGAGCTGACTTGAGCTGACTTGAGTTGAAGTCCAGCTACTTTGAGCTACTTATAGCTGAAGTGAGCTGAAGTCCAGCTATTCTGAGCTACTTATAGCTGCAGTGAGCTGACATAAGCTAACTTGAGCTGAAGTCTAATTACCTTGAGCTAACATAAGTTGAGGTCCAGCTGCCTTCAGCTACTTATAACTGAAATGAGCTAAATGGAGCTACTTCTAGCTGCCTTAAATAGCTGTTCAAGCTAGAGTTAGCTCAATGAGCTCAAATCCTACCTTAAAAAGGATCTTGGTGCACCAAGAATTCCAACAATATGAGCCAAGGATAACATACCTGCCAAATTAAAGTAAAGGAACAAAAAGAACCAAACATGAGGCTAATTTAAGGAAACAAAGATTGACCAAAAATCAAAGGGAAACAAGCTGCGGAATTAACAAGGGCAAAACAAATGAAATAGCATAACAAAAACCATGCACAATCTAAGAACAAGGAAGCAGATGAAGAAAAATAAGGTTTTTCCAGTAACATATTTTTTGGATATAAAAGGGAAAAAAAATTATAAAGATACAACTAATGAAAATTTTTGTTTTGTTTATTTTTATATTTGATAACCTATGTAGATGTGGGAGTCCATGGAGATCATTATCACGAGTTGGACCTAAAATAAATACAAAGTCAAAAGCCTAGAGTTGTGTGTTGAGGACAACCCTCCAATGCTCGAGTTAGTAATAGTGTGAGAAGAGTGTAAGAGATTCAGTATTGAGAATAAATATATTGGAGGTTTTCTATGAGGAGCTTATTATAGGCTTGATGGTGTGTTTGATAAGTGAAAGGGTTCTTGCTTTCTTAGACTAGAATCCTACAGCTTGGGGAATTTCATTCCTTCTCCAATTCAATCATCAATATGGTAATTAATATTGAATTGATCAATGAGAATGCCTCTAATTAGTCAAATCCATGAGAATCTCACTAATGGACTGCCATAAAGATGAGTCTAAAACTAGTATGGTATCAATGTGGCCCCTTCCCTAAGGTGAAATGGAGGGAGGAAGTTACTCTTCATTTCAAAACTACCCATGAAATAACTGAGGCGTGGGACTTTTTGCAGCTAAAGGGCGGTTGAGAGATTGTCACTTTATTTAGCTGAGATTTTTGAAAATAATTAAAAATATTTATTTTTCTATACACCGATTATTTGTTAAAATTGAATTATGGTTGGAACGTTATATTTTAAGAAAGTTTGAAAAGCACTTATATATTTTTTTTTCTGAAAACATGAGTTTTTTTCTTGCAAATTTTTTTCTAGTTAAAGGAAATAAATTTACAAAAATTTAACTAATGAAATTTTTATTTTGTTTATTTTCATATATTACTTTAATGAAAGATGATCGGTGTATCAATGTCTCTAAAATGAAAACCACTTTTATATGATCCAACTAATTTTTTTTATGCACTGAATAAAAGAAGAAGAAAAAGAAACAAAGGAAAGAGAAGTCATAAAGGCTATAAGCAAATATCTTCATAGGTGTAAGTATCCTTTGAATTTTCATCTTCTGCACTTAATAAGACTTGCTGCTCTTATTGTCATGGAAATGATGCATTTATAGGGAGAAAAAAAAAGTATCCTTTATGTGGTCATCCAAGGTGCATAGTGTTGATGCTTAGCAATTTATTAGTTGGTTTTTAATCTCTTATGTTTGTTCCCTGTGTTATCACATTTTGTGAAATCATTAGATTGCTTACTAAATAAAGTATCTAATGTTTTCTCAAAATCTAGTATAAATGAAATAGAGTAATTATAACTCATTCATTCGGTATCATTTTGATAACGAGAGACTTAATTTGATGAAGTACTTCTAATGTTATTTCCACCCGTATTTTTAATATAGGGACACACCAATTTAAATTTTTTCCTTTTCCCTTGCTGATCTTGTCTTTTTATGTTAAATTGATATTTATATTCACTTTGAAAAGGATATAAAATTTAGCTTTCTGATTCGAGCGAAGTTAGTTTAAATGGCATGAAATTGGTTTCTCACGAAATCATCCTCAAGAGCAGATTACTTATGTCCCAGGACCAGGACGATGAAAAAAAATTAAAAAATAAAAAAAACTGTTGAAGCAACGCCGTCTATTGGCGTTGTCTTTAGGGGTGTAAACGAACAGAACGTTCGGTGAACCTTAGTGAACAGTTCGGCGGGAGTTCGTTTATGTTCGTTTATTTAGTTAAACGAACGAACACGAACAGATTTTTATGTTCGTTTAGTTAAATGAACGAACACGAACAAAGTCTCGTTCGTTCATTTACGTTCGTGAACTGTTCGGTTAATGTTCGATTAGTGTTCGTTTATGTTCGTTCATTTACTCGTTCGTTTATGTTCGTTTGTTTGTGTATCTATGTATTAGTGTCTAGTTATATATTTATTGTTATATATATTTTATATATCGTATATTATATATTTATTATAACCTATTATTATTTATGTTTATTATTACCTACCCTACGTACACCCTACACACTAGATTATATATTTATTATAACCTATTATTATTTATGTTCACGAACATATTTGTTCGTTTATGTTCGTTTGTGTTCGTTTAAGCTTGTATAAACGAACGAACACAAACGAACACGAACACATACTAAAACTAAACAAACGAACACGAACAAGAAAAATGTATTCGTTTATTGTTCGTGTTCGTTAAACATTAAATGAACAAACACGAACAGGGTTTGTTTATGTTCGTTTGGTTCGTTTACGGCCCTAGTTGTCTTTTGACCGAACTCAAAACTGAAAGTCGAAGTCCTGCCCGATCCAGTCCGAAGTTCCAAGCACAGCTCAAACCATACCGAGCACCAGCAAAACCCGCGAAGACAAACTCCAAGCTCCCTGCTTTTTATCCGACATGAGTCGCAAGAGAGACAAACCCTACTTCTCACGCCAGCCCTTCGCTTCAGTCAACAACCGTCGCCGTCCTCCGCCTCAGGAGGATCTGGAGGACCGGCCAGTCTCCAAGCCTTCACCGCCGGCTGCCGTCGTCGTTATGGGGCTGCCGCGGGCCTGCTCGGTGCTGGATTTGAAGTTGAGGTTCGAGATCTACGGTCCAATCTCTCGCATCAAAATCGACCGCGATTCTGTCTGTCACATCATATTCCGCTCCAAAGATTCTGCGCAGGCCGCCATCTCCGCTGCCCTAGATTCATCTGTCGGTATCACAATTGAGTCTAAGAGGGTACTTTCTGGCTCTAGCTTTACCAGTATTTTTTGGATGAAAAATGAAAAAGGGCTAATTTTTGCTAATGAAATTCATTCCTTTCTTGTCATCCAGAGGAAAAGAGATTGAATTTGAAGCACATTCGCTCGATTCGGGTTAATTGATGCCAAAGCTGATAAAATATATTGAACTTAAATAATTGAGAACAGCTTCAAGCTAATTAGTCTCTATCAATTCTCCCCCTTTTTTTGGTAGCAAATTTAGGTGAAATCATTGGAGATGTTTTAACTTTTAATTCAAGCGAATTGGAATCGGATGGCTTCTGTTCCATACAATACCAAGACTGATGGAAGTACCCGCATTCAACTTTGATTCATAATCTTGTCAAGAACTTAATGTAGTAAGAGGCTAAAAAAGTGGGATTTTGGTATTTGAACTTGTGCAGGTACAGGTTTTATGGGCGACCGATCCTTTGGCGAAATGGAGAGAGGGTGTAGGTGGTGGTGCCGATAATGCAAAGGGGCCATCTCCATCGTCATCAAAGCTGCTACGGGCTGAACTGCCATTGTGGAGGCACGGAAGAGTGAGCAAGACTGCCTCAGCGATTGTGAACCCCAGGAGTGGCAACGGTTCTTCTTCCATGGTGGAGAAGCCTTTTAGAGGTAGAGAAATTGTTGCCTACGATGATATTCTATAATCTATCTGTATTAGCTTTAGCTTCATTCCAATTTTACAATCTTGTGTGTGTAATTTGGCTGAATACCTAGTTTATTAACATATCATTTGCATCAAAGAAAAATTTGAGTGAAGCTTATTGGCTTGGTTTATGATCAATTTTGCATCTCCTTAAGTGTCTGTGTAATGGTTTTGTCTAAGTGAGATTTATATACTTCGGTTGTGCCATTTTGAGGTTTGAATGGATCTGAAGGTCGACAACTTGGTCGCTGTTTTTGACTAAGGTGGTCAAACTGATCAAATGTGTGGTAGTTGCTTAATATACGTTGCTTATGTCTGGAGGATTGGGATGAAAGAGCTCTAGATCAGTCCCAACATTCATGTCCTTGTGAGTTGCCATTTTAGCATACAGCTAGATGTAATTGGATGTATTTTTGTATTCAGTGGCAAGCAATGCTAAAGATAAGTTGGGGTGTTTGCCTGTTTAGCTTGTATGGATTCGGAAAATTATAATGTGACAGATGACAGATGACAGACATGCAGCATAACCTCAGTGCTGATGTTCAAACTTAAATGGTTCAGATCACACGATCATGTTTGCATCTGTGGCATAATCAGGACTCTTATGAACTTTTTGGAGTTGAAAGATAGGCCTTGGGGTTGAATTCCATATCCACCGCGGAAGAGAGGGTAAAGAAAGGAATATATAACCACTTTCCATTATGTAGCTCAACCCAGAAAACTCCAGGAGTCAAACTCGATTCTAGTCTCAATTTTTGGAATAAAGTCGAGGCTCTAGAAGGTTCTGCACTTGTGCGTTAAGCTAGTAGCATTGCTGTGTCCATCAGTAGCTGCTGCTCGGGGCTTCAAGCCAACTGCATGTACTTTATGGATACAGAATACTGAAGCGGCAATTGTGATGAAGCAATGTGCGTTTTCATCTTAGGAAATAGGAGTGTCAAATCTTGCTCATCTGGTCATATAAAAAAGTCGTGCTCATTTGGTGTTGAAAGTTCATACATTCCCTATACTTGGTTCATGCCTAGCCTTCCACAGTGCATGTGCTCTTGCCTAGGCCTAGACTACTTTTGCAATTTGTGCAATTTCTTTGATGTCCCTTTAATTGATACAATTTGCTACCATTTCACCTGTATATGTAACAGTTGGTTCAAGGGTCATAGTAGAGCAATGTGTTGTAGAAACTAAGCCAGATCGAAGGAACTTTTAGTTCATTAGATTGAAACCAAGGCCAATAAAATGTAGGCAAGTCAAAAAATTTTCAAAGAAATTCAAGGTAAGATGTTGATAGAAATGTGCGATATTGGTTTTGAATCTTTGAAGGTAAAATTTCTTTTGTATTTGGGATTTAGTCAATCTCCTAAATTAATAACGACGTCAAACAGGTAGTAGCAGTACCTTTTTCTTCTTCCAGAAAGACTAAGACTTGGAGGAAAAAAAAGGCCTCTAAATCGGATAGATCGTGGCATTCATACAAATCCCTCTCTGTCGTTGTTTGGAAGTCAAGCAAGCCCTCAGAAATTGCAGATAAAATCAAATCTTGGAGTATTAGAGCTATAATGCAATTAAAGACAAGAAAAATAGAAACATAAATATAAGCTTTAGGCTACAATTACAAACTAGTTTATAAACTCGGTGTCACCATGAGATTCAAATGTTTTTTAGTTTCCAAAAATAATATATATCTACTAGATCGCTCTCATTAAAAAAAACAAAAGACAAAATCACCTTTAAATGCATTATACATTATTGGGAAATTGGTCAGTTCATTTGTTGTGCGTACATTTATATGTGATTGAGTTGTAACTATCTTATAGTAATTGAGTAGCAATTGATGCTTGTTATAGGATAACATAGCGTAAAAGTTTATGGTACATATATGAACCGTAGACATAGCCCTTAAATAACTAGCTACGTACATGATAATTTTACCCTAAACTCAAAGAGATATGATTTTGATAAACAAAAGCAAGAACTAAAAGAAGTGAAGTAGCATAATTATGAGCCAGAGCTACACACTACCTTAGCATTACCACCAAAGATGTGATTGTTTTCTTATATGATTGGTCTAAGCTAACCCACCACAACTTATAGGTTATAGATGGTAGTTGATTGAAAGGAGATCTATTTGAATACCTTTTTTGGATGCCATGACCTTGAACTTGATATCAACCTAGACGCAGATGTTGACTTTTGGACCAACAAAACCAAGAGCTTTTGGACCAACAAAACCAAGAGAAGATAGAACATGCTTGCTTTTTATCTCAGCTTCCCTATGAAATTCAACCACTAATCAAATTTCAATTTGATCGAGTTTTATAAATTTTGCGCTGTGTGGAAGGCCTAGAAATCGATTGCTTGTACAAGAACCCTTTCTTTTTCTTTACACAAAATGCAGATCCCTTGGATTGCCTAGGAAAGAGAGCCTAGTAGCAAATGTCTAAAGTTTTCCCAGCGAAACATGTTCTTCAGGAAGGAGCTTTTTGAGCATCGTGATTTTCCCCAAATAGGTGGATCATCTTAAGAATGGCTAATGGTGAAGATGAGATCCAATTCCAATAAACTTCATCCATTCCTACTTATTAATCTTATAACAAAAAGTTAAATTTTACTTTTTCCCTATCCTTTTACACATTCCTCTATTTAGATATTTGTTCTTCTTCCTTGTTGCTTCATTTGATGTGGACAATGGACTTGTAGTGCCACACAAGTATGGGTTTTGGGATGTAGGCCACATGATCAAAGTTGGAAGGAGCTCATTTGGGCCACATGTAAGTTGTTCGATATGATCACCTATAAGGACAACATCTATGCCATCAACCATTTCCTAAAGGTTATAGTTGAAAATTTTGATATCGTCTTTTCAATGTGCATCGTGTTGGAACTACCTTGCATTGTTGATGCTGGCCATTAGATTGATTAGTTCAAAGATGATCTTATTTGGTTGAATGCCGTGGTGACTTTTTGATGGGAGTATGATATTTAGACAAAGTGGACCAGTACATTTTTTTATTCACTATGATAAGTACATTTAATTGGTTCAAGTAAAATCCAAATCGCAAATGCTAGGGTAAAGTTGAGAATCTAAGTAATTGTGCAATTTTTGTTTTGTAGGCAAAAGCAATTGTTGCTTAGGAATTGAAACTAACCTTATATAGTTGGTTGATGCAGAACGTTGTTGAGTTTATGGAGATAAAAAAATAGAACTATCGTGAAAATGACAAGGTGTCTACTACAAGAAAAAATCTTACCAAAGAAGTTTTGAGATAAAGCTACAGATATAATAGTTTTTCTATTGAGTAGAATATCAAGAAAAGCTGCCTAGAAAAAAACTATGTTTGAAGCAAAATATGGGTACAAACAAAAAATGCCTAACTTAGAAAACATTTGGTTGAATGTGTTTCTTTTACATTCCACGGGTTAGAAGAGACAAGCTGGATAAGAAAGTAGAACTTAGGATCTTTATAGTGTACAACTTAGTCTTAAAGGCCTACAAGATTTACTTGCCACAAAGCAACAAACTAAAATAGCTGGATTTAGAATAATAAGAAGAAGCTTGAAGTACATGATGAGGCAGATGATGTTGTTGATCTACCAGAAGGGACAAATGTACCTTAAATATTTATCAAAAGTGTAATGTTGTTACGATGAAGCCTATTATATGTGAAGAAATCATAGTAGAATATAAATGGGTGGCTACAATGAAGAATGAACTCAAAGTGATTAAAAAGGATTGAACATGGGAGCTGGTGGATAGGCCTACACATAAGAAACTTATAGAAGCCAAGTAACTCGACAGAACCAAGTTAAATCCTAAATATTTTGTAAACAAGTAGAAAGCAATACTTGTTGACAAAGACTATACTCAAATTTTTGGCGTTGATTTTTGTTTTTAAACATTTTCTCTAATTGCCAAATTGGATACCATAAAATTGTTGTTCAGTTCTACTGCTAAAAAAGTTTTGAATGTGCACCAGTTGGATGTCATGTTAGTTTTGCTAAATGGATACTCAAATGAATATATTTTGGTTAAGCAATTTGAATGATTTACTGCTCAAAAATAGGAGAAAATATTTATCTATTAAAAAAGACCTTCTGTGATTTAAACGAAAGGCTTAGTGTAATAGAATTAATGTGCACTTGTTGAACTTAAGGTGACATGGCCCCTCGTGCTATGAGAATAAGTTTCATGTTAGTTGTAATTGGTCAATTAATTATGTGCATCTTGGTTAAAACTTCATGCTACTAGTTGTTTAACCTAGAAATGCAATTATGCATGCAAGAGTTGTTTTGACTTGAGCAAGTAGAAAATCATAAAACATTTATATAGCCTAGGCATTCCCATAAAAATCAAAGTTCAAATAGTCAAAACATGCAAAACCTTTGTAGTATCAACATTAATCCTACACATAATTAACCGCATGTGGGCATTTAAACAATAGTAGATTATACCCTACACCTAAATGCAACCCTAGAGTCTATAACTTTATTCATACACATTAGAGGCCACCCACATACAACATACATATACAAGACTAATACTACTGAGATCCAATCAACTAGCTTCCACCTTAGATGGGAAATCCCGATGGCAAGCCTTAATAATCCTCCATGTGCTCACTAGCCTCTGCGACCAAGAAAACTGTAGTTAGTACAATAACAACTTCATTATCAAGTAGGAAAATAACTAGAAGCTTAAGGATTTTCAAAATAATGTACATGTAACAAAAACTACCATGACAATCCTTAATGATTGCCGGGTCCAACAACCTTAGTATCTGCACAGCATAAAACTAAGGGAGTGAGAATCCTATGATTCTCAGTAAGGGATCTTCAACCTGCAAGGCAAACACTAAGGACAACACATGTATAAAAATATGTAATCTGCTGTGAGTTCATACAGCTTGAAGCTAAACCTATGCGTATACGTTTCAGTTTTTTTAGACTTGTCTTTTACCTAGTTCTTAAACTACAAGGCAAAGCCTTGTCTACTAGCAAGCATTGCTTACTAGCCTACCTAGTGAAATTCATCACTAGTTCTAACCTCCCTTATGTTGTATAGGTGAACATGATGGATGCACCTTGCTTAAGTTTCGAAGAACTCACTAGGTCTACTAAGCCTCCACATAGTGCCTCAAGTCCTTGGACTTGCCTAAGTCATTTTTATACTAAGCTTTCACCTTAAACCCTTACCAAGAGTGCACTAGGTTTTCACTTGCGTCGTAAGTAATCTTGCCTAGGCTACAAGTGCACTAAACCTTCACTCAAGGCACATACTTATCTACCATTACTTGTTTCACACTAGTGGAGTAGTAATGACCATGGTTGGACTCATTTACTAGCTTCTTTGGAACCCACCTAGGTGCACGAAGGTTCCCACATCGAAGCCTTAAATCCAAAGGCCCAACTAGGCTTTGGATGGTACTAAACCTTGCACCAAACTAATCGTGCTTTATTGTGGCCAAACATGTCTTCACTTTGAACTAAAATAGAAATAAACGTGGGCAAAGCCATGCTTGGGTAAGGCATGGAAATGGTAGTTCTCCCTTTTAACTTCGTGTGAAATCTTGAATCGCTTCAATTAGACACCTGAGAGAAAAGTTATGGTGAAAATCCCGCAGTATGTCAATGCTGTCGAGTGCTAACATCTAGGCGCCAAAGCCGGCCATAGCCCATTTTTCTTCGGGTTGCAAAAGGGGTTCTAGGCTGTAGCCCCATACAGTGCCTAGGTGCTAGGGCCCTGTGCCCTGAACCTAGTAAAAACCTCCTAAGCTTCTTTAGAGGCTTTTTATGGCCTTAAGGCAAACTAAGGACACCTTTAATCACCATATACCTATAAAATAACCTGCATATGCCACAAATACACCATCACAACCTTCCTATGATGCCTCAAAACATGACACAAGCCACAAATCCAAGCCTAGTCCACCATGATCATATTATCCCACAATCAACGCCATTCACAAAGCTACTTGATTTTATCAAGCATCAACACCCAAAAAGCGTCAATTGAACATAAAACCTTAAATCTCTTACCTTAATTTCAAGTCACAAGCAAGAATCAAGCAATTCCTCACCAAGAACAAAGCCCAACAAGGTTCTAACTAAGTTCCAAGCAAACCAAAGCAAATAACACCACATTAACACCAACTAAGCAAAACCTAAGCCTCAAATCATCAAACAAACAAGAAAACTCCAAGAAAACTTTGTTACCTCACCAGCAAACCCAAACCCAGCTAGAAAAATGTGAAAATCAACTTCGATATTATAGCCTAAGCTTGAAATAAGCTACCCAAGGCATGTATAAGCCTTCAAATTCCACCAAGGACACTTGGTTTCGAGCAAGAATTCAAGGAATGGTAAAGGCAAAGTTGAACTCGGGAAAGGAAGGGAAAGAATGAGCAATGGGAGCCACATCCCCTTCTCCCACAAGTTTAAACCGTTAACCCATCAAGCCACCAAATTTCATAAAATTTGCAAAAAGCCCCTTTCCCTAAATAGTAACTCCAAGTCAAAACTTAGTCAAATCTTGCATACTTAGGCTAATTTTTGGGTTTAAAGTAAGGTTGGGTTTTAAAAAATATTTTTAACTCCCAGGACTCAGCGTGACAGCTTAGGACACAAAATTACCATTTTACCCCCAAACCTCTTTTGGTGTCATAAACTCCTCAGAACTTAATAGACCTTGCCTAACACACTTATTCTTACTATGTGAACTTAAAATAAGGCTTCAAACTAGGATTTAATTTACTTTACCTCCTTCGATCAAGATTCCCTCTAGGAGGGTCAAACATAGGGTGTGAGAAGAGTTTGAGTGAATTTACTCTATATATATAAGGAAGCTTGATGATAAAATGTTTGTGGTATCGCTTTATGTTAAGGATTTGCTTGTTGCAGGAAGTAATGAGCAGTTGATTGGCAAGTTCAAGGAAATGGAAAATGTGTTCAGATGATAGATCCTAGAAGAATGCCTTTTTTTTTTTCTTGGCATGTATATACAACAAAGATAACATGCCATTTGAAATACGCAAAGCAAATTCTCAAAAGTTTAACATGTAAAAGTGCAAGTAACTGCAACTCCTAGTCTCTAATGAACCATAAAGAGAAATTTTACATAGAAGATGGAATTGAAAAGGTTGATGAGGAGTTGTATAGGAAATTGATAAGGTGCTTGAGGTAATTTGACTGCAACTAGGCCAAATATTTCACATGTAGTAAGAATTTTGTCAAGGTACATGCCCGTGCTAGTGAAATTCATTTACAAGCAGCTAAAAGAGTTGTTTGGTATGTTAAAGGCACAATTGATTATGGAATAAGGTATGTTAAGTACAAAATTTTAGTATTTATGGTTTTCCAGATAATGCTTGTGCTGGATGTGTTGATGCTATAAGAAGTACTTCAGGTTATTGCTTTAACTCTAGTTTTTGTATTTTTTTTGTGGTGTTATAAGAAGCAGAAAGTTATCGCTAAATCTATAATGGAGGTTCAATATGTAGTAGAAATTGTGACTATAAATCAAGCCCTTTGGATTAGAAAAAAATATGACATATTTGCATATGGAGCAAACAGAGAGCATATAAATCTTTGTGGATAATTAAGCTTCAATTTCTATTGCTAGTGATCCTATTTTCCATGACAAAACTAAGGTGGTGTCAGATATGGAAAATTTTCTCATTTTTCGTTTTTCAAATTTTCTTAGATAACAGTTTGAGTACATAATTATCTTTAATGATGTGAGAAATATTATTTTCTAAATTTTGAAAAATTCATGTTATAAAATAGAAAATTATGTTTTAGATGTTTTCTGCATTTTAACACATGAATTTTCCAAAGTTTAGAAAGACAAATTTTTTCACATCCTTAAAACTTGTTACGTACTCAAACTTTTATTAAAGAAAATTTGGAAAGAAAAAAGGAAATTTATTCACAATTAAGTACCACATAAACATTTCATGATCATGATCAAGCTATACATTTTTTTTTTAAAAAAAAAAGTTCAGAAAGAAGGAGAAGCACAGTTGGTCTACTGCTAAAGAGAAAAATCAAAGAGCAATATTATCACAAATGCACTTCCTAAATCATTTTATGAACGAGTAAGAAAGAAGCTTAAGTATGCATGTCCAAAGTCGATGATGCATGTTAATTTTTCGACTTGAACCCAAATCGAAAAAAGTAGGTTTAGGTTGGGTTCAAAGGAAAAAGTGTACCTTTTAACCCAACCCGACCTGATCCGATATTTTATGATTAAAGTTGGGTTAGGATCAGGCCAAACCAGACAAACCCAAAATTATATAAGGTTTAGGATTTAAGAGTGACAGTGCTAAGAATGTGAGATTATAAATCGATGGGACTTAAGTTGCAGAAGAAGCATAGGTAAAGGATTAAGAGTGTAATTAGCCATTTCTCTTTAATTCTTTCTTCAACCCTAGATTCTAATTCGCTGCCTTTAATCTTCTCTTTCTCGCCGCTCGCCTCTCTCCCTCATCTCTTATCCTTCTCTCAGCCTCATTTCTCCTTCTCTTCTCTCATCTTCCCGCCATCCCCGTCATTTTATTGTTGTTTCCATTCCTTGTCTCCTCATCGTTTGTCGCCCTCCCTCAACCTCATCATCTATCGCCCCTCGAACTCATCATCCGTCGCTTTCTTCACCGTCTGATGCACTTCGTCATTCGCCACCATCATTCTCGTAGTCCATCATCCACTGCCATTCTTGTCATCCATCGTCCACCACCGTCTTTGTCATCCACTGCCCTTCCTCGTCATCTGTCGCCTGGTCGACTCCCCACCACTTTCACACGAATCATGATGATCTGGTGAACCTGATTAATACTGATCTGATTCCGATTAAATTGGGTTTGGGTCAAGTCGGGTTTTATATTTGTTCGGGTCGGTTTCAGGTTACATAAAAGAGAATAAGAGTATGCATATTTCGGGTCGGGTTTTGACCTAAACCCAAAAATCCGACCTTACTTTCACCTTTAACTTTGCTCCTTCTATTTTCAAAAACCTACACTTTACCTTTTGTTTGTTTTACAGTATCTGACAAACAATTTTTAAAACCTTAATTTAATCTGTTTGATAATAATGTTCTAGTAATTTCAAGATTTTTAATATTTTTTTGACAGTTAACCAACCTTTAAAAAATAATGATATGTAATTACAGAGAGAAAAATACATTTACAGAAAGAAAAAATTGATTATTTCAAATATTTATTAATTATAAAAAAATATATTGGAGAGATTGAAATTACTGGAAGATGATTATTGTATAGTTTAAATACAGTTTCAGAAGTTGTTATCAGTCAGTGTAAAAAATATAAGGGGTAAAGTGTAGGTTTTTAAAAATAGATGGGGCAAACTGTAGGCTAAGGCATAACTAAGGTAATTGTAAATTTCTATAAAATTAAAATCTCCATGACTTCCCCAAATTGAAATCGAATATGGGCATCTACGCATCTACACAATCAAGCTTGGCTTCATCACCGAAATCAACATAATAAACTATCAAGCTCTCCTAAATTAGCCATCTTCATCATCGTTGCCTTTGACCTCTCTCTTTGCAGCCGCCCTTGACCTCGAATTTTCCCTTCGCTGCCACCCCGATCTTTCCCTTTACAAAAGCCCTTGACTTCTCCCTCCTTTGTCGGCCTTGATCTCCCTTTTTGTGTAAACAAACATATATTTGCAAGCCTTTAATTTCATTCATTGAGAAAAGTCTGAATATATGCTAGGGAATACAAGAGTTATAGATTGGCTCAACTTTGTTAAGAGCTAATCCTAGAATGCCTAGGATAGAAGATATCCTGTATATCCTAGGAATACAAAGAGAGGTAGAAGTAAAACTCTTCTTTAACATTCCCTCTCAAGTTGGAGCAAGGGGATCACACATGCCCAACTTGCTAGCAAGAAACTCAAATTGTTGTCTCCCTAGCACTTTCGTCAGGACATTTGCTGGCTGGAACTTGCTTGCAATTTGATGAGTAGTAATTTCCTTGGCTTGAATTTTATCACGAACAAAGTGGCAATCAAACTCAATATGCTTTGTTCACTTATGGAACACGGGATTATTTGTGATGTGCAAGGTAGCCTAGTTGTTGCAGTACAGTTTCATTGGCTACAAATGATGAACCATAAGATCGACAAGAAGGGATTTGAGCTAGATAAGCTCACAAGTAGCTGCTGCCATAGAGCGGTATTCAGCTTTTGCTGAAGACCGAGAAACTGTAGGCTGCTTCCTAGACTTCCATGATAATGGTGCGTTGCCAAGCATTGTGAGATAGCCGGTGGTAGAACTCTTGGTTTTGGGACAGGCCACCCAACCTACATCGCAGAAGGCATGTAAATCAAAAGTGCCTTTTACTGAGAAGAAGAAGCCGCATCCGAGTGTGCTCTTCAGAAACCGAAGGACATGCATTGCTGCGTCGAGATGGGCAGAGCATGGATTCTGCATGAACTGGCTAAGAAGATTGACGACGTACGTTATATCCGGTTGTGTGATCGTCAAGTAGATAAGCTTGTCAAGCAACCTTCGAAAACGTCCTGGATCATTAAGAGGAGGATTCTCAATAGAGCTGAGATGATGTTGTTATTCAATGGGAAATGACGCTGGCTTGCAACCAAGCATCCCAGCTTCTTTCAAAATATCTAGAGTGTATTTTGGCTGTGATAAAAATATTCCTTTTGAATAGTGAGCCGCTTCCAAGCCAAGGAAGTACTTAAATTTCCCTAAGTCCTTAATGTAGAACATATCCTGAAGATATGCTTTCAGTGACTAGATTTATTCAGGATTATTTCCAGCGATGAGTTTGTCGTCTCCATAAACAAGGACTACAGTGTAAGAATCTTTAGAAGTTCGAGTAAACAATGAATAATCTACTTTGGATTAATTGAAGCCGAACTGAAAAAAAGCCTTTGAAAGTTTCTCGAACCATTGCTGAAGAGCCTGTTTGAGTCCATATAGCGACTTGTGAAGTTTACAAACTTAGTTATCTCCAGCTTCCAGATAACCAGATGGAGGTAGCATATATATATCTTCATTTAAATCTCATTGCGGGAAGGCATTATGAACATCAAGGTGATGCAACTCCCAATGTTTCATCGTAGCAATAGAGAGCAAACACCTAACAATTGTAAGTTTGATAACTGGTGTGAAGGTGTCTGTATAGTCAATCCCCTCAATTTGGCTCAAGCCTTTGGCAACTAGGCAAGCTTTGAATCTTTCAATACTGCCATAAGTCTTGTACTTTATTTTATAAATCCACTTGGAACCAACTTGCTTTTTGTTCGGTGGGAGCTTTGCCAGTGACCAAGTTTTGTTCTTCTCCAATGCCTCAATTTCCTGATGCATAGCCTCAGGCCATTTGGGGTCTAAGTTGGCTTGGTTGAAGGTTCTTGGTTCCTGATGAGAAGAAATAGCTGCAAGGAAGACTTGATGTACAGGTGAAAAATGGGTATAGGATAAATTATGAACCAAAGGATAAGGCTTACTCGAAGAAGTCTGATTTGCCACAGGTGTGGACCGGTTGTTAACTCCAGGAAGTTTATGGACATAGTTTTCGAGGTAGGAAGGGTGCTTGCTGTCACGTTGAGGTTTAGCATTTTCTGGTGGCTTTTTGGTCATACTGTTAGTAGGTTGGGTCGGTTCACATAGGTCTCCTGTACTTTTGTTAGTTAGCTGAAGAGAGGTATCGGGTTTAAGATCTTCATAAAAAACCTAGACTTCAGGTGGGGAGCTTGGTATGGTCACACACTCTGAGGATGCTTTAAAATGGAAGGTATCCTCGTAGAAGACAACATCACGAGAAACAAAAATTTTATGTGTTTGTTGGTCATAAACTTTGTAACCCTTTTGACCCATGGGGTAACCAAGAAAAATGCATGGCTTGGAACATGACTCAAATTTGTCTTTTGATTTTGAATGAGCATAGCATAGACAACCAAAAACCCATAAGTCATGGAGGGAAAGAGATCTAGAAAAGAGAACTTCAAAGGGGCTTTTACCTTTAAGGTTGGAGTTGGGCATGCGATTAATAAGATATGTAGCCGTGAGAACACATTCTCCCCAAAATTTTATTGGAAGACTTGCTTAAAATCGAAGTGCTTGTGCCACTTCAAGTAGATGCCCATACTTTCCTTCCACTATTCCATTCTGTTGCGGAGTGTTGACGCAAGAAGTTTGAAGGATTATGCCATTTTGATGCAGGAACAAGGAGAATGAGCCAGCGACAAATTCTTGGGCATTATAACTCGTTACTTGGACAAGATTTTTGCCAAATCGATTTTTAACCATGGCATGAAAGAATTCAAAGTGTTGAGCTGCTTCTGTTTTGTTTCTTAACATGTATACCCAAGTGCACCTATTAAAATCATCGACAATAGTTAAGAAATAGTGAGCACCAGACATAGATGGAGTTTTGTACGGACACCAAATATCAACATAAACAAGGTCAAAACATGTGTTACTAACATTTTTGCTTAAAGGAAAATGTTGTCTATTTTGTTTCACATGATGGCACAAGTCACAACAATTGTTCAAAAACTTAAATGACAAACCAGATAGTTGAGAAACAAGAGACAATTTCTCAAAAGGTAGATGTCCTAGTCGTCTGTACCATATTATGGAAGGGTTCTCGGTTACTGTAGAGACTGCCACGTGTCCATCGAACTTTCTGAAGTAGTACAATCTATCACGTTCTTCACCCGTGCCAATCAGCTTCTTCGACTTCAGGTCCTGTAAGTGAGATGCATGTGGAAAAAATGTTATTGAACAGTTTAAGGTTTTGGTTAACTTGTTTAAAGAAAGATGATTATAGTTAAAAGAGGGAACAAGTAATGCATTTTGAAAGTGATCATCAGGGAACAGAGTTATTTGGCCTAAGGCTGCAGTTTATTTTTGTTAGGCAAGCAAATAGGTGAGTTAGAGGCAATAGGCTTGAGGTTGGTAAAGCAAGGACTGACGTGAGGCCATATGCTCTTGCACTACTATCAATGATCCATTGAAGTGATTCAGATGACACCTTACTAGTGAAACAGGCATTGTTATGAGCAGACAACAAAGACATAGTTCCGATTTTCAGGTTAGAACCGAAGGATTTGATACCATGTAAACAAATATATATTTGTAAGCCTCTGATTTCATTCATTGAGAAAAGTTTGAATATTTGCCAGGGAATACAAGAGTTATAGGTTGGATCAACTTTGTTAAGAGCTAATCCTAGAATGCTTAGGATGGAAGATATCCCATATATCCTAGGAATACAAAAAGAGGTGGAAGTAAAACTCTTCTTTAACACTTTGACCGATTCAACGATGATCGCGACGATTATGAAGAAGAAGAATGGGTAGTTTTCTGGTTTGATGATGATGACTGCATTTGGATTCGCCGTTCCGCTCTTTTGTCTCTTCAATTTACGAACCGCTCTACTCGTGCAATTGAATGGGAGGATCGATGAATCGAATGAGACAATCGACAATCAAATCGGAGAATCGATGAAATCAATACGGACCTTGAGAGAAGAAGCATTGGAAGCGGGCTTGGCGAGGAGGGAGGCTGCTGGTAGGAGCGGGCTGGTGCCGAGGGAGGGATGACGATGGTCAGATCAATGTAGAAATAGTGGGAGACGGAGGGTGCATGAGATGGGTGGTGGTGCCCAAATTTGGACGATGAAGGGACGGGGAGACGGGGCGGTGGTGCCCCAGATCTGGGTTTTGTTAGATGTGGTTGATTTGTTAGATGTGTAATTTTTAGGGTGTTAAAAGTATGATTAATAAAATTTAGGGTAATATGAGCAAGATAAATGAATTTTAGTGACTGAAATTATTACTCCCTCAGTCTCGGTTTCTATGCACCATTTGGGCTTGCATGCAAACCAAGGTATGTTACTGTTTTCCTCTTTTTTTCTCCAGGTTTGCCTCTTCTCCTTCTCTCTTCCCTTTTTGCTTGTTAGGTGGTCGCAGCTCCGTCTGTTGTTGACCTCGATCCTTCGGGCTCCGTTTGCACATTTTCCATTATACGTCTTCAGCCTTGCCTGCATCCCCATATCCCCCTTTGGCCTCGATTCGCATCAACCTCTACCCATTCGACCTTGATTCGCTTCGTCAGTTTGCCTTATTGATTTGCCGCAGTCGATTCACCTCCATTGATTGCTGCAATCTAGCCACTGAATTTTCGACGAGATTGAACAATAATCGAAGAAGGTTAACCTCAGCCACAACCCGAAACCCTGAAATGGATTCCAATAATAAAAAAATCCCTAAATCTTGAACATCGGTGAAGATCTCGACCTCATCATCGACCACGATTCGGCCTCCTCCAATCTCTTCGCTTTGTCTCCTTGTCGCCTTCCACTTCCCGCTTCTGATCTCCTAGCGTTGACTCCTACATCACTGCTTGCCGGCTACCACCCTAAAATCCCCATCCAGATCTTCTTGTCTTGTCACCCTGACTTCCTCACTCCGTCGCTTGCAACCCTGACCTCCTCTCCCGATTGTTCGCCACCTCGATTGCCCGCTGCCCACCCCCCTAATTGCCCGTCGTCACCATGTCAGCGGTGACCAATGAGGGCATCAGAGAAACAAAGTAGGAACAAAATGAGCGAGAGTAAAGTAGAATAGATGGGGAAGGGTATAATTGTCAAATTGTCTAGTAAAATTTACTAAAAAGGGAAATTGTGCAAAAAATATGAGATAACTAAAAAAGAAAAGTGGTGCAAAGAATATGGGACAGATAGAGTATTTTTTACCGAGATTATGTTAAAATCAACAGTTCAACTGATGAAAAATACCCAAACAAGATGTGCAAAATAGGGTGAGGAACCTGGTTAGGACAAAATTAAGTTATGTTACCCAATTAGAACAAAAAATAAAGGAAGGAAAACGACTGTGGATTTTTCTCCTTTATAAAATAGTTATCCACCAATTTTACTCACAAAATTTTTATCATTCATAATTTTGTAAGATTCATGCTCATAATTTTAGGTTAGGAAGAGTCAGAATCTCTAAAGTAATTATGCATGGGAAAATTACAACATAATACTTAAACTTTCATATATTTATACATTGGTTCCCAAAATTTTAAAAATTCACAAAATAGTCCCTCAAAATTGCAAATTTAATTCCAATTAGCATTGATAGCAAAATTTGGCACAACCCGATTTGACTAGAAAAGTCAATGACCCAAACCCAATTGTATCTAACCCAACCTGAACTCGAACCCGATTAAAGTCAAACCCGAGAAAACCTGAACCCGAGCCTAACCTGACTCAAACCCTAAATGACAAAACACGACAAAACCCGATTTTAACTCAAATCAACATAAAATTTATGATCGGCAAAGATTTTAGAAAAATTATGGTTTAATATATGTAAATGAGTTTCTTTTATTCTATTGATCTGTTTTGCGTTGTAGAGTAAGCAAGTGAGAGTTATGTGAAACGATTAGTAAACGGTGATAGAGAGGCAGGAATAATTAGATTTTAGAACTTATAGCACTCTTATCGTCTCATATTCTTTGAAATATTTAACTTTTTTGAATAGTTTGAATTACATTTATTCATATTGCTCTTTCTGTCTCAAATTCTTTATATCATTCATATTTTAACAATTAATCTACTATATTTTTTGTTTTCAAAATTTTAATATTTAAATAAAAAAATTTTATACATGAATGAAAAATCAAGACTTATAATTTTTAAATATATTTTATTAATTTTTTAGTAAATAATAATATAAATAAATTCAAGTCAAACTAGTAAAAAAAGTTAAATAGAGCAAAGAAAATGGGATAGAGGGAGATTATTTTGTTAGAAAAAAATTTAAAAATATATATTTAGAAATTATAGGTCTTTATTTATTATTTAATATAATCATTTTTTATTTATATACTAAAACATTAAAAAATAAAAAAACAATAGATTAATTATTGAATAGTGAATATTACAAAGAACATAACACAGATGGAGTATTTTATTAAAGAAATTATATATTAATATATCTTCATAATTTTATATTATTTTTTATGTCCATTTACATTAAATTTTAATCAAAATTAAACAAAAACATTGAATTGATTCAGCTATTTCAGCTTATGCATCAATGAACCGAGTAAACGCGACAATCAAGTTAAATATGGTATAAGACTTGATAACCTGACCTGATTGGATTTGAGTCCAAATAAATCCGACCTGACTCAATCTGAATTTGAAATCTACTCAACTTGAACTCAAATAACTCGACCTTGACCATAATACGTGGTAACCCAATTAAACCTAAACCTGAATGATTTAACCGAAACCTAATCCGACCCACCCAATTGCCATCTCTACCAGTTAGTCACTAATCTTTTATAAAATTTACAAACAAGTCACTAAAGTTTAAACATTTGCAGTTTTGTCACTGTACTCAAAGTTTCATTTTTATTAATGTGTGAACCAAACGCGGGAAAGTTTTTGAGGTAGCATGTGTGTGGATTCTTACTCTCTATAAATGTTATTTTCTTACAATTTTATTTTCCAAGAATTTTGAGAATACTTAAACCAGACACCTTTTAGGTCTGATGAGTACTTGAAAAACGACACTACTGATCGATATACATATATGCATACAAACATATAAACATATAGTGCAGGTAGTGAGGCTTTAATTAATGGCGGGTGTTAATTATTTTTTTTATGCGGTCGACAATAATGAATATTTTCACTTTCACCATCTTAGAAGTAATCGTTGTCTGTTTAGTATGCCGCCGGCCCGAATACATGTGTATATTTCTTTTCCTATATTTTTTTTTTATTTTGATGGAATATATTTGTTATATATATGTAAAGCATGGAATGGGTTGTGCAGGTTAAAGCAAGCAAGCAAAGATGGGCGCGAGGAGGTCTCTTCACGTTTTTGTCTTTCTATGCCTCATCATGCTCCTCATCGCCAACTACCAGGGTAACTTTCCACACTAAAAATCCATAGATGCAAATTTTTCTACTCTCTCCCTCCCTGCTCATGATCATACTACCTTCTGCAGAATGATATCAGAGACCTCGACCAGTCGCCTCTCGCTTTCTGACTCGACTTTTAAGACCCTCGCTCCGGCCCACCAGTCAGCGGTAGATCGTCCATTCTCTTCATTGCTTTCAACCTTTACCCTCACAAGTCCCTACACCCCTCCCCGCTCGTCCACCCTCTGCCTACCTTCCAACCTTAATTGTCCAGCTTCTAGTAATTTAGTACGGTTTCGAGATGCTGAGAGAGAGAGACAAACTCTGAGTGGAGATTTCATTAAGGGGAGGGGAGGCTGAGACTTGAAATGAGAGACGAGGAGAGGAGAGGAGTGCAACCCATCCCAATTCTTCCTCCTTCCCCTTTATCTAACCAAAAAAGGGAGTCCAAATCTTCTATGTACCATAAATGTGTCCACCACTCCATCCCTCATTCACCTAGATAATGACACATGCTACAAGCTCTTTTAACACTGTCAATGTCCGTCTTTGGTATTTTCGCCTTACTCAGTTTGTTGCTGCAAGCCTTGAGATGAATCTCAAGTATGCCGCCGGACCAAGTTTTGGCAGGTTCTTGCTCGACTAGAGGTGGAAGAGAGCAAGACTGGCTAAGATCAACCCAGGAAGGTCCTCAAGTGAGAGAGCAAAACGGTTGTGCGAGAGCCTTAGCGGCAAGGGAAAGAGGCCCACATCGAGCAGCTGTATCATGAAATGGAGGACTCTTTGCGTTTGCAAAGAATTGATGGATCAGAAAGTGGGTTTGGCTGGCTGGCAGAATTGGGCTGGGTTGAGTATGGTTCTTTGAATGCGATAGTCGCGATTCTGATTAAGGAGAGCTATTTGCGTTGATCGAGGTTCATAGAGGAGTGAAAGAGAAGATGGTGAGTGTAACTTGAGTGGCGGTGAAAAGTTGGATGCTGTTCTAGAGGTGAGACTGATGGTATGGCGTGCCCAATGGCCAGTGCAGAAGCTTTACGTTGTGGAAGATAATTCCAGCAAGCTCTTGCCTCCGGTGGTGGGTGGTAACTAGTTTTGTAGTCAAGTGAAGAGAAGCAATACATGAAAATTGCGACTTCTCTGGGTGGAGCTTGTATTGGCAATGGTTTTAAACATGTTTTGTTCGGAAGATGAGCCTTGGATCTGTTTCCTTTTTGTTCTTAAGCCTCTTGTGCCTTGTCGGGGATATGGGGTCGAATTGTCGCGCACTGGCCAGACCTTGAAATGGATCTCAAGGCTTGCAGCGGCCAGAGTAGGGCGATGGAGAGGCAGGTCATGAGATGCCAAACCAAAGACGGACATTCATTCACAGTGATTGTAATAGTGGAGTAGATCACGTGTGATTTTTGTAGGTGAATAAGTAGAGGATTAATTTGGGCTCATACTGACCAATAACCATGCCTCCCCCAATCCAAGCACAAGCAGAGCTTAAGAAAGAGTGAAGCTAGGCAGCCAAGAAACAAGAGACAAGTGAAATGAAAAGTAAAACCCACCAACCCGAAAGACCGGAAAATTAAGAAGACAAGACCAACCGCGTGCATTCACTAATTTAAATTAACCCTCCAATTCATATAATGAGCATCAACACCTAACCACATGACAATACTAATAGAAGGGTCCAGGTCCAGGGAAGGCGAAATATATAAAGCTTCATCCGGAATTCTTTTTATTCATTAAAAGAAGAGTCTTCGCAGTTGAAGTAGCCGTCCGTATAGGGAATGGGACTGAGATCAGCAAGCATGCATCTGCATCATTCTTTTTCATTTCCATTCCCTAATACTAGAATTTAGGCTTGCTTGCTTCAATACTAGCAGCCATAGATCTTTTGTTTCGATTTTTCAGGAATAACAAGGCGCGAGGATGTGTGCCCAAGTTATTTCGAGGATGGGTTTTGCTTCAATGAGACGCAGTGTGACCAAAACTGCAGAGAGGAAGAAGAGGAAGTCATTAAAGGACGCTGTTACGTAGAGCATGACGAGGAGGGGTACGAGATAAGCACTCCAATCTGCCTTTGCTGCCTCGAGATAAATCCCGACTTGAACTAACTACTACATATAAATCCTCTGTCTTGCATGGACGTGGGCGGGAGGGATTTGTGTTTCTGTTCTCGTGGCTTGGGTGTCTCTGTTCCTTGCCTGCAACCCTCCCCTGCTGAACAGTATACGCATATATACGTGTGGGTGTGCCTGAGAAGGATTTGTGTTTGTTTCCACGCCTGTTTGACAACAACGGTCCTGTTTGGCATTAGCGTCAGCGATTAGCGTTAGAGTTTTAAAAAAGCTATCCAATGGTAGCTTTTAGCTTTTAGCTTCAGCGTTTTCATCTCAACCATTAAATAATTTATCCAAAACTCTAACGCTAATGACAAAAGTTGTTCCCAAACGGGGCCAACGTCAGAGTTTAGCATTAAAGGTTAGAGTTAGAGGTTAGCATTAGCTTTTAGTTGTTATTATTAGAGTTAGCTAATAGTATGAGAAATTTTTAGTATTTGGTAAAGGGAAAATTACAGAACCCATTGACATTTGGCTTAATCTACAGTTATCCTCTTCTATTTTCAGAATCTTACACTTTGTCCCTTAAAATAGTCACATTAGTCAAATTCATTGTCATACAAATTGGCCAAATACTATGATTGCCCAATAAG
The DNA here is from genome assembly GCA_005392925.1 of Aquilaria sinensis. NCBI lineage: Eukaryota > Viridiplantae > Streptophyta > Magnoliopsida > Malvales > Thymelaeaceae > Aquilaria > Aquilaria sinensis. Next base: position 382,427 of record SMDT01000373.1, on the reverse strand, counting down.
ATTTGTAAATTGTGCAAATCAACCTCAATATTCATTTCATGTTACCTCCAATCAATTTTCTCTAAATATATAATATATTTCTAATAAATTTTATATTTCTGGATAATTTTTATCTTTATAAATTTCCTAATAATTACTAGATCTATAATATATTTCCAAATTTATAAACCAATAGTTTATGTTTGTGATTAGTATTAATATTTACTTGTTCAACATTTTATTCACTTTTCAATTAGTTCAAATAGAGAAGTATCATCTTTCAAGACAAATATATTTTAGCTAATCTCATTTTATTTTGAAAACTAGTTTTCACCATATGAAATAAATCTACACATTCTACAATTTTTAGCATTGCATAATATAAATAATATATTAATTAAGCACATCATTAATTACATATCACTATATCATTAATGACGTATATTTTTTAGCCAAATGGTAATTAATGTTTTGTAACCTTTTAGCCTACCAAATGAGAAAAATAATAAATTATACTTATCTTTTACAAAAAAAATTAAAAGTAAAAAATTCTTAAACTATATTACTTCAGTGAATGTGAAATTTCGTTATGCATTCAATAAATGTATTATGCATATATTATTTTTTAATTACCATTTAATTGTGTATTCAATAAGTTCGATGTTTTTTTTTCCTATGGAAGACCTCAAGCAGGTCTCTAATTTAATTCATAAACTAGGGTTATTAAAATCCAAATATGATCCACTAACTTTAAGGGTTATCTTAAAATAGTACCATAATTTTTGTTCATCCTAAAGTTCCTCAACTTAATTAGCATATCCTATTTTGGTCTCGACCATCAATTCTGGTATTATTTCTGACAAAATTTGCCTACGTGGCACTTGTTGCCCTCATGATGGGTCCTAATTTGCCACATGGATGACTTTCTTATGTACATGCACATATTTAATTTTGAAAAACTTTCTTGTCCTCTAAAAAAATAAATATCCACTATGAATTTCTATGAAACATTCTAATCTCATACCCAGAAGGCTGAAAATGGCTTCTTGATGATACAATTTATGGCTTGAACCGGGAACCTACTTGAGGTCATCTATTAGGAACAAAAGCCTCAAACTTATTAAATACACAACAAAATGGTAATTAAAAAAATAATAATTGTGCAATGCAGTCATTGAATGCACAACTAAGCTTCACATTTATTTATTTGGTTGAACCAAAATTTCACATTTATTGAAGTAATTGTATGTAAAGAATTTTTTTACTTTTAATTTTTCTTACAAAAAAAATAAGTATAACTTATTGATTTTTTCAATGGGTAGGCTAAAAAGTTACAAAAACATTAATTTCCATTTGGCTAAAAATGTACTTAATTAATGATATAATGATACATAATTAATTATGTGCTTAATTAATATATTATTTATATTAAGTGTTGCTGAAAAATTATAGAATATGTGGATTTCTTTCATATGGTGAAATTCAATTTTCAAAATAAAATAAAATTAGCTAAAATATATTTGCCCTAAAAGATAATACTTCTCTATTTGAACTAATTGAAAAATGAATAAAATGTTAAACAAGTAAATATTAATATTAATCACAAGTATAAACTAATGGTTTATAAATATGGAAATATATTATTGATCTAAAAATTATTAGTAAATTTATAAAGATAGAAATTATTCATAAACATAAAATTTATTAGAAATATATTATATATTAAGAGAAATTAGATTGGAGGTAAAATGAAATAAATATTATGGTTGATTTGCATAATTTGCAAATCTTATTTGGCAATCATGGCATTTGGCCAACTTGCATAGCAGTGACTTTGACTGATATGACTACTCTAGGGGTAAAGTGTAAATTTTCTAAAATAGAGGGGGGCAACTGCATGTTAAGCCAAATATCAAAGGGTTCTTGTAACTTTCCCTTTGGTAAATCAGCTTTAGAGAAAAACTATTAGCATGTGACAAATTTACTGAAAGCCCTGAAAGCCCAAATTTAAGTTTCTTGAAAAAATTCATAAAGGAAAACAAGCTACTAAACCAACAAGAAGCAAGTCAGGAATTAACAGCATGACAAAAAGAATGGAACAACAAAGAAAAAGAAAAACAAAAAAAAAAAATTTAAAAAAAATGCTTGAGCACTTTAAACATCTATCTTTGTCTAGTTGGATCATGTCAATGTGAGGGAACATACCTAGACTTTAGTTGTTCTAGGAGACAAATTTCTTGTAAATTCTTGAACAAGTCAAAGAAATTCTCAAATAGTTAATAAAATAGTACCTAATTTATCTAGTATAGACAACAATGAGGTTTATAGTGGTTGTATGTTATGGCAGTTCAATCTGTGCTATTAAATATGAATATAAACAATTGTGATCATTGACGAAGAAAACATATTTCATAAAAATAAAAAAGAAAAGCAAGAATCGAGATAAAAAGTTAAGGTAAAGTTTTGGGACTAAGAGAGTAAAAAATGGGGATTCTAAGTAACAAGAAATAAACCGTGAGGACTAAAATTTTGTTTTAGAAAAGAGAAATAATATAAAAAAGTTAATAATATAATACAACGAGTGAAATTTCAGTAACAAAAAATGGGTTTTAATGATTAATAAATGAAAAATTAAAAAAAATGGTCTTTAGGTTAAGAGAGCAAATGTAAAGATTTCAGGAATTAAGGATTTAATAATCAACTTAATAAAGAGAAAAAAAATAAATGAAAACATTGCCTAAAATGAATTAGCTCAAACAATACAAAAAAATAGATAACTCATTATGACTAAAGTTTTGTTTTAAAAAATAATAATAATAAATCACAAAAAAAAGGTTAAATGAAATCACTATTGTTGATTAAAAAAAAAAACTATGATGACTAAGATTTTACCTTAGAAGACAATACAATAAAAAAAATAACAAAAGAAATTAGAGACTAAAAGAACAAATGGAGAGATTTAATAACCCGCACATCGTAACAAATATTTTTTTAATAAATTTTAATAATAAATAAATAAAAGTTTCTCATCAATATATTTATGATAATCAATTAAATTTTTTATTTATTTAAAATTTAAATTGGGCTCTCTTCATGTTATATTTATATCATTAAAATGATTTATTATGATCGAAACATAACACTATGAAACAAAACATGGTATGTACTTTGAAACAATACATATTTTTTTTTGTTAATTTAAAAAAAATTACTCAAAATTTTCATCTCTTAAAGAAAATCAATAAAAAAAAGTTTGCATCAAGACAAAAATATAAAAAAACTTCATGTATTAAGGATTTAGCAATTGACTTAATAAAAATAAAAAAATGATTTAAATAAAAAGTAAACTAATTATAGTCACCAATATCTTACTTTAGAAGATAGTATATAAAACAACAAAAAAAAAGCATGGGGACCAAGAGAGCAAATAAAAGATATGCTTAAATAGTTATAAAATTTGGGGATCAAAATGTAACACGGCCATACTTCAAGGCATAAATTGGAAGGATTAGAAAGTTAGGGACTAAAATCAAGTTTTGACTGAAACAAATTGAACCAACAAATTTGCAACATAGGCCCTAAAAAAGACAAGTACCCTGCAAAAAGAGGATCAAACTAAAAAAAGATCAAATCATATCCCACACAAAAGAAAAAAAGAAAAAAAAATATAGACAAATAGTAATCACCGTTAATGAACAGTGAAATCTCTTTCTTTTTTAGAATATAGTATAAAGTGTAGTAAAAGGTGCCTTTTGTTTTAATCACATGGGTCTTTGAAATCATAGTTTTTTTTTCTTAGAAAAGCAAAATCTCATTGATACAAAAACCAAATGTACATCAGGAAAAAGAATTAAACAAGCCATGTAACATCAAGATCCTTCACGAGCACCAAGCAGAATGTAGAAAGAAATACAACTAACACAAAACTAAAAATCATAACAACACACAACAAGACCTGCATAAAACTCATGACAACCGACCAAATTCCAAACCGAATCTATTCCAAATCAGCAGCATTAAGATAAAACGAGGCAGCACAGGCTTCATAAGCACAAGCAAAACACCAAAAACCTGCTCATCTAAAGTCAGCAATAACTGAAAAGCTTCTATGAGCATTTGTTAAAGAAATAGGAGCTGCATAAACACCAAACATCAACTCCAAATAGTAGGATGCAAAACCAAATACTAATATAAAGTAGACTGATTGGATGAAATACCAACTATACTCAAGAATACAAATATAAGCCCTCTATACTAAATCCAAACACCTAAAATATAAATTAAACAAAAGAGAAAAATAATTAATAGAACATTGGCAGGACATAAGACTATGAATACCAACTTTAGTCCACAACCAAAATGATCTAAATATACCAACTAGATCCCAACAAACTTTCAGTTATTTTCTCTGTAAGTTTCTTTATCTTTGATTCATTGGTGTTTTTTCCATGGTTTTTTGAACTCTCATCATCATCCGTATCTTCTTCTAGATAATCATCTTCGTGTTCAAACTTATAAAAATTAGAATCTTTGCTCCTAGTATGCCTTTGTATGTAATTATGCAAAGTCATGACTATGATCACTATCAAAACCTGCTTGGGGGAAGGGTAATTTATCATAATCTTCAACATAGGCCATTTAATTTTCAGCACTCCAAATGCTCTTTGAATCACACTTCGCAAAGATAAATGAGATTTGTTGAATATCTCTTCTTTTTTTGATATCGGTCTTCCTTAGTGAAAATCAGATAAGTAATATCTCTACCCTCTATATGGTCCTAAGTAACATGGAATCTGAGGGTACTCCACATCCACTAAATAATACTTACTTATATAAGTTATACTAATTAACAAGATATGACATTTATGCCAACAAAATATACAAATTCAAGTAATAAGTTATGATCAACAAATTAGGCAAAGCATAAACGAAGTATTTAGTAAAGCGTTATGTGAATCCTTGAAACAAAATAATTATGTACCAGGTGGTGAGTAAGAAAAATTTCATTGATCTTGACATATAGCCTTATAAAACACATTTGTATCATGAGTTGATCTTTCCCAACCAACAAGAATAAAAGTAAAGCACATATTGAAGTCACATGCTGCCATCACATTTTATGTTGGCACACATTTATGTCCAATATACAATATTTGATCAGCAGCTAGGATAAAGGTTGGGATATGTTTGCCATCAGTAGCACCAATACATTCCTATAACATTCGAAAAAGTAAAAGATAATATACTTGTGAGAAATGGTTGTTTATTATATGAGAGAAACTAAATGGTTTTCTTACACCATGATAACTAAGCAAGCTTGTTTACCTTAAAATGGGGTATATATCTAGGATCCCTTCTAATCTATTCTGGTGTATCTTTAAAGTTATGATCATAAGGCTGAATTACATTAGAAGACATGCTAATGATACTCTCTAATACTATATTAAAGTACCTACTAATTGTCTCTCCTGATCTCTGAAAACGCTATTAAATTTCTCAATTTGAATCTCCATGTCCCAATATATATATATAAAATGCAAGTATCTCCATAGTGGACATGTAAAATGAACCATACAATCCATACTTATTTTCTAAAATTTAAAGTAAACTCAGGAATATATCTTTTGACATCTTATATGCCCTATAAAACTGTCCGTCATGACCATTCAATAACTCTTTAACCCATAGCTTACTTATGAAAAAACACCATATTATTAAGTTTAAGTGTAAGTTAGATCAAGAGAAGAAAATTTTGCATGTGTGACTATAGTGCTATTGTTTTTTACATGTTGGAAAAGTGTGAATTGCTTACCTATTTGTAAAGAAGTAATGAATGGTTTCTTAAGAATATACTTTCAATAATAGTCATCAATGTGCTAGAAGACCAAATTTGTCAGGTGAGTCAACATCATGTCTTCTAACTCTATGGCATGTAGTTCTTTTTCATTATTGTCCATTTCATCTAAATCAAAAGTTGGATCAAATGTGAAAATTTCTTGTAAGTTCAAAGCATCAATTGTTACTCATAAAACTACAAACACAAACTTGAATAGGAATTTTTAGTTCTAATCCTTCCAGTCACTTTAGAAAAACTTGCACCCGTAAATCAAACATCACATGAACTTGCTAAATACGTTTTAAATAGAATTTACAACACTCAACATAAAATTGCTTATGGAAGCCAAAATCTGTCAAGTTTCTACAACAAAACAATTAGTAAGCTTGGTATAGACGAGAGAAATGAGCTCCAGCTCCTTTAGACACTTTTAAACTTTACAAACACAAATCTAACATCAATAGTAACTTGCTTGTTGAAAATAAAATCAAGAATTCAGGTTACAAAACACAATTGAACTCACAAAAACCATAACTTCTGTCAAAAAAACTATAGCAAAAAAAAATGTTGCATTTCTCCTTATAAAGCTGCTATTTTGCAACAAAAATGCGTTAAACACAACCAAAATATGTTCAGTAACAATACCACAAAATTTCAACCCTAAATGAATTCTCTATCAAAAAGTCAATGGGAGACTCTTGAAATGCTTTTTCTCATGTAAAACTCTTCTTTTATGTCATGTATAACACCAACACAACCAAAATATGTGCATTAACAATACCACAAAGTTTAAGCCCCAAATGAATTTTCTATCAAGAAGTCAATGGAGAAGTCAAACTATCCTATATTTAACGTGTTTCTGCAGGAGACTCTTGCAATGCTTTTTCTCATATAAAACTCTTGTTTTGCAGCACATATAGCGTCAACACATCATAAAAATTAGTTATAGTCCTACTAATTGTTTTAAAACCTTTCATATGCAAGAATATCATCAAAGACCCATAAGGGGATTAAAATTATATTGTGTACAAAACTAAAATAGCAGAGCTAGAGACTAATCACTAATCATAACAGTAGCAAAAATAGGTAAGTTGAAATGCTAGAAATGTTGTACTACTCCACATTTAGCTTTCCTTTTCACAAGGATATATTTAGCTACCTATCAAATATGGTGAACTTCATAATTGATACCAACTAGAACTAAAAGACAACTACCAACCCAAAGTTTGACTAAATTTTTTTCTTTTTTCCATATTTTTCAGCCTTCAATCTACTTAACCTCAAACTTGCTGCACAATTTATTTCTATCCTCCATAAAAATTCATAATTTAATCTATAATTCCTGCATTTTAATCAAAGGGGTGGAACAACACAAATTAAGTTCAGAAAAGAAGACTAAATCACCATAATAAAATCCACAAAGTGAACTATAAACCTAGCAACAACCTAATAAGGACAATTGAATTGGTTATTTCCTAACAGACTACTAAAGGTGTACGCTTCATTTGCTTCTACCTCACTTTCTTCAACTTTTAAGTACCATAACCTTGTAGAATAGCTTTTGAGTGCCATAAACATCTCACGCTCCCCTTTGTTTAAAAGAAGCTTAGTTGCAAATCAATAAAGTGGACTACAACGTGGTACGTCATCCTCCATGGAGATCAAAACCTCAACTGCATCAAAGATAGTAGGAGGCAGCTTGTTAACTCTTGTCATAATGGCATGCTTGTGATTCTCAATACCTTCCTTGAGGTCATCAATTTTTGCAAACAACATTGCAGCTCTTCCTTTTGGTTTGTTACATAGTTGCTTTTGTGTGTGTGTGTGTGTGTGTGTGGAACCTAACTTATTATTTGTATTGGATTCTCATCTATATCTGAGGCATGGTTGATCCCTTTAACATCCACATTTTCATAATCTTCTTCCCATTTAGGATGATTGAATCACCAGAAAGTTCTTCAAAACCACAAAAAGCATTGCGTGTATATGCTAAGCAAAATTTTTGGGTTGATGAAGCATGGAAAAATCTTTGGGGAAGACGCCCACTTGATAGAGCCCACATATCATAACCCTTAGCAACTGCACCAAAATATAATGCATCTAACTTCTCTACTATCTCAGGATCCATGGCTTTGGTTCAAAACTTAGAAATTTTTTTGTTAGCCTACAAACAACGGTAAAAAAAAAAAAAAGTCATATGACATGCATGGTGCATAATGGTACTTATATATATATATATATATATATATATATATATCTTAAAATAAAGGTAAGACAAGTTTTTATTCAAGCAAACCTTTTATATTCTTGTCCCACTAGTTATCAGAAGCATCGATTGTGCCTATACATGAGTTCCATCCTAACTCTGTGGCAAGTCTCTTAAATATCATCCAATTCTTCTAATATCTTTTCAATTGACCCCATTTATGTTTCATCTGGAGACCACTATAACACAACCTTGTCTTATTTTTTAACTTAGTTGCTATGGTCTTCCATGAAAATTTTTTAAGGCCACCATCATGCCTATTACCACCATCAAGTTCTTTTTTACATATGTGACAAAATATAATGACATCTGCAGGTTCTCATTGTGCTCTTCCGCCAACATGCTTGCTATTGGTCTAAGAGTTCTGATTCTCCATCTAAAATGAAAAGGTTTTATGCAAGCAGACTACTTTCAATCGACAAAATTGAGGAAAGAACTCAAACATTCCTTCATTGCTTGAAATCAAAGGAATAATTGTGAAAAGTAGATAAGAAAGATACTGTCAAATATAGATGATCAATGGGAGACCGAATGGATGGTGTCTGAATGACTACAAAATATAGTAAGACATAAACAGAGTTCAATGAACAATGTCAAAAGTCCTCTCCGTAAAAAAATTCACTTGACCTAAAACCATCCATTTGGAAAGAGAAGCAAAGACAAAATCTCTTTGCACATGATATAAAAAATGGATACTTTAACACTATCACTAAAACAACTCAAAATCAGAAGCAAAAACAATCTAAAACAACTTGCAAGTATTTAGCCATTTAGAACACCTTGCTTCTCCACAGCTGTAAAATTTCAAACTCGATAATTTATATGCTACACCTACTCTTGATCGCATTAATACTTCTTTTATCAATTCAGTAATCCAAAATTATCAAAGAGCAGGCTTACACGAAACATCACCAGTTGGAAAACATCAACGAAGGCAAGACACGAGCTTTGAACATCACAAACCACAAAACACACAGGCGACAACCACATCCGCCTAGGATTATAATCTAAGCCATAATCTTCCTTTTACATGCTCATACATTGCCGAAAATAGAATGCCAGTCGCAGCATACAACACCATAATTAATTGAAAACAATGGTATACAAATGGTGAGGCGGCCAGACCAATACTTATTGAACTCAGGGAAACAAATACTACTGAAACAGAGGAAAACAACAAGCAGCCATACAAGCTTAACCAACACAGCAAAAACAAAAAATAAAGACCGAAATAGATGCAATTGCTACAAGAAAAAACAAGAAGCAAAAAGATGTTATGTAGATCTTTTTTTAACTTTTGCATATTTTTTACCTGAAATTAATTTTATTTGAAAGCCAATGTTATGTAGATATAATAATCAATTTGAAAGTAAATTTTTAGGATGTTGTTAAATTTTTATGAATTTTTCTTTTTTAAGGCTTGAAATTAGAAAAATTTATAAAAATTTAGTAAAATTATAAAAATTGTATTTTCAATTGATTATTGTAACTACATAATATTGACTTTTAATTAAAATTAGTTTCAAGTAAAAAAGATGTAGATGTAAAAATAAAAATAAATTATTTTGTAGTCAATTGACTAAAATTAAAACGAATTGGGTGTAAATCAATAGAGGTCAGCGACGGTGCAACAAAACTCAACAGAAATTTAAAAGAGAAATTACTCACGGGTATCGATTTGAATTCCTTGATCGCTCGCCGTTCGGTGAATCTTTGTTTCTTCTGTAGATTTTGTCACTATCTCCTCTTCTTATTCCGTGATTGTGGCGTGAAATCGATCGATTTTTTTCCGCTTGTGAAATTTTTGTGGGCATAATTGACAATTTCACTATCAAATGGCAAAATCGCTAGTTAGATGTTGGGGTGGGGAGCTTTCTGCGTTTAGAGTTCTGATTTTCCCAGCAGCCAGATTTTAGTGCTTGCTGAATTTTTGCTTCAACGAAAACCAAACGCTAAAACTTCTTCCTTCCAGCATTGGACGGGCATTTTGGTGTGCAAACGCGCTTCCCAAACAGGCACTACCTTGTACCATAGACATGGTTGATATCTATTTTACGTAGGATCAATATTTAACATTGTTTGTCAACCGTCAACCTAGGATTAACATTTCATAAGCTAACGCCTACCAAACACATAACATTAGAGGTAAATTTGCAATAAAAAATATACTATTAGTTTGATATTTAACACCCTCTTGCACAGTGCTTGATGGATTAACAGTAAACGAAAAAATTAATCACATCTATGAGCAAGAATCTTGGACGTATAATATATGTAATCAATCCAACTAATCAATATTAAATCTCAGTTGATGGATTGATTGACTGGATTATATAGGCCAGCAAATTCTGCCCAAGTTTCTAAGCCAATCGCATATCGGGTACAGGGATGATTAGGCAGACAGGAGATCAGATCAGAAACTAATGTTTGGGGTTTTTGGTGACCTGACACACATTATCTAATTCACCCCAGATCTCTCTACCCTGGAGCAGCATCTTGTCTAGACAATTTGTATCATGTCATCCAACTCACTTGTTTTCTCATTTCCTATCCAACTTTGAGCACCACCCTTTCTGTGTTTTTGCTGACAGAATGTGGAGAAAAAGCATAACCTCACCATGAGATTTGTATTCACTATTCAGCACTCACATGTTGCAGGGAAGTCCTCAGAATTTACAACTAAAAACAAAACCAGCAGATTTTATGTGATGATCAAAATGAATGGTCAGAGTGAAATTTTTTACAAATCAGCAAAGGAAATTAACGTGATCACGTTATTGCAGATTAGTCACGTGGCTTGAAAAGAAGATTATTGCAAATATATTCAACAACTGTCGCTTTTGCTCCGGAATTGCACACCTCTGCTCTTATTACGTGACGATTAGCAGATTATTATCATGCCCGTTATTGTAAACAACTGGCCGCAGGGGATCAATCTTCCATTCGCCATCAACAATGAATTTTATCTGCAATTTTAGCCAACCGATTTCAAATTTAAGTTAGATTGTAATAAGAGAAAATATATGATATTCAAATCTGCCTGCAGCAGCTGTAGGTATCCAGAAGATGATCTACCTCATATCTGCCTGGATACAGCTTCAGGTACAGGGAGAAGACGCCAGCTCTTGACTTCTCCATCTTTCTCTGTAGTGTACCATGCAAATTACAAAAAATTAGTCCCATAATATCGAAATCTATTAATCAATATGACTGGAAAAGGTTTGATAAGTGGAAATGAAGGGCCTGACGATATTAAAAACAATTTTTCATCCAATTCTCATCTGAAAATGTAGCAACGGAATAAAATATCTAAAAAGCCTCAAAGGATCACAGGGATGATGCAATGGCAACTAAACTAGCTATAGTTAATGCTATTTACTTCACCAACCAGTGACAAGTAGTCAGCAGTTACTGGCCCGAACTTCATTCTAGTTCACTTAGATTGAACCACTCGAAACTGAAAATAATAGCTTAAGGTAAAATTGAAAATCATTTTGCACTCCCTCTATTGTATTCTTCAACCTGTTATTAAAGAAACAAAAATCTATCTCGTTGCTTAGCAGCCAGTTAGTTGATGTGTCAATGCAGACAAAGAAGTCAATCATCATTTACTTCTGCAAATTTATTTAAAATTAAAACCTGGGTTGCCCATCCATCAAATGATCCTGCCAACAGAACCTCGGATGCAGAATTAGGCCACACAATGCAAGCAGTACGAAGAAGCCGCAAAGCTCTATGGGCATCATCAATCCTCTTCTGTTTTTCTTCCACCATCTTTTGTGCATCTCTAATGAAGGACATGCAAAATGTGATATTTCAGAAATAAATTTAAGGGAGTTATGCTAAAAGAGACATGTCAACGTTTACATCAATGCCAAAGCCATCTTGCCCTCAAGAACGGCCAGTTTTGCCCGCATTGAACGTAGCTTGTCTTTCGCATTCATGACCTCATTTTCTTGGAACTCCCAAGTATCGGAAAGCTTTTGCAAATCATCACTTGAGCTCCCATCAACCTAGCACAGTAGGCAGAACAGGGTTAAAAAGGTAGCCATAAACTCCAAATAAGCATCCAAAACAAACACTGGATGCAAGGTTTTGCAGTGAATCTAAAGCATAATGCATAGCTTGACCTATTCCATCAGCAAAATCAAAATTCGATAGCACATGAACAAAACGCGCGGGACCCCCCCCCCCCCCCCCCCCCCAAAACAAAAAAAAACTAAAAAAAAAACTAAAACTGCAGATTCTCAATGGAGACTGAAAACCCAGCCTGAACAGTTAAATTTCGATCAACCAGAACACACGCAGACACAATAAAACACAAACAAATGAAGAACATTCAAATATGACACCGAGGAAGGGATTCATATTATTGATAATCTTGCTGCAGTCTGCACTCTCTCACACCACACATCCCTTCTCCAATTTTTCTTCCAATTTCTCCCTTTTGGGAGAAACCACAATGGAGGCAATTCAGATCCATGGATTTATCATGCTTCCAATAACCTAAGACTGGAAAAGTATAGAAGTTTCTTGGTTTTGCAAAGATAAAAAAACACTGACTTTTAGACTCCCATAAATTAGCAGGATGTGCAAGCTCTGAAAAACCAACACTCTTCACATTACTCCTTGCCTCTTGAAAGACTTAAAGAGTTAAGTCTAACAATTAATTGATTAACAGCAACTGCTGAAATGTTGCTTGTTTCCAACTTAGGATAATTGGGAAGTTATGTGTTATTACTTCCCTAACAGCTATCCATTTCCTGCACCAAATGCCACAAATCCAAGCAAAGTGGTATTATCAATTATCACTATTGCCTGTGATTATTTTCCTTTAATTCTGGCTGACAGTTGTCAAAATGATGAGGATTACCAGTCTTTTTCTACTGTTCCATGACAAAATTCAAGAGGAAGATGCAGGGTAGCGAAACAGATAGAGCACTAACAAGGATACTTGCAACCATTGTTTTCTTAACATTTTCGGCAATCAATTTTCAGACAGCAACTACAGGTTATGTCAGGTTATTTTATTACCAGGTTGTTGCACTACATAGATAGAAGAAAACCTCTGGAGGTCCATGTATTTCCTCACGATAATACGTTTGTTTTTGTTAGTTAATAAAAAATAATAAACATATAATTTTTCCATTTGGTTTTTGCACTTACCTACCTCAGAAGTTTATCAATCTCTCCAAGGGACTAAAAGTTGGAACATTGACAGTGCCACCAGATCATGATAACATTATATAGACAGATAAGAGACCAATGACACACCTTTGACTGTGAGGACATCTCAGAAGCATTAGACCTCACTGAATGAAGTACAGACGAAAGCTCTAACTCCAGCTGCTCAAGGCGGATCTGTATCTGGTCGTGGTTTAGTTCTTCACTAAAAGATTCTGATTTGTTGCTTCTACACGATTCATTAGATACATCTCTTACTTCAATTATTTCATTCCCCTCCTTTGCCCCTTTGATTGCACAGAAAAAATGTCAAAACAATATGCATTAACTTACCAACAGAAAGGGTCAATCAAGTTCCAGTTAGCTAACATTGAGATGAAAAGGTCACTAGAACTAATAGATAGCCTACCTTGAAATTCCAGGTCAGAAAAACCAGCTCCTCGAAGGCTCCGGTTACTCCACATTTCTAGCTTGAGTGAGTTTCCTGAATTGCCAATCCCTGAAAGTGCAAGACTCTGGCTAAACTTGCTTCTTAGGCCATCACTTTTGCTTCGATTTTCACCAAATGATGCAGTTTGACTTTTTCTTAGGCCAGCTACTGTCTTTTACAGCACATAAACACTATCAAGTTCATTTAGAATGAAACTGGATATGCTGAATTTTCATTTCAGAGACGCAAAACTTAAATGCAAACAAGGGAGAGGAAGCAACAAAGAATGCCAATTCCAGACATACATAAACACAACTATTATTAAAAACCAGCTTCAGGAGAATTTTTCTGTACTAAATCAGGTCGGGTATCCAATGGCCTTACAATTAAAAGCTAACTTACCGCATGCAATGAAGTGTGAGAAGCAGGGCCATTATCAATATCACCGTCTCCAGGAAGGGCAACATCTCCTTTCCCTCTCAGATCAAATCCCAAATTCATGTTTCTCTCCTTCTCCAAGCGACTCAAAATGCCCTCTATTCCAGACTCATCATTTGCAGCTACATCTCTGAGTAAAAGGAGCAGTTCAATGCACTGAATCGGTGAGTAGCACAAGATGAAAGCTCAACAGCACACACACACATGAATTTGTCATTTTGTGTCATTTCCCGCCTAAATACGTGCTTACCATACCCAAGACACGTACAGTGACTTTTTCTTCTTTTTTCTGAATGAAAGAAATGTAGTGGTATAACAGCTAAGAAAGTTCTAGTTGAAGTAAAACTGGAGCTATTAACACGAGGTCAACAAACGTTCAATATCAAAGACAAAAGGAAACCAAGAAATGCTGAAAGAAAACCAATAAACATAGATCAGAACACAACACATGCATAATACTAGAGTCTTTTCCCCACAGATTCTCGTTCCATCCATATATATGGCATCCAAACGCTATTGTGGTGTTATCTACATCTTTGACGGAATAGCAGCTGAAATATATTGTGAAAACAAACAAATGATAAAACAGCATGAAGGAAATCATTCTCAAAAAATAGTGAGAGTGACCTGCCAGACGAAGAAGCAACGGAGCACGCAGAATCAACCTCGAATGAAGAAGACAAGGAATTCCCAACATCAACCTTAGTTCGCTCTTGAAATGTCCCATCGTTGCATTCTCTCTCGACAGTCGAAAAGTCCGAATGTTTGAAGCCACTAGCTTGCACATCATTATCTTCGCAGTCCAAATCCCAGCCCAAAGCAAGCCACCCTCCCTGGCGCTGAATGGCCTCCACCAGATCCATCCTTCCTGCGGCCAACAACTCCTTTCTGGTGGGAAACGCCTCCGGCTTCTCACTCGTGTTCATGAAATCCAAAATCTCCGCCTCCAGAGCTAAATCCCCTTGGCAACCCCAACCTCTGGCGCACCAACAGGAACAGCAATGACCCTTCCTGGAGAAACCCCTGTTCTTCACCTCAAACCCACCAGAAAACTCAAAGCCAGTATCGCTATCCCGGGAAACGAGACGAGGGAGACCGCAGCTCCTAAAGCCCGAGACGAAGACACGAGAAGGTGAAAGAGTGGGGCAGAAATGGGTCAGGCAAGAAGCGGGCGAGAGGAGGGCGTGATGGGAAGAAGCGGCGGCGAAGGAGAGCATCGCTCAGGCATTTCGTCGAACACTTTGAGGGCGGGCGGTGGAGATTATCCCATATGTTATGCGGAGTGATTCGATAACGAAGGGTTGCGTGTTGAGTCGACAGTGGACAAGGAGTACGATAAAAGGAAAAGCAGAAAGAGGAAAGGAGGAGCCTCGGCCTGGAGACAGACTAGAGAGAAGTGAACTCGAAGAGCGAGCAAAGCAACGAGCAAGATTACAGGAAGCGTAATAACGAATTAATTGCACTCAAACTGCGCTGGTCTTTCCCCGCCCATTTGCCTTCTTTCCCACTGCCACAGGCTCATGCACAGTATGTTTTAATTTCGTGTTTCTTTTCTTGGACGGTTAGGTTTTCAATTTCTATGTTAATCCACCCCTAATTTTTCCAGTTTGGCTTTTTCTTTTTTTAATTAAGGCAAAATATCTTGATCTCTACCTCTTCTTATATTATATTATATTCTATTCTATTCTAAAAGAGGAAGACATTTCACTTTTCATCAACAACAGTATTTACTGTAGCAGAACAGTTCTGCTGGTTTTTTTTTTTTTTGCTTTTCCCCGATGCGATTTGCTTTTTTTTTAGTTTGATCATGTTTTCGTAAGGCGATCAATTTTGTAAGGACCTGTGTTGCAATTTTTAGGGTTTCAGTATGTTTCACGTTTTGTTTCGGTTAAAACGCGGTTTCAGTCCCTAACTTTCTAATCTTTCCATTTTAGACTCTGATTTATGTCTGTATTACATTTTGGTCCCAAACTTTATATCTATTTAACTAGATCTTCTATTTGCTCTCTTGGTCCCCAAGTTTTTTTTGTTATTATTTTATGTACTATCTTCTAGAGTGAGACATTCATGACTATAATTTGTTTATTTTTAAATTAAATAATTTTTTTATCTTTATTAAATCAATTGTTAAATCCTTAATACCTAAAGTTTTTCTATTTTTTTGTCTTCATCCTAAAATTTTGTAATTGATTTTCTTTATTTTTGTTTTCTAAAATGAAACTTTAATCATTACAATTTACCTACCTTTGATCTAGTTCTACTTGATTCGGTTTTAGTTAGTTTTTTACTTTTTTTTTTAACTTTCACTTTTTTATCTTTTTTAAGTTAATGATTAGACTGTTAATTGATTAACATATACTGAACACAGTTTGTATTTCGGTCATTTTTTTAATCATTATTGATGATTAATTTTTATAGTATCAATTATTTACTTCAAGCTATGTAGTTTAATAAATTAATTTGATCTATAGATGTTAAAATTGAAAGTAAATTTTTCTAAATAAACTTTTTATCAATATTAAAAATTAGATTTTCAGCAAATCACATTAGAAAAAAGCGGAAAAAAAATGCGATTCCATTCCCTAACTTTTTAATCTTTCTATTTTAAGCTCTAAGTTACATCTGCATTACATTCTGGTCCCTAGATTTTGTAACTATTTAGCTAGATCTTTTATTTATTCTCTTGTTCCCCAAGTTTTTTTTTGTTATTGTTTTATATGCACTATCTTTTAAAGTAAGACATTGGTGACCACAATTTATTTTTTTTATTTAATTCATTGTGTATCTTTATTAAGTCAATTGTTAAATCTTTAATACCTGAAGTTTTTTCATATTTTTTTTTCTTAATCCTAACTTTTTATTATTGATTTTCCTTGTTGTTGTTTTCTAAAATGAAACTTTAATTATTATAATTTGCCTACCTTTGGCATGGTTCTGGTTTAAAATTAGAGACCAAGAGAACAAATGGAAATGTTTGATAACCCGCAAATCGTAGCAGATATTTTTTGTAATAAATTTTAAAAATAAATAAATAAAATTTTTCATCAATAAATTTATGATAATCAATCAAAGCTTATTTTTATTTATTTATTGTCTTCTAAAGTAAAATCTTTGTAACCATAGTTTATTTCTTTTATTTTTTTAATCAACTATAGTGACTTCGTTTATACTTTTTTTTGTTGGTTTTTTATTATTTTTTTTTAATAAAACTTTAGTCAATATGAGTTGTCTACTTTTTTGTGTGGTTCAAACTAATTCATTTTAGCTAATATTTTTATTTATTTTCTTTCTCCTTTATTAAGTTGATGGTTAAGCTTTTAATTTCAGAAATCTTTGCATTTTCTTTCTTGACCTAAAAACCATTTTAGTCATTACTTTTTGTCATTGAAATTCCACTCTGTCTTATATTATTAACTTTTCATATTATTTCTCTCTTCTAAAACAAAATTTTGGTCGTCACAGTTTATTTATCCATACTTAGAATTTTATTTTTTTTTAGTCTCTTAGTCCCAAAAATTTAGTTGACTTTTTTTTTTTATCCCGGCTCTTTTTTTTTCTCTCATTTTTATGAAACTTATTTTCTTTATCAATGATCACCATTATTTATATTCATATTTAATGTTGACACGAATTAAACCATCGCAACGCGTAGGTACCATGAACTTCATTATATTCTAAAAGAGAAGAAGATTTTACTATCCATCAACAGTGATTACTGTAGATAAATAACTTTTTTTTTTTTTAGGATGTAATTTTCTCGTTTTTAGTTCGATCCTCTTTTTGCAAGTATGTTGCAATTTTTTCAGTTTTACTCTATATGTTGCAATTTTCTCAGTTTTACTCTATTCCATATATGTTTTAGTTAAAATGTGGTTTCAATCCCTAGCTTTCAATCCTTAATACCAAAAGTTTTTCCATTTTTGTATCTTGATGCTAACCTTTTTTATTGATTGTCTTTATTGTTGTTTTCTAAAATGAAACTTTAATCATTATAATTTACCTATTTTTAGCCTGGTTCTGGTTGATTCAGCTTTAGTTAGTTTTTTTTTAACTTTCTATTCTTTTTATTTTTATTAAGTTAATGGTTAGACTGTTAATTGATTAACATATATTAAACATAGTTTTGTATTTCAATCATTTTTTATCATTATTGATGAATTAAATTTTTATAATATCAATTATTTACTTCAAATTCTATAGTTTAATAAAGTAATTTGGCCCATAATCATTAAAATTGAAAGTAAATTTTTCTAGATAAATTTTTTTATCAATATTAAAAATTATAGTTTGAGTTAATAAAAGATGAAAATTTAGTGAATTATTTTTTAATTAACAAAAGAAAATATGTATTGTTTCAAAACATATACTGTGTTTTGTTTTACAGTATTATTCAATTATAACTAATCATTTTAATGATATAAATTTAACATGAAAAGAGCCAAACTCAAATTTGAAATAAATAAAAATTTTAATTGATTATCATCAATTTATTGATAAGAAAATTTTATTTATTTATTATTAAAATTTATTACAAAAAATATCTACTACTATGTGTGGGTAATCAAACCTCTCCATTTTTTCTCTTTGTCTTTTATTTATTTATTTATTGTCTTCAAAAGCAAAATCTTGGTAACCATGGTTTTATTTTTTTAATAAACTATAATGATTTCATTTAACCTTTTTTGTTGGTTTTTTTATTATTGTTTTTTAAAACAAAACTTTAGTCATTATGAGTTATATACTTTTTTATATAATTTCAGTTGATTTGTTTTAGCCAATATTTTATTTATTCTATTTTTTTCCTTTATTAAGTTAATGGTTAAGCTTTTAATTCCTAAAATCTTTGTATTTGTTCTCTTGGTCTAAAGACTATTTTATTTATTAATCATTAAACCACACTTTTTCTCACTGAAATTACACTCTGTCTTATATTATTAGCTTTTTCACATTATTTCTCTCTTCTAAAACAAAATTTTGGCCACCAAAGTTATCTTTTGATACTTAAAATCTTTTTTTTCTTTTTTGGCTTTCTTAGTCTTAAAACTTTACCTTGACTTTTTATCATGGTTCTTTCTTTTCTTTGTTCATTTTATAAAACCTTTTCCCTTTGTTCAATAATCATCATTATTTATATTCACATTTAATGTTAACACGAATTGAACCGTCGTAATGCACGAACACCACAAACATCATATTATACTAAAGTTAAGGATTTTTAAGAAGTTAGAAAATGATGAGTTGTTTCAAACTCTATTCATCTTCTCCAAAGCGGACTAGAGCTCTTATTGCTTGGGCCAGTGTGGAGACAATTTAATGACAATTTTATGTTCACTTGTATTTTCTCTAATCAAATAATGGATTCAAGTTTATCCTAAAAATCATTTTTTTTAATTCCTTTTTCTTTTTATCTCTCTTTAACTTGTAATGTTTAGTCTTATATGAGGTTATTTTTTACCAACACTTTCTAACAAGTATTTTTTTTTTTATAAATTTACTATTAAAGCAAATCTTAATAATAAATTGCTAAAAAATTCTCAACCATAAGTTTATGTTAATTAATTAAAATTTTACTTTATTTTAATTTTGAATTTAGCTTTCTTTATTTTAAATTCTTATTATTAAAATGATTAGTCATGATCGAAACATAACATTGTATGTGCTTCAAAATTATGGATATTGTTTTGTCATTAAAGAATAATTCACTAAAAAATTTTATATCTTATCAACTCAAATTCCAATTTTTTGGGCACTAACGACAGGTGAATCATACCTTCATCACCCTAATTCCTAAGTCTGATGAGATTCACACTGTGTAGGATTTTAAACCCATTAGCCTATGCAATACTTTATATAAAAGAATTGCTAAAGCAATGGTCAATCACTTGAGACTAGTATTACAATCTTTGGTTTCACATTTTCAAAATGTTTTTATCCCGAATAGCTATATTCAGGACAATATTATTATTGCCCATGAACTTTTTCATGTAGTCCCTAGTACTTCTCCTACTACTGGACCATGTGGATATGAGGCAATTCTAAAGTTAGATATTCAAAAAGCATATGATTCCTTACAGTGGTCCATTATTGAGAAGGTTTTTCATGCTATTTGATTTCCAGAAAAATGGATTCGCCTAACCATGCAGTATGTAACAATGGTGTCTTATTCTATGCTCATAAATAGGTATACTACTAGCTGGTTCACCCCTTCTACAGGCATTTATTAGGGAAATCTTCTATCGCCTTATATTTTTATTCTAAGTGCGAAAGCTTTTTCTAGTTAGTTATCAATGCTCCAATCATTGGGTACTATTTAGGGCCTCAGAGCTACCATTTGTTTTTTGTGAATGACTACCTCATTTGCTTCCATCCATATAACTGCAGTTAGGCTCTTCATCAAACTCTACACAATTTTGAAATTGTTGCAGGCCAATGTGTCAATATTCACAAGTTAGAAGTGGTTATTCAGCCAAAATCTGGCAAGATCTCTTCAGAATAACATTATCCAAATCCTTTCATTTTAAGTTAATGACATCATTCCTTCTTATTTAGGCATTCCATTTGCTCAGGATTTATCTCGCCGTTTTTCATTTCAATTCCTGGTGGACAATGTTCATTAACAACTAGCTGGTTGGAAAGAAAGTCTATTGAATCCTACGAGGTGTCTCACTCTAATTCAGGCTACCTTATCTTTTATTCCCATTTATGTCATGTCACTACATAAAGTTTCGGTAACCATGTTTGATAATCTATCGAAACATCTTATTCAATTTTGGTGGTCAGGCACTGTTGATAAGCATGGTCTTCACTTCTGGCACTAAGGGCTCCTTCATCTCCCTAAAGGTTTCGAGGGTTTTAGGATCAAAGATCTCAAGCTATTTAATCAAATCCTTCTTACAAAAAATTTTTAGTGAATCTTTAAAGGCCTAATTATTCCTTGGTTTATCAAGTGCTTATGGCTAAATACAGAAATGCTTGTTCAATTTGGTCAGTTAAAGCCAGGGGGAATGCCACTACTATTTGAAAAAGTCTTGTGCATGGCTGAGCTTTACTTTATGATCATATTTAGTGGAATATTGGAGATGGATTCTCAGTCAGAGTTTCAAAGGCTGCATAGATCCCGGGTGTACCACTTATGTTCTATCATGGGAAATGTGTTCAAAAAACCTAGCCTTTGGGTTGTAGACCTTTATGATTTTCAGGAATGTTATTAAAAATTATCAATTCTTCAGAATTTTTTTCCACCAAAGATTGTGTAACTTATCTTATCTATTAACCCCCCAATCTAGTATGGATAATTAAGATGCTATCTATGTCATGCCCGTGACTTGTATAAACCATGGGCTATGCCCATAATGTGCATAAAATGTACATGAATTGTGTATATGAGTGCTACAAGTCATGGACATGAAGAGAAGAACCAAAAAGAAAACAAGTACTCATGGGTGTCCTATGGGCACTTAAGGAGAACTTAAGGGAAAGTGGCATACTTGTGAGGCAAACAAGGCTAAGAATTAAGTACGAAGCCAAGATTTAAAATAAGGGTTCAAATTTGACGAGAGATTGGCTAGAAAATCCTAGTGCACCAAGGCGCTCTAGGATAGGGCATAAGGTGGCTTTTCAGGCATACTTTTGAGTGCACTTATGCAAATTTTGAGGCTTTAAAGTAAAATACCTTAGGAAGAATTACACAACACTGATGCTTGGTACTAAAATGAGGATGAGAACTGCAATGTGGCCCAAAGAAAGGTGAAGAGCATGTAAGAAAATTAGGGAGCACCATAAGGTGCCCTAGGGGTCTCTCAGGTGCACTTAGATTGTGCCTAAGTGCAAGTGAAAGTTTAATGACCGAATTGGCCAAATTTAAAAGCAAAGTGGGTGCTTAAAACATGCCACCAAGAGAGCTAAGTAGGTCACTAAAATATTTAAAATGATTCAAAGGACTAAAAGGAAGTTAGACCAATAAATGGTCAAAATTTCTTAGCCACCAAGGCCATTTCAGCCGAATTGTTTCACAGCTTGGCCAGGCTAAGATAATACAGCTTCTTAGTTGTTTCTTGGGGCAGTTATGACCTTAAAAGTCTGGCCAAAATCCTAGCTAAACCACCAAAAAGAAACAAGAGCCAAGGAAGAAGAAATTCAGACATAGTGGCTTATGGATGAACTCATGGTGGCAAGTTGAAAGGCATAGACGGTTTTTTGCTTCCTTGATATCATTTTTGGCTAGGTAAGAGTTCATATAAGGCTTCTTCTCTTAGATTTTGAAAGGGACAGAACTGCCCTAAGGGATAGCTATGACTAAAAGAACCTAAAGGCTATGTTAATAGACTATGTGTGCATAAGCACTATGGCGAGCTAGTTAGTTTACTTTCACCAAGTATTAGGGTTTTTGATAAGCTCGGCCAAACCTATTCAATTACCTAGAGCTCTATGTTAAACTAAATCTAATTTAAATGATCATTTGCTAAATTAGAAGAAAAGGCATGCGTTCTATGTTAAGTGAAACCGTGTATGGGTTGTATGTGTTTGTATGCTTCTTTGATTGTACGCACATGCTAACCCTTAATTTGTGTATGTAAGTATCTTGTATTATGCTGTATATATTGCCTTTGGTGTTTTCTTTGTCTTTGGTTACGAGTTACTAGGTAAAATTTGAGGTTTATATGTATAACAATGTTATAAACATTATGTAGGCACTAAGTGGTGAATTGAATCCTTACTGAGTACTTGTGTACTCATGCCCTCTTTTGCCCATTTTAGGTAAAGAAGTGGAAGAGTAAGGGCTAAGGAATCTCTTGGAGAGGTTTATGAATAAGGAGGTATGTTTTGGATTTGATGGTTTATGAAAAAAAGCTTGAGAAGTCCATGAGTTTGAACTAATAGTTGTATAATGATTTGTAGGCCCTAATGGCTGCAATAGGTCTAGGTGCGTTCCGATCCATCTTGGTATGAGTTAAGACTAGAAGAATAATGAGACAACTATAGCCTAAGTGTCAAGTGAAAGTAGATGTCAAAGTGACTGTTCGCATGGAAACTGTTTGAACCATGCCTTGTAACATGCATGATATCTAAGTAGTCCAACTTTTGTTGCAAGTAAATTTGAGCCATGTAGTCCTTATCTACCTAATTTTGGACTGTAAATGTATGTACATAACTAATGGCGTAGGGAATTATAGTATAACATGGCTTGTGCCTTGTATGTATGTAATGGGCTTAGGTAAGCCTTAAGGCACTAAATATGGTGGGCTAAGGAAAACAATGCATGCATGGTTGTAATTAAGTAATCTATGATGTATGTACGCATGAATGTGTGTATGTATGATAGGCTATAAGTAAGCCTCCCTAAGTACACTAAAGCACACACATACAAGTACATACACAAACCTACCTATGCACCTAATAGGTAACAAGGTAAGCTAAGCCAAGTGCACTCATTAAGGTAACACATTAAACTTATAACCTAATGTGTCAAACTTGCAACTTGACTTGCTAAGCTAGAAGTCTAATAAGATTTCATATGATGGGTTAATTAGTAACCTACACCTAAGTCCTACCTAAGTATAAACTAAAATTTGTGGTTAAGTATCCTGATTGTTAAGACTTAATTCATCATATGAAAAACAACCAGTTGATTGAAAAACAACCAGGTGATTGAAAAACAATCGGTTGATTTAAACCTCCTAAGAGGTTTAAGGTGGAGGTGAATTGGGCCCTGACAATATATTTGGCTTAAAAATGTGTATGGATCATTCTTTATTAAGCAAGGCTATAACCTCAAATTATGAAAGCAGTCTTCATGCCTCATGAATTCTACAAGTACTGCCCTAAACTGTTCACCACACCTTGAGTTTTCTTTTATCCTTAAATTTTTATAGGCATCCCATAATTCCCATAAGTATAAATCCTTTATGTGAAAATGCTTATCATGGGCTATACCAATAAAAGGCAAACCTTACTACCCATAGAGGTCTAATGGACCTTTTTATATTCCCGATGCTTCAGAGACAATGTTCCACATTTTATAGGAATGTAACAGCTCCAAGGATATCTGGGGCAATTTTTGTTCGCACTTGGAGCCTTCGACTTATTTGTCTTTTAAGACTTTGGCTTTTTTTTTCTTTTAATCCAACTGAAGCATCATCCACCTGATTGGGTTAGATTCCTTCTCTTTACCTTGTATACCATAAGGATTAGCTATAATGAGGCACTTTCTGGCATGCTATATTTCACGCCCCTTCTTTAATTCTTAGAAGATATGCACTCATCCTTCAGCTTTCTATGGCTAGGGACTTTCAACAGAAATTTTTCTCTTTCCCCTGGAATCCCCCTTCATTGTTATGTGGTTCCTAGAATAAAGGTTGGGACACTAGCCTCTCATGAAACTAGAATTATTTATCATGGATAGGGCATGGAAAAGCTCGAATGAAATTAGTACAGTGGCTTGGGTTTGCTTATGTATCAGTGGCCTTCAAATTTATCAGAAGACATTCTTATCCCTCACTATAAATTCGCCCTAGAGGCAGAACTTTAGGCTATTCATGAAGTGGCTCTATTTTCTTCCACCAATTGCCTCTCATTAATAATAATACTAACAAATTGCTCTCAAGCTCTACAAGCACTCCTTGGATCACTATCTCTCACTAATACTCTCACTGCTTCCACCCACAAAACTGTGTAGCCATTGAATTTCTTTCAGTGTTGTTCTATGATCATGGTACCAAGGTAGAATGTTACTCCGGTTCACCAGCTTGCTGCTTCTATGTTATCTTAACCTTATTTTGTATTATATTGATTTTGATTATCAAAAAGAAAAAATTAATTATGGATCAAATACTTTATTAAACTATAGAGCTTTTGAGTTAAATAACTCGTACTACAAAACTCAATTATCAATAATAAAAAGATAAAATAAAAACAAAGAAATTATGTTTAATTTATTTTAATCAATTAGCGGTATAACCCTTAACTTAAGAAAGATTAGAAGAAAAGAAAAAAATTGTTTGAAAATTTTAAGGACTAAGAGAAGAAATAAAAAAGTTTTATGTATTAAAATTTTAACGAATGGGTAAATGCCACCAGTCATCTCTAAACTATATCTAACGTTGCTTATTCATCACTAAACTATCAAATATTGCTTAATCATCCCTAAACTTTTCTAGTGTTGCTTAATTATCTTGTCGTTTATGATACCATTAAAAATATATGAAAAAGTGATGTCACATTAGCAGCCACATTATTTTTTTTTCATCATTAGTGGTTGTGATGAACAGTATGATGATTAAGCAACATTTGATAATTTATAGATGAATAAGCAACATTGGATATAGTTTAAGGATGACCAGTGAAGTTTACCATTTAAGAATTGATGGTGACCAATGTTTTGCTTCAAAAGATGGTACATAAAAAACAACAAAAAAAAAACAGGTCAAGAGAGCAAATAGAAAGAACCTAATTAAGTAGTTATTAAGTTTTTTGTCATTAAAAAATAATTCACTAAAAATTTTCATCTCTTATCACTTCTAATTTTTAATATCGATGACAAATTTATTTATAAAAATTAACTTTTAATTTTAGCAATTATGAGTCAATTTACTTTATTAAACCATACAGCATTTTACTTAAATAACTCATACTAAAAAACTCAATTATCAATAATAAAAAATACAATATAAACATAAAAAATTGTGTTTAATTTATTTTAATCAATTGGCAATATAAATATTAACTTAATAAATAAAAAAATAAAAGAAAAAATTGGCCAAAAATTTTAGGCATTAATAGAGGAAATGAAAAAGCTTTAGGTGTTAAAAGTTTAACAATTGATGGTGAGTAATGTTTTACTTTAAACATAAAAAATTGTGTTTAATTTATTTTAATCAATTGGCAATATAAATATTAACTTAATAAATAAAAAAATAAAAGAAAAAATTGGCCAAAAATTTTAGGTATTAATAGATGAAATGAAAAAGCTTTAGGTGTTAAAAGTTTAACAATTGATGGTGAGTAATGTTTTACTTTAGAATATAGTAGTTTGAAAAATAACGAAAAAAAAAGTTTGGGACCAAAATAGTAAATAAAAAGAATCTACTTAAATAGTTATTAAGTTTGGGGATCAAAACAAAACAAAGGTTGAATTTAGTAACTAAAATGGGAAATGGTACAAATACAAGGACTGAGAACGTGTGTTAACCACAACAGATGTAAGAAAATGGCAACAAAGGCCCCCAAGATGTGATCATCTTGCAAAAAAAGGTATCGAACTTTGAAAACGTCAATCGAGTCCAGTAAAAAGCAAAAATAAAAAATAAAAAAATGAGGCACTGTTCACGGATAGTGCGCCCATACGGCCATACTCTACTTTTACATTGTTCATCTATCTGCAGTGCACACATGTTTATCTTTAGAAGTATAATTCAATTTTAAGAATAAAAAATTCATAAACATCATAAATTAAGGCATCAGAGGATGTGGAAACGCACGCGACGTTTGAAGATGCAAGATTCGATGCTTTTCTTGGAAGCATCGTTGGTTGATGCCTTGGAAATGGAATATATGTATATATATATAAATTGTTTCGAACAATTATACATTTTGTTTACGCCGCAGTATGATTCTTAGTATGATTATGTAGAATACGGACAACTTTGTGGTTCTAACTTGGCTTGGGTTCTAATTTAGACCTAACTGCTTGATTTATCATCGTTATTTCATTAGATTGTCCTCAATTATCATCATCTCTCATTTTTTTTTTGCTGTTTTTCCCCCTCTTTCTCCACAAAACTTCTTTACCGCCATCTATTGGAGCATCAATTGGTTTGTCTCACATTATATAACGGGTAAATCCAAGTGATCCATTTAGAAATTGATAGCTATAAGAAAAACTGTGATAAAGCAAGTTACGGAAAGTAGTTGAAGCATGTGTTATGAGGCATTTAAGAATAATGGATTAGGTGATAGTGTTCTTTTATATTTTTTTATTTTTTTCAAAACACATTATCCAAGTTATATTTATCATACTGATTATATTTACTAAAAAGTAAATTTATCATACTGATTATATTTTCAAAAAAAAAAAGTGAAAATTATGAGTTCAAAATTAAAAAAGATGAACCATCTTAAAATTGTTGGTAATAAATTTGATAAATAGAAAATATAATGCATACAACTTATGTTGTAGATATGAGATTTGAGCACCAATTTGGAGGGCTGCAAAAGTTTGACCATAATCGAAAACTCGACCCAATTTTTCGGGTTAGGTCCGTGTCAGGTGAGGAAATAAACAACATTTGGGATGACTCAAACCTGAACCGATTTTGAGATATAAGAATCGGGTTGGTTCAGGCCAAACCTGATTGACCATATTCAACCTGAAATTATTAATAATCCCTAACCCATTCCTATTTCAGTCCAATTCTTTTTCCAGCCCAACCCACATACCTACACTATAAATACCAAACCTAAACATCCCTAACCCTAATCTATCATCACTTAACACAGTCGTCATCCCTAACCTAATTAAGCAACACACTGCTGTTCTCCTCCATCCTCGTCTACATTGTTCCTTACACACCCGCAGTTGTCGTCCACCTCATTCGTCCTGCTCAGCATCTCACGTTTGTCCTGCTCAACCTCTTGCTTTTGTTTGCCGTCTTACCGTCCTCCTCAATGCATCGTCCTTCGTTGCCAACAAGCCACCTTCGCCCTTCGCAACTTCGTCGTTCATAACTCTGCTATCGTGCCACCCTCATTGTCGTTGTCATTGTCCTTTAATATTCCATTTGAAATTTCACCACTGTTTGAAAGTTTCCGTTGTCCATTTGTCGTGGCTTCACCGCTTTAAAACCCACCATCAACAAGGAGACATTGGAGGAGATGAGAATGGAGGGAATTGAAGATGAAGTGAGGGCAGCTGGCAGTGGATGGTCGGGTAAACCCGAAACCAGACCTTATATTTTCGGGTTAAGGTCGGTTCGGATTTGCACTATATTTCCAGTCAGTTGGGGTTACCATTTTTTGGACTATTAGTGAGGTCATTTATTTCATGTTTCGGTCCAAACTCAACCCAAAACCCGAAAATTTTACCTTTACAAATTTGGGCATTACCGGTTACTCATGAAAGGTTTAGGCCTAAAACATAAAAATTAAAAATTAGTACTTATATTATGTTTGTTTTGGGAAAAGTTATCTTATTGATGGTTCACGCCTTATGCAAAATGTTTTATTGACAAGTTATTTATGCCAAGTTGTTAGATGAGCTGTGCGAGGATCAGAATGCATAAGGTTGTAAATGAATTGAACGAACACGAACAAACCATGTTCGGATTCGTTCATTTAACTTTTAATGAACACGAATAATAAACGGACGCAACTCCTCTATTCGTGTTCATTTGTTTATTAATAAATGAACACAAACACAAATAATTAAAGTTGAAAGCTACTACCAATTTGAATTAGAGCGAGTTTAGCAATGATGACAAAGTAATATGTGATTGTGAGAGAGATTATGGGTTAGGGTTATGAAGCTTGATTTGGTGCTGTAGCAGGTTTATGTTGTGTGAAAAATGACTAATTATATTTGGGAAAATAAAAACAATAGATTAATTTGGGGGAAATTAGAGTATAATTATGTGTATGTGAAGTAGGTAGATACTAATAAAATTATATGATATATAAAATATATATAATAATAAATGTACAACTAAAATATAACTAAACAAATGAATGAATGAATGTGCAGCTAAAATATAAATAAACAAATAAATGAATGAATGAACATAAATGAACAATAACTGAATGGTTTGTGAACATAAATGAACGAATGAGACGTTATTCGTATTCTTTCGTTTAACTAATCGAATAAAAAAATTTGTTTGTGTTCCTTTATTTAACTTAATAAAGGAATATAAATAAACTTCCACCGAACAGTTTATGAACAGTTCATCGAACATTCGATTCACTTACATCCCGCAAAATGTAGCATGGCTCTCATGGATTCCATGAATGTGAGCAATAGGTCCACCTTCCCGGCAAAGCTTCATGGGCTTAGAGAAGCCGATTGTCCTACTCCTACTGGGCTACAAGGAGTTTATTAGTAGACTTTTTTGGTGGGAAAGTTACAATTATCCCCTATGGTTTACCCTAACTTACAGTTTGTCCCTTTTATTTTTAAAAACCTACACTTTACCTCTAGTTCTTTCATACTGTCTGATAATAACTTCTGAAACTATAATTTAAATTATACGATAATCATTATCTAGTAATTTCGGTCCCTCTAACATTTTTTTATAGTTAATGGATATTTGAAATTATCAATTTTTTTTTTTGTAGAAACATTTTTCTTCTTGTAAATTATATAAGTAGTTTTTGAAGGTTGGTAAGCTATAAAAAAAAAATCAAAAATCTTAAAATTACTTGAACATAATTATTAGATGTTTAATTTTGAGTTTCAGAAGTTGTTGTCGGACACTATAAAGGAAGTATGGGATAAATGTAGGTTTTTGAAATAGAGGGTCAAAGTGTAGATTAGATCAAACTACATGTGAGCTTTTGTAATTTAACCCTTATTTGGCAGATCAAATAATCGACTCATTTGCTGAGAGCCTGAGCTGAGTGAGGGTACTCGTTGGTTGGCCCTTCCCTCCGCGGACTCTATGCTTTTTCTTAGCTGCCGGGGAATTACCTTCATTCGGCTGTAGTTCTCTTTTTAGCTATTCCTCAACACACACAAAAATGGTATATACTTATTACTGGCAAATGATGGTGATTAACGTGAGCACCACAGCACAAATTTACTGTTTCAGATTTAAGAAATGAGGATGAGTTTGATGGGGAAAGTAAATTTAAGCTGCCATTGTTGATATTGTTCCAATGAAGGATTGGATCCATGCTTAGATGGGACAAAAGGTAGCATTCTAAGGTGTTCTGATGTGTAAAATTTCCTCTTTTTTTTCCATATAAATTTTCTTTTTTACATGACTTGTTTTAAGTACTTGAAAAATTTTATTTTCCAAACTTTAAAAAATTCATGTATTAAAGTGAAAATATTTAAAGAAAAATTTTCTATTTTAACACATGAGTTTGTCAAAATTAGAAAACAAAGTAATTTACATCCATAATTACGCTCAAATTTTTATTAGAATTTTCTTTTAAAAAAAATAGAAGTTTTCCATTTTGTTCGATTTGAAAAGACCTGAAATCGAAAAATTATGATTTTAAGCTGCATAGTTCAACGCACCGAGAATTAATGCGATCAAGGAAACTTAAGAGCCCAAAATGCTTGCTTGAAATACAATTCCGACTTGCCTACAACTTTACTAGAAGTGTTTAAAATGACAATAAACTAACAGTTGGCCTCAATGGTAGGAACTCTAATAAGGGAAGGTGAGGGCGTCCCAATCATAAAGTGAAAATAAATATTGCTTTTCGAAAAAACATTAGCAGATGCCCAGCTTCCTTCACACAATCACAATCTATTTTCTTTTATAGGCATTCACATTTCATTAAATAGCTCAGAAATGCTAAAAGATATATAGATGTCAGCATGTCCCAAGTCAAGATGCCAAAAAATCATACTGCTCCATATTAATTGACACTTTAATTGCTTTTTTCATAAAATATATGAGACTCTTGTATATTTATGTAGCTTCTTTCAATTTTAACCTTTCAACTAATTCATATACACATTTAAAATAATTTATTATATGCGGTAACTGTGTGATTTAGTTAAAGGTAATCTTGAAAAAAATATGCGTATTATGTTAAATATAACATCACATCCTTAATCTTTACAGAAGGAAGAGCTTCAGCCAGCTTTGGATGTAGAAGGTAGTAATTTAAGAAAATCATGCCTAATATCATTATATAGGCATAATGCCTATACCGAGTTAAGAGCGGCAAAAATAAGATAGGAATATAATAAAATACCTTTTCTTTGTGTCATTTTATACAAACGTCAAATTTTTAGACATTTGCACATTTTTCTTGAAACTAGTTACACTCTATGTAATTCTGAAAGGTACTTTCAACTTTATTTACGTCGGGTCAAACTTCCCTGTCATATCTATCTAGGGGGAAGGTCAGCTCGGCCCATTAAATCAGAGCCTAAACTCTTAACGGGCTCTGCTGAAATATTTAGCTGGAAGGGCCCAATCCTACTCGATCAACTCAAATGCACACCAATAAAAACTTCGTCTGATGGCAATATTTAATTACGATTCAATACTTTATGAATGAATTGTTTCATTCAATCACTAAGCCATTTTTAAATAAATAATTGTTCAATTATTGTTGGCATTATTTTAGAACGGATCTAAATTTACAGGCCGAGTTTTTTTTTCTAAGAAATTTCGATCAACTGGATGCTTGTCCTATATAAGTCCAAGCACTAAAGTCCCATTTGAAGGTTCTTAGAAATAATACGCAACTCTTTTGGCCACTTGACCGTGCAAAATTTTCGCCTCAGACGAAACCTACCGACAGAAACGTGGTCAAAATTGCCTTTCAAAGATATTGTTTTATTTTACACGTGTAAATGTCAGGCACTCGTCTGGTATATATAGATAGGTTTTAACTAATAAATCCTACCTTAAATATCTATACATGCACTAACCTAATTCTAATTAGCTCTGTTACTTGCTCATTAATTGTCTAATCACTATATGGAAAGCAACGGTAGCCAACTAATCATGGTGGAGAAGAAGAAATTAAATGATAGTATTTCACCAATTTATCTATGTATATCTTATTTTGTTGTTTTTCTTCAAAAATATGTTTTTGATTAGTGTTAATGACCTAGAAAAACTCGGCATGCCAGTAAAAGATGACATAAATCATGAGGAGAGGATGCCCAAGAGGCAAGAGCAACAGTAACAACAATAAAACTATGATCTTTAGTTGACAGTCTATTGCGTATTGAGGTGAGGTTCAAATATTCCTAATTTATAAGTGGAGGTTTCTTTTCTTTAAGTAGCGATCTGTTGGGTTAGTAAATTAAGTAAACAAAACAATTTCTCTCGTATCCTTTCTTTTGTAATAATTCCACTGCCATATATATATACAGAGCCATCCCCAGATCAGAAAAAATTAAAAAAAAAATGAGGATGCACAGTGATAAAAATTAATGGCAAAGTATTTTATAAATGAACCCAACAATAATTAAGAGGGCCGGGTGAGTTACTAGCTATACCCTCGTATGCAAAAAATAATCATGCAGCTGTCTTGTCTCAATGGCCAAGTATGGAAGGAAAATTAATGTGAACCATTTAATTAATATCCATTCTGAAAATTGACAGGTCACATATAACAGCCGAGAAGAGTTGGGGACTCCAACGCAACGCAACGAGCTCGTTGCATTACATATTATATTGTTGCGCTTTTCCGCACTCTTGAATCATTTAAACACAAATTTTCTTTTTAGTTAGTTTTAGTACTATACATACAAGGCATGACTTCGATTGCTTACTTGGTGAAATTAAGACTTCGATGTGTTGCAAATTAAATCAAGCTCCTGAGATCAAGTATCATCATCCTAATAATTACAGGGGAAAAAAACTCAAGCATGCATTTTCTTCCAATTGATTGCTAAAATCTTTATAAATTATGTATCGTTCTTAATATTAATCATCAGCCCCGATCACCTAATTTGAGATACGTACGTTATATATATATATATATAAATATTAATTACCATTGTCATCAAATAATTAAGAGTGGTAAGGTAACTAGCTAGTTGTCCCCACAATTCCACTAGTAAGGCCAAAAGAGACGCAATTGAACCAAACCCTATTCGGCTGTGCATGTTGCTGGCAGCGTCATTGTAAGTACCATATCACCCCAATCCAACCCACATTTCGTCACCCCTTTAATCATCCCAACCCCATGCCTGTCCGTTCCCTGGCTATATATAATATCACCACCCCTTTTCGCTCTCCACAGCCACAGCTAACATGTGGAGGCCCGAAAACATGAGCCCCAAAATCAACAGCAACCGCAGCCGGAGCTCCCTTTGGCAATATTTCTGCATCAAATCATGCTTCCAAAGCCCTCCACAACCACCGGACGAGAAGCATGCGGCTGCGGGCAGTGGCATGAACCAGAAGCAGCCCGGGGGATGGAGAGCCATGCCTTTCATCTTAGGTCCGTCCGTCTTTGTCTTAATTAATTAATTTCCAGCTAGCTTGTTGGTTAAAGTTAAACACTATGCTAATTAATTAAATTAATTAAGCTTCATTCATTTCTCGTGTTGGTACGTATTGAACCGTGTGCCATAGGAAATGAAACGTTCGAGAGGCTGGCCACTTTCGGCCTGTTGGCCAACTTCATGGTGTATTTAATGAAGAGGTATCACATGGACCAGGTCTCGGCCTCCAACGTGATCAACATCTGGTCCGGCCTCACCAATTGCGCCCCACTCATCGGTGCCTTCATCTCCGATGCTTACATTGGCCGCTTTCGGACAATTGTCTTCGCCTCCTTTGCTTCTCTTCTGGTCTGTCATCTTTACCTAACCATATTGCAATATACTAATATAATTATAATAACTCATATAATTTAATTATGATTGGCAATCTGTCACTTTTATTGAACATTAATTAATTTTACAGGCAATATATATGTAGCTAATTAATTAAAAGATAATGTACCAAATTAATAATGCTGGCACTTAATTAATAAGTCGCTTATAATTTTCGATTTTTTTTTTCCTTCTTCTTCTTTATCTGGAATTAACATTATTTGATAACTAATACTTATATTATGCAAATGAATCATATGGGAGTGTGCTTACAAGTAAATTGACATGTACTATTTGTTATATCTTGAGTTTGAGTATGATACAACGTGCAATTACCACTATATTCTAAATTAAGATGGAACAAATTAAGTTACTATTCATTAAATAGTATCATTTTTTACGTCACTCTATGTTTTGCAAGTTTTTTTTTGTTGGCATTTCTCTTAGTACTATAGTAGGTTGATATGAGTTGCTCGCAACATGTTTCTTACTTAGTAAGAGGACAAGTTAGCATATATATTCACACCAAATATTTAGATCCAAGGAATTTTAAATTTTAATGTTACTTTTTATGTTCGAGGAGTACGGTTAAAAGGATCATTTCATCTCTAACATATACCTTTAGACCAAAGAAAGTGACTACTAGCAAGGGGGGGCAATTGTTTATTGCTTTTTGGCACTGATGCTTTATTTGTCAATATCAATGGAAGGTAATAAAAGACAAATTACTTTTGTTTCGTTATAGTTGTTTGATACGAATTTAATATTTTGAATCCAACACAAAAGGACCCTACGTAATTTGGGTGAATTCGAATTGCCACGGACAGGGGATGTTGACGGTGACGTTAACGGCATGGCTGCCGCAGCTGCATCCCCAGTATTGCCAACCCAGCAACCAAACAAGCGGTCAATGCCCCGGTGCAAGCACTTCCCAGATCGTAATTCTCTTGACCGGCCTAGGCTTATTGTCGATCGGGACAGGGGGGATTAGGCCCTGTTCTATCCCCTTCGGAATAGACCAATTCGATCCGACCACCGAAGAAGGGGCCAAAGGAATCAACAGCTTCTTCAATTGGTACTATGTGACTTTCACCATTGTGCTTCTCATCACACAGACCCTGGTGGTATATATCCAGGACTCGGTTAGCTGGGTATTAGGATTTGGTATTCCGACACTTCTCATGGCTTCCTCGATTGTGCTGTTCTTGATCGGGACAAGGATTTACGTTCATGTCAAACCCGAGGGAAGTATCTTCTACGGGATGGTACAAGTTATTGTTGCGGCGTATAAGAAGAGGCATATCAGCCTTCCTCCTGAGCCTGAGGGGGAGGAGAATAAAAGTGGAATCTACTATGATCCCCCCCTGAGGAAGGATGTTTTAGCTAAATTGCCCCT
Source organism: Aquilaria sinensis (assembly GCA_005392925.1). Classification (NCBI taxonomy): domain Eukaryota; kingdom Viridiplantae; phylum Streptophyta; class Magnoliopsida; order Malvales; family Thymelaeaceae; genus Aquilaria; species Aquilaria sinensis. The sequence continues at coordinate 347,391 of SMDT01000373.1, read as the reverse complement.
TACCAATCAATTCAGGTGCATAAATTTACATACCGTAATTACTTAATTAATTAATTATAGTTAAACTACTTTTTACGTTTAGTTAATTGATTAATTAATTATTCAGGTGCCTAAATAAAGCTGCAATAATAATGGAGAAGGACCTACAATCTGACGGCAGCCGAGAACCCTGGCGACTTTCCAGCATCCAAGAGGTGGAAGAACTGAAATGCGTCGTCAAAGTGGTTCCCATCTGGGCTTCCGGCATCATCAGCTTCACTTCCATGGTTCAGCAGGGCACATTCACCGTCTCCCAAGCCCTTAAAATGGACCGTCATTTAGGGCCAAAGTTTGAAATCCCTGCTGGCTCCATCGGTGTTATCTCTTTCATCACCATTGGCCTCTGGCTCCCCTTCTACGACCGCGTCCTTGTCCCCTGGCTCCGCCGCATCACCAAGCGCGAGGGTGGGATCACCCTCCTACAGAGAACAGGGGTGGGCATCGTGTTCTCTATCTTGGCAATGTCAGTGGCCGGTGCAGTGGAGAAGAAGCGGAGGGCGGTGGCACTGCATCACCCGGAGCTCCACGGCGTGGCGCCGATGTCGGTGATGTGGCTAGCGCCGCAGCTGATCCTGATGGGGCTGTGCGAGGCCTTCAATGTCATCGGAATAATCGAGTTTCTCAACACCCAGTTTCCAGAGCACATGAGAAGCATCGCCAATGCTCTATTCGCTTGTTCGTTCGCGGGGTCGAATTACTTGAGCAGCATGGTGGTGACGGTGGTGCACCACGTGACGGCGACTAAGCGGCGGCCGGACTGGCTGACGAACGATATTAACGCGGGAAGAGTGGATTATTTTTATTATCTACTGGCGGGGATGGGGATGCTGAATTTAGTTTATTTTCTGTACTGCGCCAAGTGCTACAAGTACAAGGATGGGGTGTTGGTTGGGAAAGTGGAGGAATGCGCCGATGTTGAGTTATGCTCCAACAAAGATTAGCCTTGTTCGGTAATTAGTTAGCCCATTTATTTAATAGGGGTATGGTTTGTATTGTAGCTAGGTTAATCACACTGCAGTTGACCATGGACTAGGGTGTTTGTGAGCCCACTGTCAAAAAGGCAATTTTACCCCTAGTAAAAACCAGTTAGAAGATGGCATCATTTTGACTTGTGTAATTAATGTGCTCAATATTGATGCGATAATCAAGGGCTTACAAATATGGAAATGAATTAATACCAGGTGATTTTAAAACCTTTTCAATAAGCTAGAATAAAAATTGATATTATATTAAAGTGGACAGAGGAGAGCAAGACAATGCTTCAAATGACTGAGGTGGAGGGGGAGGAAGAGAACGAACATAACACTTAAATGGCTGATCAGATGAGTGAGGATGACTGGTTCAATAGTAGCAAACAAACAACCGCTCCGGGGAGAAGAAGCAATGTAAGAGTTTGTTTGTAATTAAATAGTGCGACAAAGTGATTCTTGGAATTGTTTGTTATGCAATGTATAGCAGGATTTAGGGGACGGGGGGTCCATTTTGTCTTTTTTTTTTTTTCTTTTACTGTGAGAAAGTGGAGTATATTAGGTGTGTACGTACATATATATCGACATAAGAGTATCATTAAGTGCGTTTGATTGATTTGCCCTAGTGCTGAACATAATATGACTTTTGTGTACATGGATATATGAAGGCAACGTGGGGAAAGTGGGAAAACAGGTATCGTTTACTGCATAAAGGTGCAGTAGTAGATTTGTGGGGATTGTTATGTAATTTAAAAAATAACTGAAACAATTTTGTACATCCTTGGAAAATATGAATGGGAAAATTATAACAAAAATATTACTTTTGTGTACATAGTTTTACATTTTGGAGGTGGGAGTTTTGAAAGAACAAATAGCTTTTACTACATATAGGTGCAGGAGTAGATTGGTGAAAATTGGTATGCAAAGTTAACAATATAATCAGTTTAGCACACCCTTGGGAAAATAGAAAAGGATGGGGAGGACGGAACATCAAAGTGTAAGTTGGAGCATTAATGTTGGTAAGAAAAGGGTACGTAGTGGATTTGTCTTATGTTAGTATTCTCGTAACAAACAAGTGACCTACTTGGAAGTTAAAAAATATTGTGACTGAAATGAATTAGATAATAGAAAAGGAAGTATTTTTATCAAATTATGCCAATTAGGTGTTAAAATTGTAAGAAGTGCACAAGGAATTGGGCAGTTTGCGATGTGAGCAAGAGGAAAAAGACAAACATTATGTGAAGCTCTTGCCCCACCAAAGCTCGCTCATAACAATGAACATTGGACTATTGTAATCTTCATCGAAGTGGGGGTAAAATTCAAACCTGATCCATTTCTTTTAAGGGTTGTCTGGTTCCTTAGCTCTAATTATGACTCTTAAAATTCCCTAACTCTTTGATCATCCCAACCATCACTTTAGTTGTTAAGTCTGACGATTTTTGCATATGTGGCACTGCGTATCCCTTGTTTAGTCTCACAGCGGCATGTTGGTATGGAGAAGCAGAGGGTGTGGCTGCCACGGTGGATAATGGTGCTTGGGCGGGAATAGATCGGTTAAGGGGCTGGAAAGATTTTGGGAGGATGGTATTTTAGAAAGGGAGGAGAAAAGGGAAAATTAAGGTGGAGGTGGAATCAAAGAAGACTTACTGTAGGTTAGATGGCGAGGCCATCCAATAATTCTTTGCATGTGGAAGACAAATGTGGGCTACCCTATTGCTAGTGTGGCCTCCCTGTAGATCTGAAGATGACGTGGACTGAGCATAATATTGGTAGGAGATTCTATGACTGCTGAAAATATGAGGTAGGGCATTGTCCTGTGTCGCACATGTATACTATGGAAATATTGGGTGAGCTAATGCATTTTTGCTTTGCAGGGCAATATGCACTGTTCATTTCAACAGTGGTTATGATGATCCGATGCCTGAACATTGTAGAGTTGTCATAAAGGGGTTATTAAAAAGAGTGGAGGAAGCTGAGACTGAAATGAATACACTTGTGGACTGTTAGAAGGGAAGGATGTGGAGATTAAGCTACTGCTTGGGAAGAAACAGAGAAGGAAGAATGTAATGAAATTGAAAGATGAAGAAACTTAGAGGAAAAAATAAAATAATGTTGGGTTTATATCGTGGGTGTTGTTCATTTAGTACATAGCTGTGTTGAAGGTGTAAAGTAGAAAATGAAGTGATGATGGCATTCTTGTGGTTGTTGGGTGTCAGGATGGGGTAACTGAAGGGGGGTGAAGGAGTAAGTGTTATTGCGTGTCATAGTGATATTTATATTTAGGGTCATGTGAGGTAGGACAAAGGTAGGTTTTGTGGGGGTCAGAGGTACACAGACCTCAATTGTATGCTTGCTCCTTTTGATGTATGAAAATCAATTGCAAGAAATTGACTTCATTCATTATTGTTGGAAAAATGAGAAGTTTGGTACATCCGCTATCAACTGTCCATTCTATTGTCCAACAAAATTTATACCACAACACCAAAAGCAATACTTGCTTGAACACTAAGATATTAATCAAGGGAATTTAACATTGGCTACTTAATGAAACCTTCTATATTAAGGACTTAGGGAGACTTAAATACTTCCTTGGCTTGGAAGTAGTCTAATCATCTATAGGAATTTTCCTATCACAACGAAAATATGTCCTTGATATTCTAAAAGAAACCAGCATGACAGGATGCAAGCCAGCTTCATTTTCAATACAGCAGTAGCATCATCTTTGTGCAATAGAGAGTCCTCCTTTTGATGATCCAAGTAGTTACAAAAGGTTGATTGGTAAGCTTATTTACTTAACCATCACATGGCCAGATATTGCTTATGATGTCAACCTTCTTAGTCAATTCATGCAAGGCTCTTGCATTGCACACCTAGAAGCAGCCATGCATGTTCTTCGATTCTTGAAAAACAATTAGGGCCGCGGCTTATTTTTCCCGGTGAAAAGCACTCTTGATATTCATGCCTACTGCAATGCAGATTGGGCAGCTTCCTTACGCACTAAGCGATCCACAATCGGATATTTAACCAAGCTTGGCAGTGCTTCATTCTCATGGAAATCCAAGAAACAAGCTACAGTGTCTTGGTCCTCGGTTGAAGCTAAATACTGTTCGATGACAATTGCTACATGTGAGCTTGTTTGGCTCAAATCTCTTCTTGTAGATTTTACAATCTATCATAGACAATCTATGAAGCTTCATTGTGACAACCAAGCTGCCTTACACACCAATAATCTAGTGTTTCACGAGAGGACCAAGCACATTGAGCTTAACTATCACTTTATTCTTGACAAATTGCAAGCCAAGGAAATCCCTACTCATTATGTCCCTAGCAAGCTTCATGGTCGGTCGTCGAAACCGCAAAAAATAATTATAGTATCCCTAATAACTCAAAATAAATAAATTTGTAGTCTAGCAGTGAAAACCATGTCGAATCTCAAGGAAAATTTTTTAACTGAAAGTTTCCCGTCAGAAAACTGAAATAAAAAATTGGGGGGTTTTCTTAAATTAAAAGCTTAAATAAATTAACTGTAGAATCAAAACGTAATTAACCAATACTAAAAACACTCAGTTCAGGGTCGATTATCCATTCTAATCACGCAGTTGATCAACGAAAGAAAATATTTCTTCAATCCAAGCAAATAAACAGGATTCTTTTTAAAGCAAAAAAGGACCCTAAGAATTTAGTAGTAAAATTAACCAGAAAAAGCTTCAGATTAATTTCTTAATTTTTAGTAACCAGATATTGAAAAGCAATTTCTAATAAACCCAAAATTAGCATTAAGAACAATGAACCAAAAAGTTTATTCCAGGCAATAATCCAAAAGCTTGAAAAATTTAACATGTCTTACTTCTCTGTATGAACTAACCGGAAATAAAAGTAATCTCAATAATTCACTTGTTTCTAATTGAAATCTTCATCTAAGCAGTTGAAAGAAAATCAAACAGATTTGCAATCGCATAACCAATCCAACAAGTGAGAACAAAAAAATTAATTACAATAAATCTTAATAACAAAGAAGTAAATACTTGAAATTAAAGAAATTTTAAGCAAGAAAAATCAATTTTCAAAACCGGTGTTGGCAATAAAAATTATCCCTATAACTGAATTAAAAAATTACTCAACCATGATCAGAAGAAAAACAAAGAATAACAATAAAAAAAATTGAAATTGCAAAAAAAAGAGAGGGGGAGAGCCGCCAGCCAGCCCGCCTCTTTAAACACCTAAAAAACCAAGTGTGCTAAACTCACAAAAACTCCCTAAATTTTGTATATTGTTACAAAAATACCCCAAACAAATAAAAAGATTCAAAATAACTAGAAGGTTTCAAAGTTATCAGTCAAGTAATGCTTTAGAACAGTAGCAGCAACTTCAAGCTGAGATTCGACCTTGCTGTATTCACTATTTTTCAAAACTCAAAGCATGAAAGGTGTAGAGCTCTTTCTTAGCTTCGAAATAACACCTAAATCACATAAAACGAACATCTGCAGCTAAAGATATGACCAAAATACCGTAACTATTTCTAAACCAACGATGACTCGCAATGCGCGACTTTGAAGCTAAATTTGGCCCTCTTAACGTGCAAACTGGGTTTCATGGTTTGAATGTGATTTGTAGCTCCAGTTTTAGCTTTCCGATAAATCAAGAATCACTTGATTCTAATCTCTGTAGTTGAAGATATGATTTTTCTGCCGAAATATCGCTAATCTTTTAGAATCTTGAAAGAACATAAACAAATTAAAACTTGTAAAATTGCAAATTAAATCCATTTTCAATCAATTGAATCCAGATATGCTCTAAGCTACAAAACACACTCGAAAAATAACTTTAAGAGTCAAAACATATTAAAACATACTAAATATGAGAGAAATAAATATAATAAATATAAGCTTATCACTCAACCGGTGGATGTCTTAATCAAGGCATTAGGAAAACAGCGATTTGAGTTCCTTGTTAACAAGTTGGGCATTCATGATCCCCATGCCCCAACTTAAGGGGAAGTGTTAACGCTTGTTGTTTGTGACCTATTAGTATTAGGTTGCTTCCCTCCTAAGTTATGTAGATTTATTTTTATCCTTATCTAATCTAGTGTCCTGGTTTGCTTCAACAACCAAATTGCACTCTATTAATACCGAGGAACTCAATGAAACATCAATGGCTTGTTCACATATTCAATTTTACATACATGTAAAAGAAAAAAGAATCAAAAAAGAAGGATGACTCCCCCATAAATTAATGTAAGGGATTTCTATGTAGCTATATATTGCTTGCGATCAAGCAAGCCATGACTTACATAGAGCATCGAAGCTTTTATTTGTCACCGATTACAAAACTCCAATATCATCAGTTATAATAAAAATGTTGACTAACTAATTTAATTATCCTGCTTCGAGAAACCAAATCTCAGATGTTAATGCAGCTAGCCAAGTAAGCAAAGAAGATTTGTAGTTAGTGGGCAGCATGCATGCTTAACGCTTCTGGAAGCGCACGTGATTAGAAGTTCCCAGTTGTGAGCAGCCAGCCAGCCAGGTGGAGCACTTCAATTCCCGGTGACTGCTTGTACCATATCACCTCTGCTCTGACCTTATCACTTGAACAAGGTTGACGTTCATCCACGTCAAACAATGCGCAAGCCAATTTCAATTATGGTTTCCTGCTGGCTCACAACAATGTTTTTGCGATCAATAACACAGCTTTTAACGTCTAATTAGTCATGAATCCTCATACTGTTTAACGTTCGTCATTTGCACTCATCTCAAATCTTTTCAAATTGTCATTACAATATTTATCATTTCTTTTCAAAAAAAAAAAACACAAGAAAATGTCATTTATCTTATCAACTCTAGACCATACGACATTTGCAATTGAAAAAAGACATTGGGATATAGTGGACAGTTGACTGAATTGTAATATGTCTTAAAGATACCATGTTGGAAGAAAATTTTCATGAATAATTTGAGTAATTCAATCTTTCATAAATAATTTGGATAATTTCAATATTCATGTCTATCTATATATATAAAGAGATAAATCCAAAGAATAGAAAGAAAAACAAACTAGTAAACTGACTGGATAAACTAACAAGCTAACTGAAACCAACATATAGTTTAATTAATGCATCACAATCCAAACATAATATTTGAATGAAGGCAGAAGAAAATAAAAAATAAAAAATAAAATAAAAACAAAACAACAAAACCCTCGATCTATTATTCAAATATTGCTCACTGCCTCTATAAATTTCATGTCATCTTCTTCTAATTTAATCAAAGAAAATTATGAATCACAATCCACTACCAAGCCATATAAGATGCTTGTACAAGTTTTCCTTGTAATGCTTAGTTTAAGAATATAATACTCTTAAAAGCCTTACTTGTAATGCATTTGATTTAAGAATATAAACCATATATAATACATGGGTTTTTTTTCTAAACGAATATAATATAAATAAGGATTTAAGGAAAAAGGGGAGGGGACAGCACGTCGTTAGACTCAATTAGGAAAAAAGGTAGCTTCGTGTCTGTACCACTCGGCCTTGGCCAAAGAACCAGACACATTCTTTTATCTTTTCTTATACATAGGAATTAAGCAAAAGTTGTAGTACCATCATCCGAACTATATCTAATATGTTATTGTAATGCTTTTCAGTCCATAATTGAACCATATATATATTATACCCTTAAAGTTTTGCCTGTAATTCCGTGGGCTACAAAAAATAACGGTCTCATTTGAGAATTGCTTTGGTGATTAAAATTAAAATTTTTGACAATTTATTTAACATAATAGATGAAAAACCTTTAAAATTAAAAACTAAAAATTACTATGGATAATTTTTTAAAAATTTAATACTAGTATCAAATAGAGCGGTAAATTTAAAGTGGAACGAAAGGAGTGCGTGAAAGATATCGATCAAACTGTTTCTCGAGTGTTCTTGTATGGTCTTCGACTCTTCACCCCATCATGGTGTTGAATGATCACCAAGTTATCATTGTGGTGTGTACAAGTGCAGGAGTCAACCTCACAACAATGGCTTTCACTTGCAGTAGCTCCCGCACTAATATTAATTGTAAAAATTCATGTGAAGCTAACTCGATCCCAAGCCGTAGTGCCCACTTCCTTCCACTGGCCGCCAGGCAACCATCGTACCGACGAAGATTTCTACGATTGATGATGTTGGGACCGATCGAACAGGCGAACAGCTACCAAAGACCTTCAACAAATAAATAAGAATGAGAAGTTGAGACACATAAAATTTATGTATTTTGGCTCTTTAACTATTCTGCATTAATCAAAATAAATAATTATTAATATCGATAAAGTGATAAAAAATTACAAAAAGTTTCCACCATTATTCTTCACCCTGGCATATTGTCTTTTCCTTTCTTCGTTTTGATAATTCTTATATTCTATTCATCGTATATTTCATATTTCTCTTACACACATATATCTCTTACATAACTCTTACGTATACAAACACCACACACACATTAGGTACTTAATGTACATTACTGCACAGAACACAACAGCGCCCCCATTGTCACATGATATTGAAAGGCTTCATTTTATTTGGTGCACACTCTCACTCAATGTACACATCTTCAACAATGTACACATCTTCCATGCTTAGTGATGTCTGAGAAAAAACACACCTCAAATCTTTTTTAATAAGCATATTTAAATATTTCATTCTTAACTTACTCATCTTGTGAAACCACCTTATTCTCCGAATCAATGCTACATAGTTTTTTATAAGTTTTTTATATTAAATTAATTTTTATCATATGAATACAATAACCCAATTTCAATTTTCTATATGTAACTTTTAACCGACTAAATTTAAAGATACTGCAATCTTGTTAAGCTTTTCAAAGTCTCTCAACTTCTTAGTTATATAAGTCGATAATTCTTCATTTCACCCACCAACCAATTAACATATTTTTCAGAAAAAACCTATAACCGGCCTATATAAAATTAGACTTTTCTAAAAAAAAAAAAACTCAATTATTTGTCAGGTCTCTTTATTAATTTTAAAATTAAGAAAAAATTATTCAAAGAGATAAATGGATCCAGCAAATCAATAATCCCTCTGTCATCTCGTTGCCAGCTAGAAAATTGAAACCGAAGGCTGCAGCTGTCCAGTATCAACCATTCGAATCTCCATTTGTTTTCTTCCTCCCCCAGTTACTCTGTCACAAAATATTCTAACCACGTTTCCAGACTTTCGAAGAAGAACTAAAAGGAAATCAAGCAAATCAAATATTGCCTTCCGGTTGCAAGCCTACGATCAAAAGCATTGACCCTTTGACTCATGCCATCACTTTCATCCATGTCCCTTTCAGCCCTCCAATGACGTCAGAACTAATGCCAATCTTACTTTATTAAATATGCCAAAATATATAGATAACCCTTACACTTAATTAACTCGCATATAGATGGCCGTTAAATTTGACTAACTCACTTGAGTTAAAAGGGATGTCAGTGGATTAGATTTGGGTAGGATATAGTAATTCTTAAACTCTACCAGCAATATAAAAACTCTACCTAAACCTTCTTCGTAACCCGCAACGGATAGAATTTCTTCGCTCAAATACTCTTTGTATTTGGACGGGTAGGGTTGATACTATACCTGCAATACCCACATAAGTGATCACATAATATAAAAGAAAAATGACAAAAACCCTCTTGCGATTTGGTCTAACCTACACTTTACCCCCTCTATTTTGAAAAACCTACACTTTACCCCCTATTTGCTTTACAGTGTTTGACAATAACTTCTGAAACCTTAATTTAAACTGCCTGATAATAATATTCCAATAATTTCAAGATTTTTGATTTTTTTTTCACAGTCAACCAACCTTTAAAAAATACTGATATATATTTACAGATAGAAAAATACATACATATAAAGGAAAAACTGATAATTTAAATGTCTATTAACTATAAAAAAAAATATTGAAGAGATTGAAATTACTAGAAGATGAATATTGTATTAGTCTAAATACAATTTTAGAAGTTATGATCAGATAGTGTAAAAAATACAAGAGACAAAGTGTTTCTAAACATAAATTGGGCAAACTGTAGGTTAAGGCATACCTCTAGAGGTAATTGTAAGTTTCCCTAATATAAAATTGAATATAAAGAAAGTATAACATGCTCGAATATATAACATAACTGAAAACAAAGTAGCCTAGTTATACAATTGTGAATTTTAGGGTTTATTAGGTTAGAATTATATTATATATTTGGGTTGTATAGGACTAGAATTTGGTATGTAAATATAATATTTGTCATATTTTAGATACTTATATGCTATGTATAATATGTGGCTAGGGTACGGGCCGGGTTTGAGGAGGATAGACCCTTAAACCTATTCCCTTCCCATGCTTGGCAGGTACAAAAACAAACAATACCAAAACCCGGCCCAAACTTGTTCAATTGACAAAAAAAAACCTTACTTATCGGGTAAGGTAGGGTATGGTACCCACGGGTAAAAGTACAAATTAACATTTCTATGAATTAATCTGAAACTTAGAACTTAGTAATTGTTAACCTCCAAACTTTACCAGTGTTAGCGAGTTGGTCCAATTTGTTCTGTTCCTGTCTGACGTAGCTAATTAATGGTTGTAAGGTGACTGCGGGCAGGCTCATGTATGTGACGTACTATGAATTAGGTCAATTTGACATATGCCTTTAAAACGTGGAGTAGAAATAGGGGAAAAAGCTAGCCATTGTAGTCCTGATGGCGTTCTTCCTCTTGCATTCCTTTATTGCCATAGCGGCCTCAAGTGGATGATCACGTTCTTCTCTCTCTTTACCCTCCCCAATACTCTCATCATGGGTATCCTTATCCTTCGTGCCATGTATGACGACTTCTTTAGTAGCTTCATGGTTCAGATTATCGTCCTCCAGAGCATCATTTAGTACACTTTGATGCCTTTCATGATTGAATACTGTGGCACGAATTTTTTCATCAATGATCAGTTCCTTGAAATTGATAGTTTTTTCAACACCTTCTGAGTTAACTTTGATGTTATTTCGCTCAATGGTCATGGGTCATCATCATCTCCTTTCGAATCGACCCAATGCAGAAATTTATAGCCTTTGTTGTTTTCCGTCATAACATCCTACCAAATTAATAAGCCAAAAACAATGGTTTACTCATGCACAAACTGATTTATGTGAATTCCCCCATTTTCACAGGTAAAAACATCGACCAAAACTACAAAAATTATCTCACTTACCTTCTTGTATCTCAGACATCCATAAAATCTTTGCTCAATGTTCTTCGTCCCTTTTTAAGCTTCATACATTTTTGTAGGTAATCTGCAGAAACACATCGGCCAATCATCTTATTCCTTACCGAATTTGGAGCTTGAGGACATTTTCTCTAAAGAATCAGACATAGTAGAACCCTGGCTTCTTTACTTTGAATTGGGGATTTATGAAATGACTAGCCTTCTCCCCTGTTGCTGCTATGTGTTTTAAAGACATAAGTCAAATTAACCTAACTCATAACCACGTCACGCACATGGGCCTTGCCCATATCTACCTTAGAGTAATTAATTCATCACGTCAAATATGAACAAAATAAAATAGACCAACTAGCTAACATTGGCAAAGTTTCGGAGCTAACAATTACTGAGTTATGAGTTTTGGACTAACTCGCACAAGTTAGTCAAGTTCAAAGGCTATTTGTATATTTTGGCCTATTAAATATCTTAACAGACAATATATTTTGATGTTAATTAGGGCTGTCACCTCAAGTATATCGGTTTATAGTTTCCATTTTATAATAGTCCATCTGTCTCATTTTTAGAGTCCTCTTTATTTTTTTCACTTGAATATTAAAATAATCTTATTTCTTTTTTTATTGTTCACATATTTTGCCCTATATAATTCAAGAATGCTCACACATCTTCAAAGTTACAAACTTAGAAAACATCTTTAAATGGTAAAACAAGACTTTGATTGAGATAAAGTGATGTGAAAATATAAAAAAGAACCATGATACTGTCATTGTTTGTTATTGTTACAGGGTTGTCGGATTGAGTGAAGCTCATGTGGAACCCACTTATTGAACAACCATTACACATCCATCATCGTGACGAATGGGGTGAATTCTGACATATACACATGTGTATATACGTACATACTTAATGACATTAGAAGAAGGGAAGTTTCCGTTTGGTTTGGATCATTTATGGTAGTTATATTTGCTAAAGTGGAAGATTTGATTGGATTCTAATTAATATATTAAATGTATTTAAAATTTTTAGTTATGAAAATTTAGCTTTAAATGTTTCTTTATTTATTTAATTCCACATCTTCATTTCTTCCTTTCCTTCGTGAGTTTCAACAGATTTATGTTCCTTTTTTTTTCTCAATTGTCCAAACATTAATAGTTTTATTCTTACATAGTTTAATACATTTTGCATCCAATTATTGCTGATGGCGATGACAGTGTTGATTATAGTACTGGTGGTGATGATGAGTTTGCCACACAGATTAATACATTTGACTTCCAGTTTAATACATTTTAGATACAGTCTAATACATAGCCCACATAGTTTAACACAATTCATTTCTAGTTTAATACATATCTCACACAGTTTAATACATTTCACTTCTAGTTTAACATATATCCCATATAAATTAATACAATTCATTTCCAATTTAACACATATCTTACATAGTTTAATAGATTTCACTTCCTATTTCATGCATGTTGCGTCCAGTTGTTACCGATGGCAATGACAAAATTAATTATGGTACTAGTGGTGATGATGAGTTTTGTGGTTTTATTTATTTATTTATTTATTTTTGTGGTATTGTCATTTTCTTGTATGATGATTTGTCACACATATTAATACATTTAGCTTCTAGTTTAATACGTTTTACATACAGTCTAATACATAGTCCAAACAGTTTAATACATAGCCCAAACAGTTTAATACAATTCACATATAGTTTAATACATATCTCACACAATTTAATGCATTTCACTTTTAGTTTAACCCATATTTCACATAGATTCATATGCTCAGGCATTACTGCCTCTCCCACACACATACAACTTTTCAACCACAACATAGAACCACACAAATATATCACAAGAACACACAATTGCTGCATATAAGTCCACTTTATTGAACAATACAACACAAAACCGAAAACACACAATTGAAATGATTACCCCACACAAATTTCGTGTATGTTTTTAACAATTTGGTTTTAACCGAAACCAAACCGAAAAATTGAAAAAACCAAACCGATAAACTGAATCAATTCGGTTCTTCAGTTTTTTTAATTTTGGTCAAATTGTGCATGCCCCTGGCTGGTGGAGATTTAATTTGTTCTTCACTTGGTATAGGTTCAACCCCTTCTTTACTCTTAAAAGTTGACTCATCGTCTCCTTCACAAGGATCAAGAATGGATTTTTCAACAACCTTACCATTACAGAGTGTAATAATTGACTTTACTTCATCCATGGTTTAGCCTTTGGGATTCACTTGTGGTTGAGAATGAAATTGCCCTTTTCTCTAAGTGTTGAGTGCATATGCAAATTTTGCGATAGTATCTTTCAAATCAATTATGGTTTGACTTGTTTGAGCATTGATTGACTCTTACTTCTCAATGAATGATTGTAATGTATCTTCAAAATTTTTCCTAAAAGGAAAAACATATGGTGTATACCCTTAAGATTGTTGAAAATTTTGTTGGGTGTGCAAAGGTGGTTGTGAAGGTTGACCATGATTATCATTTCTCCAATTGAAATTTGGATGATTCCTCCAACCAGGATTGTAAGTTTGCATGTATGGATTTTGGGTTCGCTTCTTGAAGTTGTTCAATGTATTAACTTGTTCATGGAGACATTCTTTGAAAGAGGAAGAAGTTGGGCAATTACTGGTGGGATGGTCATTGGTCTCACAAATATGACAAACAATTTATTCAATAGATTTTAAATGACCAGTTTTCTTCATTTCTAATGTTTCAACCTTTCTAGTTAAGGATGAAAATTTTGCTTGAAAGTCATTATCTTTCTTAAGATGATATATGCCTCCACTAGATGCAAAGGATTGAGTTTTACCTGGAGCCTCATAGGTACTGGTGGTGCCCCAATTATATGCATTTTTTGCTAGCATATCTAGATAATTCATTACCTCGTCAAGATCTTTATCCTCAAATGTTCCATTGCACATCATTTCCACCATTTGCCTTTCCTTAGGTGTCAAACCTTCATAAAAATGTAAGACTATTCTCCATGTTTCAAAACCATGATGTGGACATATGTTAAGCAAATCTTTGTATCTATCCCAATACTGGTAAAAAGTTTCACATGGTTTTTGTGTGAAAATTATGATTTGCCTTTTGAAAAAATTTGTTTTGTGGGAAGAATTTTTTTTTTCAAAAATTGTTATTACAATTCACCCCATAAATTAACGGAGCCTGACCTAAGATTTGTAGTCAAGTTTTAGCTTTATCTTTTAAAAAAAAGGAAAAAGCTTAAGCCTGATGGTGTTTATGCTACAGTTTAGGTTGTTATATGTGTGACAGATTTCCTCAAATTCCCTCAAATACAAGTAAGGATATTCAGAATTAAAGCCATGAAAAGTTAGTAAAAGTTGAATAATACCTAGCTTAAAATTGAAGTTACATGCATCAGCAGGAAAAATTAGACATGATGATGTGCTATTTCTTATGGGGTTAATGTATTCTCTAAGAGCCTTAGGTCGATCTTGGTCATTTTGTAGAGAATGATTACCTTCTTGTTCACTAATGTGTTTCGCCATGTTTAAAGAAGATGAAAATTCTCTTATCAGTCTACCACTTGATGTATGTAATCAAGCTTTCATACATAAACAAAATAATAACAAGAAAAATAGATATCAATAATAAGTTAAGTAGGAGGCTCAGCCTTCTATTCAACAATAAAAAAAACAAGATTAACAGACCAATACAAGATAAGAGGCTCAGTCTTCCAGATAATAAACAAAAAAGATAGGTGGTTTAGCCGTCCATTAAATAATAATAAATAAATAAATAAAATGAATATAAGATGAACAAAAAATAAAAGGTAGAAGACTTAGCATTCCTTATAATAAACAAAAGACGCAGGAGGCACAACCGTCCATATAATGAACAAAAAAAAATGAAACCAAATAAAAAGAACCAAAAGAAAAAAAAATTGAACTTATACTCTAAATTTACTTTCCTGGCAACGGCACCAAAAACTTGCTGCACTCTAGCAGTTGTAACCCAGGTGTAGGTTGTCACAAATAATAAAATCTCAGGAGTTCGAATGTCGAACCACAGAGAAGTGAATTAAGAAATACAAATTACAAAAGATGTAAACAAACTTGTTTAAAAACTTAATTTCAAGAAAATAGCTATGGTTAGGGTGTCCACTTTTAGTATATCGGTTATAGTTAATTTTAGCCTATCTTACCACTCAATTGGGATCCACACATAAAAAATGTCTTAATTAAGGAATTTAGTTAGTATTAGCTTTCATTGATCTTAAAACGTCAATACTTGTAAATGAGTTCAAGTATCCATCATCCCAACCTTTGTCCACAATAATTTAAGATTTTAATATAGCCAGCTTAGCCACGTTCTACAGAGGGAATCAAGCTGTTTTTGTGTCAATGATTTGACTATGATGAATCAAGACTCCCACTTAACAATAAGGGAAGTTAAAACGATTGAGAAAGTTAATACCTTTAACGTTATGATTTATTCAAATCAGCCATAACCTTTATACTAAAAGCTTTACCCTTTCACCTTAGCAAAAGAAAGATTAGTTAGCCATGATAAAAGTGAACAACATATAAACAATGAAATGAACATGAATTGAATGATCAAAGGTAGAATAAGAAGAAAACTCTTGGAAAAAACTTCGGTATTGAAAACAAGAACAAGAACAAATGAGAAAAGCTAAAGATGATACAAGAACATAAAAATGGCCTAAGAAGTGACATCCCTTCACCCTCCCCCCAATGTGCCTATTCATAGGTAAATGCAAATCAACAATTGTGAGTTACAAATTTTTTTAATTTTTTACCATTGTATACATCGAATCAGCTCTTCCTCAAAGCATGAGATTTGTATATCTCTTCTTTAGCTTGAAATTAATAGCTTGCTCATTCAAATCGGACATCTATAGCTTAAGTTATGATTTTTCTACCGAAACTGTTTTTCAGCACACGAAAGAACGAATGGTCTCCTCTATAATTAGATTTCGGCAATGAAAATGATCAAACTAGCTCACAGAATGAAGCAAAGTTGAAAATCTATGTGTTAGCTTTTAGATGAATTTAGAATCACTCAATTCTAGCATCTACAGCTCTGAATATGATTTTTTTCGTGAAAGGCCACCGAGTGATGATTTTACCTACGTTAAAAAATAATTATTTAATATGAATGAATAGAGAAACGTGTATGAATAGTAAGTTAGTGAATATTAACTATAAATAGTAAATTAGTGAATAGTAACTATGAATAGTAATTGGTGAATAGTAACCCGGTGGAAAAAGTGCTTCAAATTAGAGAAATTAATCACACTCAAAGTATATAATGATAATTTAAACTCTCAACAACAATACACTTATAAGTATTTATCATTCATCCAAATCTCCATTGCCCAAATCTTCATTACCCTTATTCTTGAAATCTCAATCACATTCCGTCCTCTGTCGGTCCTGTTCACCATCCGTGCGCACCATCATCGTTATCTTCCTCTCATAGAACCCCCGCCACACCATCGTACAGATCAGTGTCATCATCTTCCTCCTACAAAACCTTCACCACCATCTCGATCAGCCTTCTCAAATTGCTCTGAGCTCCCAAGTTACCTTTGTGTGCTTCTGGGCATCATAAGAACAGAAGGAAGCCAAAAGGAAAAAGATTTAGCTTTGGTTTGTTTGAGACAATGGAGCCACAATCAAGAATGAAATTGTGGGTTTAGGGTATGAGAGAGATTTTTGGGATGGGTTTGTATAGAATCAGGAAAATCCCACAAATCTTGCTCTAATTAAATGTGCTTCCATATTTGTTTCAAATTGGGTTAAAGGATAACTCCCGTTAACGGTGTTACTATGTGTACAAATACATAGATGGATAGTCTCTAATCTTGATGAATGGTAGAGAGAGAGAGAGAGAGAGAGATGGGCTTCTAAAGTATTTGGTGTTTATATGGACGTGACAATTGACTATTGGACTTTCTAGAAGGTGGGCCTTGTAACTTTGGAATACAAAAAGCCCAAATTCTTGCATTTGTTCGTCAACAGATTGTGAGTCTAAATGTGCACTGATCATGTTATATGGGCTCATCACCGGATAGAAACCGAATCGAACCATGTGAACTTGGGCAGCAGGACACCATCTTGTTATTTTCGATCAGATGGGCTTGTCAGTCAAATAGAAACCGGCTGTTTCATTCCTCCATCGTCACTGGTTCATCGTTCGTAGAGGACCAGTGTTATAGTTGACCGAGATGGCAAGATTTGACCCGGGCGATGACTGTTCATAGATTTGGGCAAAAATCGAATACTGGCCCACTGATTTTTGTGGTTATCCAAATTGGTGTCTTTACTTGCAAAAGCACATAAAATTGTACCATTAGAAAAAGGTTCCTATACTAGAAAAACTTGTAGGCATGTTGCTGGTTCTATTTTATAGTGCCTCAAACACAACAACGAGAAGATGATTTCGACTTCTCCCATGCTTTACTTCTTTTAGTCAGTAGCGTACCCACATGCATAATATGGGAGTCCATGAACTCCCTTTTCCTAGGAAATTGTCAATAAATGATAGATAATTTAGTAATTGAGCCCCTTTTAATTTTTTAATAGACTCTCATAATTTTTATAACATATACTGAAACAAAAGAATATGCTTCATTTACCTTAATAAAAACAAAAGAATAAGTCAGTCTTTGCTCTTTATTGATAATTATAACAATAGAAGTCCTATAATTGTCCCTAAACTTTTATATATTTTCTTATGTAGGATTTAAATTTTTTTTATTGCAACTCTCTTTTCTTTTCAAACATATGAAAAAATTAAGGAGTTTAGTTGGACATTTGATATAGTCAAATGAGCCAAGTGAGAAGGATTGTCCAAGTTTATGAGGTAAAAGAAAATTTTTGCTTTGCACATTTATGTACAATTTGGTCATCTTATTCACCTTCTCCATATTTCATTGAAGCAAATCAACCAAAGACAGAAAAAAAAAAATACTAAATTGAAACATTTTTAGATCTTCCTCTATTTTTTTTGTTTTACAATCATTTTATTATGTATGTAAATTTATAAACTTTATTTTGTAATGTTATTATTTAATATACACACTTGGACCCTCTTTATAAAATTTCTGGACCGCCACTATTCTTAGTGGTTCTAACTGTTTCTGGCGATAGAATTTTAAGATGGGGACTGTATTTTGTTTTAGAGCATATATAGTTTTTGCTTTTGCAATCGAGAATCAGATCCTTCTCTTTATCGCCTTTTTTCCCAAAGGTCAGAAACTCAGAGGGAACAAGAAGACAGCCCAACGTAACTCCTTTTACGCTAAACATCTGTGTCCTTACCAAACATGATGAAACACTATACCGGATCATAAGATTCATAACAAAACCAAAAAGAAAAAAAAAAAAGCACAACAGAGGTCAGAATGGAACAAGAAAACAAATTTGAGACCGCAATTGGAAACCATCATTATTGCGCATCGTTGCATAAGAACAAGCACTTTAATCTGCAACCTGAAGCACATTTATACAAGGGTAAAATCGCAAGATGGCCATTAGTCTTTCTACCAAGTAGTAACATACTACTATTAGGTATTAGCCCATTAGACTTTTTTTTTTTTTAAGAGATATTTTATAGTATGGAGAATGCAATATGCATGCTTTTCAGGATCCGGATGATCAGGGGCGTAGCCAGAAATTCCACTTAGGGGGGGCGGGGGCGTGATGTGAAACGGGTTATCAGCATGTATAAATTTACAATCACTAATAGAAAATACTAAATAATATTATATATAGACATATAAAATTTGAAAGTGTATAATAACTAAGTTTATTTCAAAAGTTTACAACTCAAAATTCATTAGACAGTTTACATATATAGACACATTGAATTCAAAAATTTATAATAATTAAGTTCAATTTATAGAGTAAAAATAGTTATTTGAATTTTCTATTAATTATAAAAAAATATTATACAAATTAAATTTATTTTATAGCACTTACCAGATAGTCCAAATTATGATCTAAAAAGTTGTTATCAGACAAATACTTTGAGTTAATAAATTTCATGCAATGAAACTAAAATGAAACATTTTTTATAAATTTTGGACTAAAACAAAATGTTTTTAATATATTTGGAACCAAAACAGAATGTTTAATAGGATAGGGACCAAAAGGAAATAATAATTAAAGAGTAAGGACTATCATGTAATTTATTCACCTTAAATGGATAAAATATACTAGAGCCCCTTATTAATTATAAAAATTACAGATAGGTACCTAGCTTTAATTTTTCTACAATTATATCAAATATCCAAGTACCCAATAAATTTTTTAAAATTTTAGGGGGGGCGGCTGCCCCCTCCCGCCCCTGAATAGATACGCCCCTGCGGATGATACTTTGAACTAGCGTCGAATAACATTTGTATGAGGAAGTGAATCTTTCCTTTTGATATCTCTTTACCATTTTTCCAAAGCTGGTAGTACTTCCTTTTTTTTTCCTTTTAATTTGTGTGCTCACACGGCATCAATTTTTGAAAACTCTACATGTTAGGCAATTGGTGCCTTAAGTTAAAATTTTATGGAGTAAAAGGGCCAAAATTATACTAGTTTTTATCTGAAAACTCACAGAGGAAACAATGCATAACTAATAGTTACATAAGACTGAAAATTATCAACAATAGTAATTATTTATTGCTTCCTAGCTTTGTGAGTTTTCAGATATGGAAAAATTAAAATTTTATCTATAATTTTAGAAACTTCTCAGGTAACTCATCTAATGGGCACAATTCTGAAGTTTGATTGGGTGGATTTGCACGCGCAAAACAGAAAAATAGTTTGATGGGCATGTGCATATATTAAGGTATCTTCATGTTTAGGATGCAATAACTATTTTCCACTTCAACAAAGTGAAGACCTCAAATCTACTATGGATATTGGAATTTTGATACAAATGGAAACTAACATACAATCCAGTTCGAAAGTCTCTTTTGCGGGGATTAGAAATGGAAGGGGGAACAATCTTAAATTGTTAGGGTTAATAATATCCATGGCGCCTAACCTTTTACTTTTGTATCATTTTTAACTCTAACCTCTATTTGTTGCGTAGAAAATCCTTAACTTCATTAAAATGTTGTCGGATTGGCTATTTCCATTCTATCTACTATTGTTGTTCGAGAGTTTTTGGTGGCAAGGATCAGTTGCATAGGTTTTTTTCTTGTTGTTAGCTTCATCCTTGCTTCTTATTTAGGGTGTGTGTTTTAGTTGTATTCTTGTTCGGGTGCTCTATTGCAAGGATGCTCTATTGGTTGTGCTCCATGTGTTCCCTTGTTTTGTAAAGTTTTAACATATTCTATCTTTTCACAAAAAAAGAAAATAACCTTTGTTAAAGTGTTCTATTTAGACCTTTTCGTTAACGCCGTGCGTTAAGTTGGACGGAAAAAAAATGGGGAAACTAGTTTTACCCCTGAAAACTTTTCATTTGCCTTAGAAATTTTAAAATTTTTCCATGTAACAATAAAACCATGATTTTCATGTCCATCACACTCTTATCCCTCTTCGACCACTGCCAACATTTCTTTGGCTATGCTCAATCCTTGATTTCAAGTTAATTTCATATGAAAGAGTTCAACCACCAGTTTCTATTGAAAAATTCAGCTAAATTAGTTAATTACAGAAAATAAATAGAGTTACGCTTGTTAATGAAATTATGTTCATCTACAATAGCAAAAAGCTCAGTTTCATCAATGTAATCAACTCTGATGTGTTCAAGTATCTGGACTTCAACAAAATGGCCAATGCAAGCTTGAGCCATGATTGCGATGGGTGCAGTTTGCTTTATCTATTTGATCAGAGATGAATCAGCCATCTAAAGAATGTTAGGGTGAGTGGATTCAGAGAAAATGATTCAACAAAGGCCAACTTCATTAGCAATTTGTGCTTTTCAAGGCACGAGATTTTGACAATGGTGCCACCGCACAGCATCTTGGCCATCCTAACCTCAATGGAAAACCGATTCTTCTAAGCATTGGTGATGGTGGTGTTGTTATAGACCGTGATGGCCTAATCCTACTCCATGAACACCAAATGCTTGTTGTTTTTCCACAGTGAAAATAAACCAGTATAGTAAGTAGCTAAAAGAAAGCTTAGTACTTGATTTTCTTTAAGATAGTTCAAGGGTCAACTCCAATATTTAGGAATTGAAATAAAAAATTGTAGTCAGTTGGGGCTGGATAGGGCCAAATTGGAAGAAATATGTGTGCTCAACCTAGAGTTGCCCAACCTTGGGTGTGTGCTCACCAATCTATGTGCACCATAAGATTAGTATGGGTTTGCGAGTTGGTGATGTTCAAGGTAGAGAAGATTTGTTAGGGTCTTTGCTCTCGTCAAGGAAGACAGTGCAGCATGTGAGAGGAAGGGCTCATTAGGTGAGGCTAAAGACAAGAAGGTGGCAGAGGGTGGGGCAACAATAAAGGGCGGAATGGAGGAGGGAAAGCTCGGAGGCAGACATGGGGTGAAAGGTGGAGTTGGCGGCGTCAAAGTAGTGGAGGACAACAGTGATGATGGAAAAGGAGAAGGAAACAAGAGAGGAAGGTTAGGAGGAAGTGGTTCGATTATTAGATAGAAAAGTTTCAATGTTTCTAAGGTAAAAAGAAGCTTCAAGGGTTAAAACTAGTTTTACATTATTTTTTTCTATCTAACTTAACATGTTCTATACAATAAATTGAGGTTAAGTTTAAAAATAGTACAATCATAAAAGGTTATGAGTCACGAATACAATTAACCCAAAATTGTTAGCATTGTTTAGGATGATGAACATCCATAAGTACGAGGGATGACATAGAAAGGTGCATGAGCGTTTCCTTTTCCTTGGTTTTAATTGCGGAACATGTGCTTTTGTTGCATACGTGCTTCTTGGATAAAGGTGAGCATTATTCGGATAATTGAGAAAAAAATTTCCAATTACCCATCACACACAATGGAAAACAAACATTGTCAGTTAGGAACACACAAATTTAATGTTGCTTAGCTTTTAAATAACCTACACCCACGAATGATAGAAATTCACGCAAACAAAGATATAAAAATTATAGTAAATGTATGCCCTTAATACTCACGCTGTCTGATGGATCTCCTATACACTACTAATAATTCCATAATCTTACCCTCACACAATTACAAGATATAAGAATTACAAAGGCTTCACATCCTAACACCCTCTGGCCCCGGGATCTTTCATCCCTTCTAAAAATAACAATTGGTTTTAATTTCATAGTAAAAACCCCACTTTAACATACATTTTTATAAGTTAACACAAGCCCAAATCACATCAAAATAGAAAAATTAAATGCTAAACAAAGAGGAAAACTAACACCAAATCTTAAACAAAACCAAAATCCTTAAGCTTATTCAATTTGAGCCAACAACCCTACAAAATCTACCTTGGGTCAAATTCTTCACTATGAATATGAACATTACGAACACATGGTCATGATCAATAATATGAAGACTATGAGCATTGCAAAAACATGAATACAACAACAAATGCAAATGAGTATAAACAACACGAATATGACCCCAAAGAACAACATCACGAACATCAATCACGCGAACAAAACCTCCACCATGATAGGAACGCACCACAAGCTCCATTATACTAGGACCAACCATAAGCTCCGATACCACTTGTCAGGAAAAAATGTCTCAATCACCTATCACGTGCAACAAAAAACAAATATCATCAATCAGGCACACACAAATTTAATTTGATTTAGTTCTTAACTAACTTACATTCACAGATGAGAGAAATCAACTCAAGCAAAATTATAGAGATTACTGTAGATGTATGACCTTAATGTTCACGCTGGCCTACAAATCCCCTACACACTACTGATAACCGCATAACCTTGTCCTCACACAATTAAAAGATATAAGAATCACAAAGGCTTCTCGTCCTAACCCTCTCTAGCCTCTAAACCTCTCCTCTATTCTAAAATTTTCATATTTTGCCTCTTCATGACAATTTGTTTTTCTCTCAATCTCAAAATGCCACTATGACATGCTTTTTTAAGGTCAACACAATCCCAAACCACATTAAAATCGGAAAACCAAATGCTAAAAAAATAGGAAAATTAACACTAAATTCTAAACAAAACCAAAATTCTTAAACTTCTTCAATTTGAGCAAACAAGGCCTACAAGATAAAACTGGAAAATAAACTGATTATATTCAAATAAAATGGTTTAGTTTCTTTTATAGTTTGGTCGATTCACACTAAAAACGAAATTCATGTTCAGTTATCAGACAAGTTATTGGATCATACACTTGAAATCAAATAAACCAAATAGACCGAATAATAATAAATATTTTACCATTATATATAATGACCTTACATATATAAAATTATTTCCTATTAATTTTAATTATTATCCATATTGGCCCTATGTATATAAAGTTATTTCCTATTAATTTTTGAACTATATATTGTTTATATTTTTTTAATTTTGGGTATAAGAGGTAAAAATTTTAATATTTACCTTATTTTTTCATTTACTATGTCTCTGGATCTTAGAAAGAGGAACTGAATAAATTAAAATATAAATCGGATTATCTGAATCAAATCTAACACGTGAGTCTAACAATTCATATATATTTTATAAAATTAAAAATTAATCAAATTATTATATTTGGATTGATTTTACACCAAACCAACCAAAAACTTAACGTATTCTTGGATTGGGTTCTCTTGACTATGATTGGCATGCATATGTGTCTAGCTAGACATTACAATTAACTGGAACGATTGTATGGCGGCTGCATGTTGTGACGCAATGCATGAGCTCTTAATTTGCTTCTTCTTCTTAAATACCTCTGCCTACTTGGCACTTGTAGCATCTTTCTACCTGGCATCTTCCCTCTCTAACTTTTCTTTAGTCCTTCTTTCTTTCTTTCTTTCTAACATCCTCGCTTTTCAACTTTTCCGCCCTTGTTATTTCTATTCTTAATTACCCATAACTTTCATTTTCAAATCGATTCCTCTTTCACAATATAAGAGTAGACTTTTTAAAAGGCATACTCATGTAAATTATTTCTTTCTCCCAACTTAAAAGAAAAATATTCAGAAATCACTGCATTACAAGATTATTACAAGTTAAGAAGAAAAAAAGGAATGTGGGAACCAAAATAAATTTAAAGGTGAGTCATGTACTTATGAGGAATCAAACCTTTGCCCTTAAGCAAGAGCGACGGCCTTATATTTAGATTTTAGAGATCTTGCTGCTTTGATAAAACATTAATAAGTGTATCTTCTTCTTCATTTATTCTGTTTAGAAATAGCTTTCGTGATTAAATTTAAAGTTTAGGATAATTTATTAATAGTAGAGATTAAACTGTTAAAAGCACTAAAAGTTAAAAGGTACTCTTAAATAATTTTTTTAAAATTCTAACAATAATCATTAATGCTAATATCAAATAGAACTTTTTCTATTTAATTTCTCTTTAGAATTTTGACTGACTCATATTTTATGAGGAGACCAGAAAGTAAGGAAATTTTAAACTAGGGTTAGCAACATAGGTAGCCTAAAGATAATCACGAGAATCCACTCCAAAAAAAATGCTGAAGACAAAGAGGACTTCGAATACTATTGATCAACTGAATGAAAATGTCTTGAAACAACTCATTTATATATATGCTATTATGTGAACCTTAAATCCTAAAAAAAAAAAAAAAGAGAGAAACGATAATAACAAGGACTTCTAAAATAATAAAAATTTCAATCACGCTGATGAACCACGCACCAAACAACATTTTAAGGCCTGAAAAACGTGAACACGAAGGTAGAGCCAAATAAAATCTATAGAACTTGCAATTTCCTTCAAACAAATGTTTTATAATAGTAAATTTTAGTACCGTAACCAAAGTTATATCTTTTCAAAGTTGGGCGCCATTTTGTCACAAGTTCTCCCTCTCTTCTTTCGTTTGCTTCACTCCGCCTGATTTAGATATTTAAATATTATTGCAGATCATGTAAACTTTACATTGCCAAAAGAAAGGATGTAAAATTCTTGGTGTACTGGCATCCTTATGCATTTAAAAGGAGATATCATATATAACACATATTCATATTATCATTTATTCCAGACAGAAATTAAAGGAATGGCTTTTCCAACAAATTAAATGAACACAAATGAAATGGGCGGCTCAGGATGAGCACCATTCAAATAAAACTAGGTTCAGGGCATCAAATGTTTCCCACTTAGCTCCAACGTCTAAAGGAACCATCTCCTTCAATTTCTCTCTCTCTCTCTTTTTCTATTGGTTTGAGAATTCTTTCACAGAATCATAAATAAAAGAGACCAAGCGTTATGAACATCTAGTGGTCGAATCAAATTGTAGAGAACATATCCTTTTTGACAAATGACAGATTGCAGCTGGCACGAGGTACCGTTTCCCCAGCTATATATATTCCCATTTCGACCGCCAGAAATTCAAGCAAAAAACTTAATTAAGTTTCATCTCAGGATCATCAGAAACTGCTCTCAGCACAAAATTAATTAGAAGAAGGAATGGGAGCAAACATCTCCGCGAGCCAGCTGGTTGTGGAAATCGAGACCGCGAGCCAATGGAAGCACCATTTTGAGTCCTCCAAACAAAGCCACAAGCTGGTAAAACATTGCACTTAATGTTGGACCCGATTTTAAGCCTTCCTTACATTATATCTAAGTACGCGTGTGCTTGCTCTAATAATATTTCTACTTCATCTACCTTTTCCTGGTGCTCATTTTTCATATTTGTTCTCCAAGTTTGTGATCGATTTCTCGGCTATCTGGTGCGGACCTTGCAAGAGGATCCAGCCAACCATTGAAGAATATGCTGCTACATACACTGATGTTCAGTTCCTTAAGATAGATGTCGATAAATTCCCTGTAAGCAAGTCTCTTTTCCCTTCTTAACGACTCAAATCCCAAACCCATCCACTAAGTCTTAGGTGTTCTAGTCTTGAAACTACAAGTCCTACAAGCACATATATATAAATGATCATAAGCTCAACAGACACATGAAATTAAGCATATTCCTTGATTCTTTCAACAAGTTGGATAAAAGTATAATGAATGGAAACAGGATGTAGCAAAGCTGTTTAGCGTTGAAGCCATGCCCACATTTGTTCTGCTAAAGCAAGGGAAAGAGGTTGACAGGGTGGTTGGTGCCAACAAAGATGAAATTCAGAAGAAGATAGAAAAGAACAGGTTCTGATTTATTCATGCCCCTCTCAGAATAATTGAAGGTTAAGAAGCCAAGGAAGAAGATTCCAGTGCAAGTCAAAGAGTTATTTATCACTAATAAAGCTATGCTTTCCCCCTGTTTTTATGATTTAGCTTTGTATTGGATGAATTGTTGGTCCACTTGGTTGAAAAAACGTTCTCCAATGTAATGAATGTTTTAACTTTAAGCATATTGGTATGCATTTGTCGGACGAGTACCTTCGTTCATTGCCACAACGAATTATCAATTTCGTATGCATAAATGTTGTTCTTCTTAAGAACAATAATTTGTAAACAACCGAAAAGAAAGGACAGAATTTTTTTTGGTACTACATTCGATACGACATTATGAGAACAAAGACTAATGGAAATTATTCGTTGTTAATTAACCAAATGAGTCAAATAAACTACTTGCATTGCTCTATGAAAAGGAAAAAAAAAACCTTATCATTATCAAACTACAAAAATGTGCTTTGCGTTCAATTCATTAAAAGGTTCAGCATCCTTCAACGTTATAATTTGGCTAACCTTATATCTAAATGACACTACAAGGTGGATGCCAAAAACCCACTGGTAAATCAATTGTCAACTGGTTGGTATTTTACTTTTTAGAGATCAAGCTGTTGGTTGCAAAAAACTTGGTCACTTGGAGCATTTGGGTGACTGAATTAGCAACCAACGTTGATCTTCTAGTTGGTCGCTAAAGACATCCTAGCAACCAATTAGTGACTGTTTCAGTTGAAATTTTACATTTCTCTTATATCAAATTCTCTTATTTGAAAAATGTGATCGCTGATATAAAAAGTAATATACTACCATACTTATTAGGTTGTCATTTATTTCCTTTTCTAAAAGAACCTTATAATGTCTTATTTTGTATTTTGAATAAAAAAAAATATGAGTGTAATCATTTTCTAGAAATTAAGTGACCATTTTTTTTTTTTTTAATAAAAGCGACTACTCTAATTGGTCTCATTTGCCAAAAGTGCCTATTTGCAACATGATGAGCTCTTAGAGATAAGTGTGAGGAAATGGTGACCCAACATACCTGTCCCTTTGTATTTAGCACGCAGTTTAAGGAAACTTGTGCATTTACCAATTTACCCATGTTCTCCTTCACTCAATGCAACACACAACAGGCTTCCTCGCACTCTCCGAATTCTACTTGGAAACGAGAGCGACATAGAGGAGGATGATCCAAACGATCGTCGTCTCCGTCTCCATCCCAGTCTCCACATTGCAAGCCCGTCGCGTTGATCAGGTGATCTGTCGCCCCCAGGAACTGTCGATCAATCGCCTCGTCGATCCTCCGCCAATTCGCCATCCACGATCGCCTCCTCGATTGCCGTCCCCAGACTACCAATCGCCTCCTCAATCACACCTCACCTCCTCCGATTGCGTCTCCAATTTCGTCTCCGATTTCATCTTGGCATTTGATTCCGTCTTCGGTCATCGTCCCCAATTTCATCTCGACCTTTATCTCCATTTTCAGTCGCCATCGATCTCGATGGCACCATCGCCTCCTCGTTCCACTGCCGCCGTCCTCACTTCCTCGATCTCCCAGCCTGTAACCCAATCAGTGAGAAAGTTAGAATCGATTTTGGACTTTTGGAAAGGGGCATATTTGTTATTTAGGTTAGTAAAGCTTAATAAAAGTGAAAATGATGTAAAGGATTTAAAGCCACACAAAAAGAAAAGTAATTAAATAATATGAGATGGAGAGAGTAATATATATTGCATTCAATTTTATCCTTAATTTTTTATATATAAATTAAAAAATTTGAAAATAGTAAATATTTAAATAATAATTTAAAGAATAATCTGTTAAAATAATTTATTAAATATAAAAGTGTTCAAAGATTTAGGACCGTTGAAAATAAAATATTTCTTCAGTGCCATATTATTTGAAATAGTTGACTTTTGGTTATAGTTTGACTTCAATTTATTTATATTATTGGTTGTTAGAAAAAAAGTTTAAAAAAATATATTTGAAAGCTATAGGTTTTTATTTATTATTTATATATATATATATTTATTTATATACTAAAAATTATAAATTATAAATTATAAATTAATTACTAAAAAGTGAGTGTTTTAAAAAATATGAGAGAGAGGGAGCATAGTTTTGAGGGGAAGGAATATTTGTGTGTTGATTTTAAGGGCAACCCAAAATATATCAAAAAGAAATTTCAGTTCGGTGTTGAGAAAACAATATTTCATAGTTGTCTCGAAGACACAAAAGAAATATAGTTTGGGGTTTGAAAACTATGGGTGAGTATGGGTCGGGTTGGTTCGGTTTTATGGTGGAACCGAACCAACCCGAAATGGCCTCAGTTTCAAAAATTTTCTACCCAACCCAGAACCGAGAACCAAACAAAACCAGAACCATGGTTCTGGGTTTCTCGATTCTGATTCTCAGGTTTTTCAATTTATACCATATACCTATAACAACATCAAAATTCAATAAATCTATATCCATAATCAGTTTTATGACATATTCAACATAATATACAATTAAATTAATATTTAAATATATGTACTTAGTTACATTCAAAAGAGTTTAAAATGTTGTTCTTACAAAAATGGTTCAAAAGAGTTGCTTGTGGAGTATCTTTTATCTCAACTAGTTTACTTCATTCTAGTAATTCCAATATTGGTATGACATTCAATATGAAAAATTGAGCTTTTAAGACCATATTCTTCAGTATCAAAATCTAAAATATGTTGATGTCATAAATTTTTAATTTTTCATGACTCAAATGAAAAAAATATCATAATTATGTCGTAAAGAGTAGTCTGAAATAAAAGATCCAAAGTAAAATGACTTAGAAGTGGTGGGTCTATGAAGCAAAATGATTTAAGTAAATATGGAAAAATTTCGTAAATGATCTCACAACTTCCATACTGTTTCAATTTAGAACATCAGTTTAAAAGTTTAATATAAAAACACAAAATAACCATCATAATACTTTAAAGAAATATGTGTGTGTGTGGATATATTAGTAATACTATAATTTTTATTATAATTATATATATATCTCGGGTTCAGTTCCACCTAGGGTTGGTTCCATATGGAACCAGAACCAACCCAAAAACCGTCGATTCTTCTATATGTGGAACCAACCCGAGAACCATGATTAATTTTTACCCAACCTAACCCAATGAGGTAGTTCGGTTTCAATTTCGGGTTTACCTAACCTATGCTCGTCCCTATTGAAAACTGACGTTTGCGGCTTTACGCAGCAGTTGGCTGACATGATCCATCCATCTCTGTGGAGTGTGGAACATAATTTCTTGATGCAGCGGAGCTGAGCTTGTGAAAATGGCGGTTGCAGTCGCCGCAAGAACTCCTCCTCATGTACTCTTCGACGGCCACCGCTCCGGCGATAGCCGTGTTATTCTCCGCTTAAAAGAATGTACAGACATGGCAACCCTCAAACAAATTCACGCTCACTCTCTCCGTTCCTTGTCGCCTCATCATCAGAACCACCTCTTTATATACAGTCAAATTCTCCAACTCTCTTCTCTCTTTGATTTGGATTAC
The DNA here is from genome assembly GCA_005392925.1 of Aquilaria sinensis. Taxonomy (NCBI): domain Eukaryota; kingdom Viridiplantae; phylum Streptophyta; class Magnoliopsida; order Malvales; family Thymelaeaceae; genus Aquilaria; species Aquilaria sinensis. The sequence goes on along the minus strand of SMDT01000373.1, from coordinate 317,338 downwards.
GCTTTTCGGGTTTTCTACCAGATTGAGAGTCCCAATTCCTTCATGTGGAACATTCTCATCAGAGCTTGCGCCCGCAGCAATGGAAGAGAGGATTTGGCTCTAATGCTTTACCAGAAAATGCTGGAACAACGCCTGGTTTTGCCTGATAAGTATACGTTTCCGTTTGTTCTTAGGGCCTGCGCTTACTTGTTTGCGTTGTCTGAGGGTCAGCAAGTTCATGGCCATGCTGTGAAACTAGGGTTCGGTTCGGATGTTTACGTTTGTAACAGCTTGATTCATTTGTACACTAGTTGCGGGTGCTTGGACTTGGCAGAACACATGTTCGTTAAAATGCCTGTGAGAAGCACCGTTTCATGGAACGTTATGGTTGAGGGTTTTGTTCAGAATGGAGAGTTCGAGTATGGGTTGAGACTGTTCAAAGAGATGCAGGAATTGGTTGATCCTGATGAGTATACTTTGCGGAGTGTTGTAAGTGCTTGCTCTGGTGTGGGTGCTCTGTCTCTGGGCATGTGGGCTCATGTTTACATGCTGAGAAAGTTTGATGTGGATATATTGAATGGTGTTTTGATTAAAGATTCATTGGTTGATATGTACTGCAAATGTGGGTCTGTCGAATTAGCTCGGCAAGTGTTTGAGAGGATGCCAAATCGTGATGTTACTTCTTGGAATCAGATGATTCTAGGATTTGCAATGCACGGCCAGGCTGAGGCTGCTTTTGAATATTTTGACCGGTTAGTTAAGACTGAACCTTTCAGTCCCGATTCCATTACATTTGTTGGTGTTTTGAGTGCGTGCAATCACAGAGGCTTGGTGGATGAAGGTCTAAAGTACTTTGAGTTGATGAATGACAAGTACAAGATCAAACCTGTATCGGAGCATTATGGATGCCTGGTTGATCTTGTTGCCCGTGCTGGCTACATTGATAGAGCTCTTGATATTGTATTGAAGATGCCCATGAGACCTGACATGATTATCTGGAGGAGTCTTCTTGATGCTTGTTGCAAGAAGAATGCAAGTGTTGAGCTGAGTGAAGAGATGTCCTGGCAGATTCTTAATTCAGGAGACAAAAGTGGGAGTGGGGTGTATGTACTCTTATCGAAGGTCTATGCCTCAGCTAGCAGGTGGAATGATGTGGGGTTGGTGAGGAAACTGATGACCGATAAAGGTGTTGCAAAAGAGCCAGGTTGTAGCTTAATAGAGATAGACGGGGTAGCTCATGAACTTTTTTCAGGAGATACATCTCACCCACAAACAAAAAAAATCTACCAAATGCTAGATTTGATCGATGAGAAGTTAAGTTCTGCAAAGCATTCACCTCAAGCAGAGATGGTTGATGAGGAGGATGAGCGTAAAAGGCACTCTCACAGGTTGCACAGCGAGAGACTTGCTATTGCTTTGGGACTTGTGCATTTGCCCCCTGGAACTCCGATCCGTATATTCAAGAATCTACGAGTTTGCAGCGACTGTCACGAGGTAACCAAATTAATCTCTAGGATTTTCAACGTCGAGATCATTGTAAGAGATCGAGTCAGATTCCACCACTTCAAAGATGGCTGTTGCTCATGTATGGATTATTGGTGACGATTCTTTCCTTACCAAGAAAGCCGGTGCACGAACTCTTTATGCATCAGTTGTTTCTATTATGCATATCCCTGCCGCTTGCGGAGAGCCACCATAATGGTATGGAGAGCAAGTTCCCAAACTTCTCAGGCCTTCAAAAAGCAGAGCAACTCTGTTGTAGAACCCAAATTTAAATCACTTATTTCTGTTGACTTCAATGTAGCATACAATAATGACACCCTAAAATCTGTATAGCATAAATGTCTTGGGCAGAACTTGTTCTGCGGAAATCTAGCCACATCGCAAAACTTAAACTAACAAATGAAACAATAAGAGCTAGCTAATATTTTTCAATCTCCTGTACAAAGTCTTCTTTACTCTCGTCTTTCTACTGACTCCTGACAACTGTTACCCCGAGGCCCGAGCAATGCAATTTGATGAGCTCATAGAGAAGAAGCATCAGCATTCAGCAAGAGGAACAACCACTACGCGCATATTGGCATTGTTTGGAGGAAGCTGCAGCCGGAGAGGATGGAGCTTCCCATCAAGAGGACTTCTGGTACACACCACAACACGTTTAAGCCCCGTCTCTTCCCTCAGTTTCTGCGTCAATTCATTTACACCATTTCCTTTAAAGCTCAATGGAAAGCCTTTCATGGCTTCATCGCCGTCGTCGACATCGCCGTTCTCGTCGGCTATGTGATAGTATACCGTCCTTCCTTCAGATTTCGGCGGTGAACCATGAAAAGAATCGCTCAACTATAAGCAGAAACAAAACATGAACATAAGAAACACGACTAGGTTCTAAAGAATTAAAAGTTCGCGTTAAGAATTGAGATGTGTATAGTTCCTAAGGCAAAAGCTAGGCTGGATCATTCTTCTCGATTATTACTTAGGCTAGTCAATAAAGCTGTTTTTAAACAAGTCCTGATCAATTCTTGAGCAAAGGAAACTTATTTCTCAAACCTCTTGTCTCGAGAAACTGCCGGTTACAGCCGCCAACGGAGGTGGCGAAATAGGTTGGAAGTCCACGGAATCGGTGCGGGGAACCGGGGGAATCTTCGGCACTGGAACACCGGCCGGCGACCTGACAAGAATCTCCAAAACGTCGACGTCCCAGAAGACCCAATCATGAGTGGAACTCATGTGAGGCGTGTCGTGGGTGACCGAGTTCCGCCACGGCGGCAGGCCGCCGTTTGCCCGCAAGAAGTTGCCTTGGCGGGTCCGTAGCTTGACCTGGTTGCCGTCTCTGACGGGCTCCCACTCGACCGAGTAATCGAGGCTGTGGGGAAGCGTCTGAAGCACCTTGCGGCCGGTCATGCCGAGGAGGAATGGGTGGTGGGTGGCGGTGAGGTACTTGCCGTAGCAGCTCTTGAGGCGGATGACGTGATCCGATAAGAACTCGACCGTCCATCGGGCGGCTTTGGAGGATCCCTTGCGGTCCTGGATCACCGACTCCTCGTCCTCCTCCGCCATCAGGTACTTGCCATGGTGGCTCCGGAGGCGCACCGCCTTTGCGTTGTGGAAGAACTCCATACCGCTTAGGTGGTAGTTGAAATTGACTTGCTGTTGCAAGAGGAACGTGATAAATTTTGGAATTTGATGTTGAAGTGAATTCGGTGAATTTATATGCTTCTGCTAGAAGATGAAGCTGCCAGGGAATTACACGGGGCCGCCACCAGTCAACGGCTCAACGCTGTGGCGGTACGACCAAGGGCATGTGACGGTCACGTGTACCCTTTTTTTGAAGCTATCTCATGAAGCGAGAAAAGTTGGTCCAAATAAATCAATTCCAAATATTTGTTGGACACGGAATTAGTAAAAACCTTTGACTATTGGACACGGAACTTGTAAACACATGCTGCAAATGGGTCCAAATCAATCCCAAATCTTTATAGTTAATTTTAATCTGTCTTTGATTCTAAATAATAACGGATTATTATAAAAACCTAATTTTATGGAAATGAAAAATTAATAGTTTAAATAGTTATTTAATATTCAAAAACTTATGCCACTGCTTAAATTTATTGAATAACTTGAGTTTAGTAACTCTTATTAATTATATGATTTCAACTTTTTAAATTTTAATTTAAACTATTCGATAACTGTTTTCTCATATATTTAAGCCGTATCATAATTTATTAACAGTTAGTGGATCATTTATATTATTAATTTTTTTTTATTTTTAAATCAATTTTTTGTGGCTGCCTAAAGTCAGAAACCAATATGCAGTTAAATAGAAATGTTTGATACCAATTGGCAATGAAATGGCATTTACCCGACATAGAAGCAAGCAAGAGAAAGACGACATGGCAAAGAAAAGAGGTTTATACTTTGGGGGAAAAAAATGGTAAGAGGTTTACATAAGACAGTAGTAAGATTGTCGACGGGGAATCGTTTGGGTTACTTTTGAACAATACGAATGTGCAATTGAGGAAATGAAGTATATGTTATGTTCAAACGAGTACAATTACTGATTTTTAAGATGAAAATAAGAAATTGATTCGAGCAGGTTCACTTAATGTGTGAAACACGAATTGCCAAAAACACATGGATAAGATAGACATGGAGGGCAAGCGGGCATGGGACAAGTGGTAAATTGGTAATATTTGTTTTCTCTTGAAGTTATAATGTCTTTGCATTCTTTAAACTTTCATTTTCATTTTATCTTTATATATATTCCTAAAAATATGAAAGATGACTTGTAGAAATATTAAAAAAAAACTCGTTAAAAGCAACATATTTCAGACTTTAAGGATCATTTTAAAAATATTAAAATCAGTATTAAACTTACAGGTATGAAATTTCACTTGGAATTGTCTAAAACTGGAAAACAGGAACAATTAGTCAACCGCATTTCTACAAGCTATATAGTTATGCCTTAATTCTAAATTTTTTGACATATTCATTATTTATAGTTATTAATCTATAATTTTTTTAATTTCAGTTTTTTATATATAAAACTAAAAAATTTATATATAATGATAAATAAAATTAGAATTTTTAAATATAATTCCTTATAAAAATTAGCAACTAATAGCATAAATAGGTTCAAGATAAATTGCACAAAAATTTTAAACCCTTAATCTATCTTGCAAGTTCAGCCTAGCTTCTTAAAGCATCTCCAACAAATTTTCTATAATTTCTATAAGATAAGGAGCTAAAAATTAAAATTTTCATAATTTTTCAATTTCAACTCCAACAACTTTCCTATTTTATAGAATCTTATATTTATTATAAAAAAATTAAATATTATGCATTTAAAGAAAATTGAAATTAATAGGTAGTTTAGTTATTAAAATAATTAAATATTCTATACATAAAACAATAATATATAAGGACATGTGAGAAAAGTCAAAAAGTGAATGGAAAAAAAGAGCCTAAAAATAAATTGGGAGAAGAGAGAAAGAAAAGCAATAAATTTTAGAGTTTCTTCAAATATAGGGAATAAATTTTTTTTCTTTCATCTAATTTTTTATTTTAAATAATGAGATGGGAAAGCTGTTGGAGTAAAAAAAAATCGCTCAATATTCTACCAAACGGAGAAAATTTATAAAATAAAAAAGCTGTTAGTAAATGATCTCAGTTATTGCTTAATAGACTCAAACCTTTTCCCTCCGTTGTAAATTCTTCTTTAGCCCTGGCCAAGAGTAAGTTGACATTGAAATCTGGTTTTCAGAGATAAAAAAAGCTAACAATTTTAATGAACCATTAACTGTCAACAAATTATGGTGTAGTTGGAATTTACCAGCAAATAGTTTCCAAATAATTTGAGTTTATCAACATGTAATTATCTGACATTAAATTTTTACATTCTAGTTTAAAATATTTTGTAAATGTTTTATTGTTAATTCGAATTGTGTCATAAATTGTTGTAGTTAATTAAGTATGTAAATTATCAGTTTTTAATCTCTATAGCATAGTTTTATATAATAATTAACTCGGTTCAGTCTCAGGCTAAGGATGAATTTGTAATTGAGGGAAAAAGTTTTGGACCATCAAGCAACAACTAGAAGGTTATGGACGAATGTGAAACCCGACTGAAAGGTTTGAGAATTGGTACAATTTACCAAAAAACTCAAGTTAAATTAAAATTAAAATTAATATAAAAAAAACTTGTGTCAGGAAACGAAAGAGAGAGTGTGTATGACAATAATGCCTAGTCAGCGGCGCTAATAGGATCATTCAGGGGTAAATTTTATTTATGGTCCCTAACCTTATCACGTCATCATAAACAAGTACCTAACTTTCATTTTGTTCTATTAAAGTCCCTAATCTCCCTATTTGTGTCTCAATCATAGTCCTTCCATCATTTTTATGGTTAACTTTGACACAATTTTTATGATAAATGCCAACATTGGTCTTACATTTTTTTATTCTCACTCAAATAACCCTAAACTTAATAAATTTATCACTACAACCATCATCTCTAGGGGTGTGCACTATTTGACCGAAACCGAAAAAACTGTCAAACCGAATTAATTCGGTTTTTCGGTTTGACTTATTCGGTTTTTCAGTTCGGTTTCGGTTAAAACCTAATTTTTGAAATTCGGTTTCGGTTTGAGGGATCGGTTAATTCGGTTACCGAATTAACCGAAATTTTGAAAAACCATTCTTTGGCTCCTAATGACCCGCTTTTTATTATCACTTGTAGGCTATCGAAACTTATTGTTCTGGCCTATATGACCCAACCCAACCCTCACTCCTCCTTTGTGCGTAAGGATGATGAGATTACTTAGGGAAATAAAAGGAAAATGTAAAGAAAATGCAGCTTCTATCAAGAAAATATTTGTAAATTCGGTTATTTCGGTTTCAAACCGAACCGAATTGAAATATTTCGGTTCAATTTTAATCGGTTTTTCTAGATGGTTCAGTTAATTCGGTTTGTCATGGTCGAAAACCGAAAACCGACTTAACTGACCAATTCGGTTCGGTCCAAACCGAAATAACCGAATACCCACCCCTAATCATCTCCCCCTATCTTCCTCCTTCACCATCTCCGACCACCACATCCCCACACATTGATAACTGGCTCCATCACCAACAGTCATCATTCAACACTCCCTCCAACCAACCCAGCCTGTCGCCGACTACAATCGATAGCCCCTATTTCGAATTGATAGCCCTGTTTTCTAATTGACAAGTCCCTCATCTTCTCTTCGTTGCACTTCTCTTGATCTTTGTTATCTTTGTTAAAATCGTCAAGCGGTGAATCAGATAAATAGGGTGAATCAATCAGCAATTCGCAATTCTCGACGCCAGCCGTCACCGTCTGTTTGCGATTCACCTCTCTATTTGTGATTCGCCTCCAGCCACACGATTTTCACACGATTGGAATGGAGGCTTCCAGCTGCGATTTGGAAGAGGCACTAGACGCAACTTGAAAAAGGCTTCCAGGAATTCAGATGAAGGCTTGGAGGCATAGGCGTCGACTACGTGGCTTGGGGTGGCGTTGGCACTTGCAACCGACTGCTCTGTTCATTGATCTTTTATTTTTAACATAATTAAATTAATTATATTTTTTTGTAATTAATTATATTACTTTAAAAAAGTATCATTATTTATTGTTTTCAATGAAAATTTTCCTTGTAATTAAAATTGATTTTATAGATATAATGGATTATATTATTACCAATTTCACCGATTTGCCCTTGGCTAAGCCAACTTGCATCAGTTCAGTGGCTCTCTGCCCAATAACTGACTCAATTTGATTCAAGGGGAATTTGCATGCCGTGAACCAATACAGTTGAGTTGATGTTGTTAAGGATTATTGACAATATTTTCAATGAACTAGGATGTGGTGGCTGGAGATGGTAAGGAAGGAAGTGGGGGAGATGATGGTTGTAGTGATAAATTTATTAGCTTGAGGGTTATTTAAGTGGAAATAAAAAACATGTAAGACCAATGTTGGCATTTGTTACAAAAATTTTATTAAAGTTAATCATGAAAATGATGAAAGGACTATAGTTGAGACACAAATAGAGAGGTTATGGACTTTAATAGGACACAATAAATGTTAAAGACCCATTTAAAATGATATGATAAGGTTAGGGACCATAAATAAAATTTACCAGTATGAAGCTACTAGAAAATGATTTATGGAGTTGTTTGGAGCAACTATGACATTGTATGACGCCATCAGTCATCTCGATTCTCTAGTTTCACGAAAGTGAGTAAGCTAAAGTTTTATCGTCTTTCCATTCTTTCGTGATCCTTTTAATTACTAAGCCCTAAACCCATTTTAAAAAAAAAAACTAGATCCAAAGGTAAAAGATCTTTTATTCTATTTAGAATTTTCTGTATAAAAAATACTTACTACTTGATAGAGGACCCTGCTTTAACATTTAAGAGTAAATTTATTTTAACTTAAGTTAAATTAATTTAAAAGGTTTTTTTTTAAGAATCAATGTTATTTAAAAGTCAATAGTATATAGGCATAATAATTCATTAAATAACATTTTTCATAACATAAATGAATTTTAAATTTTTTCTAAGGTTGGAAAATTTTTATTCAATGAATTACTATATCTATATTAATTTTTAAATGACACTATTTTCAAGCAAAAAACTGTAAAAATAAAAATAAACTATTTTGGATATATCTAACTTTAGTCAAAATGAATTTGCCCACAAATATCTCAAGAAAGTTAATCTCCACCTATGAAGATAATTTAGGCATATTAAAAATTTATGTCATAATTTATTTCAGTGGAATGTCTTAGTGAAATTCTACTGTATATTTTTATCTACGAAATTTGTTTTGGAAAAAAATTTCATATTGATAATTACTACGGTATACTACATAGTAAGTTGAGTATTTTTAAATCAGTATATCACATACATACATGCATGCATATATAAAGATAAAATATAATTAATACAAATATTTTGACATAAGAATTGGTGTTATTTTACTTTTTTTAATTTAAAAATGGGTAAAACTCATTCATTATCTCTAACATTTTTGCCTCATTGTAAACAGTTTCTTAACCTTCATTTTGTCATTTTAAAGTCCTTAACCTCCCTAAATTTGTCTCAAACATGGTCTTTCTATGACTTCCGTTAAATTTGATAAAATCTTGGTTAAAAAAAATAAAAAACAGCTTTGGTCCCTAAAATCTCTTCTTTCTACTCAAAGTGCTCTTAACCTCTAAACTTAACAAATCAACCATCTCTCTCATCTATTTCAACTCCCGAGAAAAAAAAATCAATTCCCTAAAAAAATCTATTCCATCTACCGCAGCCTTCGCGTCGCCCAATTTTCGCCGACGGCTCTCCCTTGCCTTCTATCAGCCGTCTTCTATCAATCCAAAGTCTCCCTATATTCTCACACCAAAAGCCTTAGGAAAACAAATATCCAACCATTTCGTCTGTTCTCTAGTAACATCCACGTCCAGGAAAAAAACAAATGGCAACCCAATTAGGGCTCTTCACTCCTACAATCACCACTTGGAAAACCATAAGGGCATAGACCACAGCTGAAGCCGAAGCCGCACTGGCGAAGGAAGCTCCGGCAGGATTCACTCCGCCGCAATTGGACCCCAGTACTTGAAAAGTTATAGTTATACTTTGATTAGGACTCTAGACTTTAGGTTTCAATACAAGTCTGTTTAAAGCAACAAAACCAAGTAGGATAGGTGTAGGTATGTTCTTTATCAGGTTTCGCATATTTGTTCTATTTCTTTTAGGATTCTTAAGTGTAAGGCTATTTAAGGCCAAGTTTCTTGATCAATAAAGCGTGATTGTTCATTAACGTGTTTTGCAAGTTTGATCTCTTAGAGCATCTTGTTGATCAAACATTCTTAACAAACTGGTATCAGAGCTATCTCTAGTTTCAAGCAGCAAACTTGAGTAACGTCCCAATCAAGAAAGAGCGATGGGAAGCGAGAACAATGGGAGTTTTGTTCAACCAGCCATACCGAGATTTGATGGCCACTACGATCACTGGAGCATGCTGATGGAGAACTTCCTCAGATCCAAAGAATACTGGAACTTGGTGGAGAATGGATATGTGGAACCAGCAGAAGGTGAAGCTCTCACAGAAGCACAGCAAAAGAGGCTCGATGAATTGAAGCTCAAGGATTTAAAGGTAAAGAACTATTTGTTTCAATCAATAGACAGAACCACACTTGAAACCATTATGGAAAAGAATACATCCAAACAAATCTGGGATTCCATGAGGAGAAAGTTTGAAGGGAATGCTCGGGTGAAGCGATCCATCCTTCAAGCACAAAGAAAGGAATTCGAAACACTTGAGATGAAACAAGGAGAGACTATCTCCGAGTACTTTGCAAAGGTAATGTCTGTAGCCAACAAGATGAGGACATATGGGGAGCAGCTGAAAGATGTGACAATTGTGGAGAAGATCCTCAGATCATTGACTGATAAATTTAACTATATAGTCTGCTCTATTGAGGAATCTAAGGACATTGACAGCCTGTCAATAGATGAGTTACAAAGCTCATTAATTGTGCACGAGCAGAAATTTCAAAAACTAAGAAGTGAAGAACAAGCCCTTAATGTGACCACTGGAAACAGATTCAGTGGAAGAGGCCGAGGAAGAGGAACATACAGAGGAAGAGGAAGAGGAAGAGGTCGTCAAGCCTTTAACAGAGCTAATGTAGAGTGTTTTAAGTGTCATAAACTGGGACACTTTCAATATGAGTGTCCCACGTGAGACAAAGAAGCAAACTATACAGAATTTGAAGGAGAAGAAGGAATGCTTTTAATGACACATACTGACCTACCTGAAGATGGGATTGAGGATGTGTGGTTCTTGGATTCAGGGTGCTCAAATCACATGAGTGGAAAAAGATCCTTGTTCAGGGATTTGGATGAAAGTTTCCAGCATATAGTGAAGCTAGGAAAAAACATGAAGATGAATGTAACTGGAAAAGGAAGCATAAGGTTATCATTGAATGGAGTCAACCATACCATATCAGAGGTATATTATGTACCAGATTTAAAGAATAACCTGCTGAGCATCGGTCAGTTACAACAAAAGGGTGTGACTATTGTGATCAATGAAGGCAAGTGCAAAATTTACCATCCATACAAAGGGTTAATCATCAAGTCCAACATGACAACCAACAGAATGTTTGCTTTAACCAGCAAATCACAAACACATGAAGATGTTTGCTTCAAGACTGGATCTCAAGATCTAACAAATCTTTGGCATCGGAGGTGTGGACATCTGAGTCTCAAAGGCCTAAAAACATTATAAACAAAAAATATGGTACGAGGACTACCTCAGTTCTCAGCATCAGAAGCCTCATGCACCAGCTGTCTAATTGAAAAACAGCACAGAAGTCCTATTCCAAAGGAAACTTCATGGAGAACAACACAAAAACTGGAGCAAGAAATATGGTCCATGCAGATATATGTGGTCCTATCAACCCCATATCTAACAGCAAGAAAAGGTACTTTTTGTGTTTCATTGATGATTTTACTAGAAAAGCATGGGTCTATTTCTTAGCAGAAAAATCAGATGCTCTCCAAATCTTTAAAATCTTTAATAAGCATGTGGAGAAGGAGACTGGAGCATACATAAAATGCTTACGAACTGACAGAGGAGGTGAGTTTAATTCAGAAGAATTTAGGAGATTTTGTGAAGAAGCTGGTATAAAAAGGCAACTTACTACAGCCTTTACTCCACAGCAGAATGGTGTGGCAGAGAGAAAGAATAGGATTGTGATGAATATGGTGAGAAGCATGTTGACAGACAATAAAGTTCCTAAAACCTTTTGGCCTGAGGCAATAAACTGGGCAATTTATGTCTTGAATAGATGTCCTACTTTAGCTGTCAATAGGATAACTCCTCAGGAAGCCTGGAGTGGAATTAAACCTTCAGTAGAACATTTCAAAATTTTTGGAAGTCTAGCCCATGTCCATGTGCCAGATAAACAAAGAACAAAACTTGATGATAAAAGCTTCACTTGTGTGTTTCTGGGTGTTAGTGAGGAATCAAAAGGATACAGACTATACAATCCAATCTCAAAAAGAATTGTTGTCAGCAGATATGTGGTCTTTGAAGAAGAAAAACAATGGAATTGGGATGAAAGCCATAAAGAACAGGTTGTCATGGAACTTGAGTGGGAAGAAGGTGGACTCAAAGAAGGCACAGATGAAGAGTCAACAGAAGACAACAATGATAATGATAATACAGAAAAGGCTGCACTAGAAGAAGTTGAGGAAGAAAGAGAAGAAAGGGAAATAGGTAGGAGAATGAAACGACCTCCAGCATGGTTGCAAGACTATGAAAGTGGAACATGACTTTCTGAAGATGAAGTCAACATGGTAACCACAGATCCTCTGTTTTTTGAAGAAGCTGTGAAAAGTCATAAGTGGAGGAAACTGAAATTGATTCAATAGAAAAGAACAACACTTGGACACTCATTGAATTGCCTTTAGGAGCTAAGAAAATAGGAGTAAAGTGGGTTTATAAGACGAAATACAATGAGCAAGGAAAATTTGACAAGTACAAAGCCCGACTAGTAGCTAAGGGTTATTCACAAGAGCATGGAATAGACTACACAGAAGTATATGCACCAGTGGCCAGAATGGACACTGTCAGGATGATTATTGCTTTGGCAGCACAAAGAAACTGGGAAATCTTTCAGCTGGATGTAAAATCAGCGTTTCTTCATGGAAATTTAAGTGGAGATGTCTTTGTTGAGCAACCAAAAGGATATGAAAAAAGAGGAGAAGAACACTTGGTGTACAAACTACACAAAGCTTTATATGGTTTAAAGCAAGCCCCAAGAGCTTGGTTCAGTAGGATTGAAACACACTTCTTAGAACAAGGATTCCAAAAATGCAGCAGTGAACAGACATTGTTCACCAAGAAAGGAAACGAAGGGAAGGTTCTAATTGTGAGTATATATGTTGATGATCTAATTTTCACTGGAAATGATACAGATTTGATGAATCATTTTAAGGACTCTATGATGAAGGAATTCGATATGACTGATTTAGGAAGAATGAGATTTTTTCTTGGAATTGAGGTACTTCAAAGACTTGATGGCATTTATATTTGTCAAAAAAGGTATACACAGGAAATATTGAAGAGGTTTAAGATGACAGAAAGCAACTCAGTAGCTTGTCCTATAGTTCCTGGTTTCAAAATAAGCAAGGATATAAATGGAGAAAAAATTGATGAAACATACTACAAACAGATTGTTGGGAGTCTTATGTATCTTACTGCAACTCGTCCTGATATAATGTTTGCTGTTAGTCTTGTCAGCAGATATATGGCTAGACCTACTGAGCTCCACTTACAAGCAGCAAAAGGGGTTCTAAGATATCTAAAAGGAACTATGAGTTATGGAGTCAAGTACAAAAGGGGAGAAAAGAGTGGTTTAATAACCTTCACAGATAGTGACTATGTTGGAGACATGGAGGATAGGAAAAGTACTTCAGGATATGTATTCCTAATAAGCTCAGGAGCTATTGCTTGGTCTTCAAAGAAATAACCAATAGTGACACTGTCTACAACTGAGGCTGAATATGTGGCGGCAGCAGGATGTGCAGCCCAAGCTGTTTGGATGAAGAAAATTCTAAAAGAATTAGGACAAACTCAAGAGGAAGGTACAACAATAATGTGTGATAACAGTTCAACAATCAAACTTTCCAAGAATCCTGTCATGCACGGACGAAGTAAACATATTGATGTACGTTTTCACTTCCTGAAGGAACTAGTTAAAGAATGAGGCATTGAGTTAATGCACTGTGCAAGTCAGAATCAAGTAGCTGATGTAATGACCAAACCAATAAAACTTGAAGCATTCCAGAGGCTACGAGGACAGCTGGGAGTCTGTGACATTTCAGAAGTAAACTAAAAGCCTATGGCTGATAGTTTAAGGGAGGGAATGAAGAGTTATAGTTATACTTTGATTAGGACTCTAGACTTTAGGTTTCAATACAAGTCTGTTTAAAGGAACAAAACCAAGTAGGATAGGTGTAGGTATGTTCTTTATCAGGTTTCGCATATTTGTTCTATTTCTTTTAGGATTCTTCAGTGTAAGGCTATTTAAGGCCAAGTTTCTTGATCAATAAAGCGTGATTGTTCATTAACGTGTTTTGCAAGTTTGATCTCTTGGAGCATCTTGTTGATCAAACATTCTCAACAGTACTCGCTCCTTATCCTCGCTGGAAGCATCGGAACACCCGAACTTCTTCGAGTACAATTATTAGGTTCGACCCATGAATCGGATCTAAACGATGTCGCTGGAGAACAAATCATGCGCGATTGCGAGATTGATAGAAGAAAAAGGACTGAAAGTAAGATTGAGACAATGAGGGCACTGAGTTTGAGAGAGTGAGTGAGATGAGAGGAGAGGTGGCTCCGGAATTTGAAAGTATTTTGCTGCCTCACATGGTGGCGTTAGGTAACCTTTTCATTTTCTTTTCCATCTCCAGCCGCCTCCTGGTTTTTGTCCTTAGGTTTTTTGCTACGCTTTCATAGGGATTATACATTTCTGGGAATTAAGCGATTGGAATAGCCTTTTGATGGACCATAAGAGAAACAAATCTGAGCCTAGTCAGTTGATGGCTTGAGCCATGGACTGATTCGGCAAAGTGCGCCGGTGATTGACAACATCTGCAATGTGACCTAGGATCTCCAAGGAGACGGCGACATGAGACAGTGTTGTGAGGATGTAGCTCTTGTCTGGGCAAATCTTGTTGAGGCAACAACATGGCGAGAAGGCGTCAATGAGATTTAGATCTGGGTGTGATGGCGAGAGAGGCGTTGATCTAGTTGGTTTGTGTCGATCAGAATTCCACAAGGTTTGTTGCGATGAACTGCAACAGCTATCAAGGAGGAGAAGGTCGTTTCTAGGTTGAGAGGGAAGTGCTTGAGTTGGAAGGGATGAAAAGTGTGTGTGTGTGTTAAATTTATAGGCTTAAGCATGCTTTTAGTTGGAGTAAATAACTGTAGGGACTAAAATTGATATTTTTACTAAGATCCTGTTAAAGTTTACCATAAAATTAACGTAAGGCCCATGATTGGGATAAAATTGGATAGGTTGAATACTTTAAGAACAATACGAAGGATAAGAACCTATTTAGGACAACACAAGATACTAGAGACTAAAGATGTTCACCATGGCGGTTTTGGCCTAGCTCAGCTTGGGATCGGCCCGGGTCAAATTGGGCACGACACGAGCCCAGGTAAGGCACGGGTGAAGGAGGGGCGGTCATGGATTTAAGGAATGAGGAGGTTAAAAGTGAGCTCAGTACAGCCCAATTCAAGGAATGGGCCTAGCTCATATTAAGCCCGGCACACGAGACTGGCCCAAAGGTCAAGTCAGTGCTCCAATGGCTCATGATTCAAGAATGGCCTAATTACACTGTAGGTCTCTCTAACGGCCTGCAATATTTTTTTTACCCTTATAATTACTTTTTTGCCCCTTAACAACTATATTCTAAAGGTGTTTTAGTAAAAAAAAAAAAAACTCTCTCTTATAAATAGAGAGGTCATTTGCATCATTTCTTCACACCAATGTCAAGCTTTCCTCTCCTCCTCTAATACACTTTCTAAATTTCCTTAAGCTCTCAAGCTTATTTTCTTACTATTTTCTTAATCTTTCCTTAATTACCTTCAAATTTCATCTTCTCAATTAATTCTTGCATAAATGGCATCTAAGGGAAAGAGAAAGGTCCAAAGCTCTTCATCTCGCATAGATCATAGGTTTTTTTTTTAAATTAAATTTTTTAGAATGTTTCATCATTTTCTCTTGTAATGTCTGTTTCAATTTATATAAGCGTCATTTGGCTTTGAAATTTATATAAGGTCCAAATTTGGCTTTAAAATTAATAAAATTTATACCGGAGGTAATGTTTTACTCTTAATAAAATTATTCCTTTAACATTTTTTATTCAAAAATTATTTTACAAAAACTAAGGAAAAAAATAAAATTAAAAAAAAAAAAAAAAAAAAAAAGCGGGCCTGAGCCTGCACGCCCATAACCGGGCTGTGCACGGTACCCCCAGACCCAGTCTGGGTCAGGTCGACCTGCTGTACACCTCTACTAAAGACCACAAATAAATTTTGTCCATTTAAAAACAAATTTTGCTGAGTAATATAGATTAGTCTACAAACGCCACGGTACCGACGCACCTGTTTGGCCCAAGATTCGACGGAACTCGATGATTCCGAATCTTCGCGAGAACATTCCGACTCCGCAACTCCGGCGATCGACCCATCGGAAAATCCCCACCCGTCTAGAACTTCCGCCCCGTCGATGTCCCACACGATCCACCTCTTCGTCGCCCCGGTGTGTGGCTCGTCGTGCGTCACGGAGTTGCGCCACGGCGGGGTCCAGCCGTTTGCGCGCAAGTAGGTACCGCACCAAGATTTAAGCTTCCATTGAGACCCGTGTTTTACGAACTCCCAGTCGAGGTTCCAGTTGCCGACGCCCTCTGGCACCGATTGGACCACTCTGTGCCCAGTCACGCCCAGCAGGAAAGGTTCGTTGGAGGCCGTCAGGTACGTGCCAGAGCAGCTCTTGAGACGGAAGACGCAGTCTTTATTGGAATTGACCGGCTCGATGAGCCATAAGGACCTGAGTCCGGCGCCGTCTCGGCTTTGACGGACGGTTTCTTGATCGTTGTCGGCGAGTAGGTACTTGTGGAGGTGGCTTCGGAGTTTGACTAACTTGGCTTTTGTAAAGAGCTCCATAGATCACTGATTATTAATCAGATAGAGAACAGTGGAGAAGAGCGAGTGGGAATGGCATGACGATTATCTGGATTTATATCAACTTCAATAATTGTTAGCAAAAGGTACAAGGCCCTAGTGATTACACTCACGCAACAATAATTCTCCACTAAGTTCTAAGTGTAGTACTTGCACTACTCTATTCTAAGTCAAACCGTACCCAAAATAAACTACTATACTCAATTTAAGTATTGGTTTTTTTTTTTTGAATTAGTTTACCTCTTTGATTTTTTAAGAAAATTTTATATATGAGTATTTTTACTGCAGAATATATATATACTGAATAATGAGATTTTCCTAAAATTAATACTTAAAAAATAAAGTAATTAGAAACCGACCGAGGTAGTGCTAAAGATTCGAATTTGGAAACCATGTACATAAATAACAAGCATAAGAATGAGTAATATATAAACTCGTTCGTTTGTGTCATCATATCCCCGTTTGAAGATATAAATACGTTTGAGCTTCTAGAAACGGAACGGAAGTCGATGATGAGAAGAGGAGCAGACTCTCGGTGTATGTATCTTACATTACATAAGCACAGGTCATGCTTTCAGCAATGTATAATTCTTTTTTCTTTGATGATTTAAGCATTGAGATGAGTATTAATCCCACGTTAAACAAAATTAATTTGGTTTTGTTATATTTGAATTCTTCGTATTTATTCTTCGTATTTGGAATTCAGAATCATCGTATAGTTTAAGCTACTCAATCTTAATGCATCGCCTGATAAAAGCAACAATTTATTCTAAGCAAATATTTAAACCCTAGATGGCACATGCCAGTGCAACAAATGGCCAACTCTCATTTTAAAATATTAAATAGATTCCTGCCCAGGAGGAGGAGATCAAGGTTCAAGAATTGCAATCTCCCCTACGCTAATTTTCTGTCAATTATATTGATACAGTGGTATTCCGGATCCTTAAAAAGTAAATAATCTTCATTTTCCTTTCAATGATAATAAATCTTTCTTTGTATATTTGTATGAGTAAGTCCGAGTAGAACCAACAACTAATTCATCTGCCCCAAAAAGAACACAACACATTTTGCTTTGTGGAGTCCTAAAACTCAGTAACATGAAAATTGAAACAATACAAATCATTTTCCTCTTTCTTAGTTTTCATACCAAATCCAAATGTTTCATTTAAAATGGGAGAGAGAGTATATTAAAGAGGGACAACTTTAGTAGTGGGTCATTGTGTGTTTGCCGTGGTTTCTCACTTTATTTGTTTTACATGCAAAAGAAAATCTGAAAACCAAAAACTTTGTTCAAGCTACGCCTAAGCACGCTAAGCTTCCGTAGGCAAGGCCCAACCTAATTTGACCTCTCCACCAAACAAAGCGGAAGCGTGGATCAAACCATCTAGCCCAGTTTTAAGCTAGGCCCAGAAGTTTTGCCATTCGATAACCGAGCTACCTACGTGAGCTAGTTTTGCTTTCTTGGCATCAAAGTTTGCCAATAGGCCACGCTTTGCAACCCCATATTATCCCTGCACTCAGACAACGCATAGAAAAGCTATTTTTGAAATAGCCAGCTGAATTTATCAACTTACTTATTTTGATTGGCCACCAAGATATGGATGAACAAGTGCATGGCGGCATGGGGAACAAATGCCTCTTAATCTTTTTTTTTTTTTTTTCAATTGATTATGGCAAATTGGAGACAACTTGAAACCTAAAATCATTTTGGAATTAATTTTTGGTAAAACCCAAAGTCGAATAAGTCAAATATGAGCCCTAGAAGATGACTAATTAAGGTTCAATTATAATTTTGATGTAGATAAATGTCAACCGTAGGTCATGAGCAATCGGCCTGATAAATTGACTGGCAAATTAAGACCGCAATGGCTACTACTCGGAGGATCAACAACACCACTGCAAATTTAACGGTTGATAGACCCTTTTGTTCCAATCGGACAAGGTTGATTGCATATTTGTGTTTGAAAAAGACAGAGACTAAATTCACCTAACCCACAAAGGCGCAATTCGAAAAAGACATGAGGATAACGGAGTAAGAGAGTGTAGGATTGGTCTTTGGACCCTCTGGTAAAGAAGGTCTTGAATATCTTACAGTTATTTATAGCACCATGTAAATTATAGGTATACCGTGTGATATATTGCGTTGCGTACCATAAATGTTTCACATAATAATATATTAAGATGAAAAATATTGAGTATTTTTTTCACACATTTTTTTATGCATTTCAATTATTTTTATCATAATTTTTTAATATAAATAAAATATGTATGAAACAAGACCTTTTTATTAAAAAAATGGAATATATACAAAAAAACACAAAATATTATGGAAAATTGCATTGACCCCAACCGTTACCTCCATCAACTTCTCTGTTACTACCTTGAGTCTTACTGTTCCATTTAGCCTTTACATTTTCAAAACTGTGCAAATCTATAACCAAACTTCTAAATGCTACCACTTCGTGCCTAGTCTCCTTGCTGCCCCCATGCACCATCGTCGTGTTCAGCCACTAATCCACCATTGTCAACTACTCTATCCAGCTGTAGCTGCCCCACTTTGCCTTGTGCCACTGTTCTCAAGTGACACCAAACTGCGAATGGGGAGTGCTTTGCGTTCGATCCCAAACACTTCTACCGTCAATTCTATCACGAAGGTTGGTACGAGATCAGATTGGAGTTGAGACTTGGAAAGCGTGTTGGAAAGTTATGAAGTTGTCATACTTCTAATGGAAGGTTAGTGTCAAACTCAGACTTAGTGATTAGGGGGTGGTGGGGTTTGATTGCTACCAGATGCATTTTGTTTTGCCACCCAGAAATGCCGGTTGGAACTATTGGGAACTAGCTTAGAAACGCATTTTTTGTGGAGGACCCCAGAGAGAGAGAAATTGAAAAAGGGAGAAGATGGGTCGAAGGAGGAATAGATAAAATAAAAAATGGCAAATTTTAGAATTTTGGGATAAATTTGAACCATTTTGAAAATGTGAAGATCAAATGGATCATCTAGTATATGGTAGTACACGATAAATTGACAAAAATATGATAGAAAGTAGCAATAAGGAATGTACATGTAGTAAATGCAGTACAACATATGATATTTTGAAAAATTGTGAATCTTCTGTACTGCATACTACAACAAACAGTACACTGTAGCATTCAATTTCATGCTAATAACAACTCAAAATACTAACCATTTGTTTTTTTTGGGTACACAAAACTAAAATAAGTTAAGGCAAGAAAGAGGATGCAAGATAATGAGCTGGAGCTAGCCATTGGTTTAAAGGTTTTGATTGTTTGAAACCAAAAAATTTATGAGTTAGAAGTTGAAGTTATGAATCACGAACAAAAGGATGTGATGTATTTTTTGTCATCTTACATCAAAATATCATTTACAAATATATAAAATAATAAAATATAATTAATACATATATCATAACTATGACTTTGTGAGTTAATTTGACTCAATGACATTGACGGTGAGCACTGAAGAAAATTCAAGTAGTCCTAACATGAATTCAATTTGTGATAGTGGCTCAATGGTATATGAATCATATAGATATCCACAACAAATGTCGTCATCTTTAATTGAAGTTTCATCATCATCGGCTCCTATCTTTTTCAATAATATATTTGGCAGCAATTATTACTTTCTTCCAACCACAACATAGTGTTGATTAATATCTCCCAATTGAATTTCTAGAGCATGCAACTCCAACTAAATATTACTCCCATTCGCAGGATTTCTTGATTCAAGACCAAAATTCCATGACATGAGATGAATGTGTTGCTTTTCCAAAACAAGTTAGGATAGAAGCATCATACTTTGAACCACCTAATAACTCAATGTAATTTCAGAAATTGTATTTTTATTATTAAAGTATTATTTTTTTTCTTGTATCAATAAATTAGTTTTTTTGCTAAGTAATATTTATTTTGCACTATATATAACATTTTTTTATGTTTTTTATTGATAAGTAAAATTAGAATACATATAAAAATGTGTAAAAAATATATTTAATATATTTTATCTTAAAATAACATTGTACTTTTTTTTGTGAAAATGGTAACGATATGCAGTGTGGTACATTATGTGGTATACCTTAAAATATGAGGTGCAGAATACTTAATGGTAATAGTATTTAACACATTGTCTGTGACTAGATAGCAATTTCCATCTTAGTTTCGTCATTGCCTTTGGCATAATTTTCATTTTTTTTTTCTATTTATCATCTTTTTAATTGTTTTTATTATCAATTTTATTTAAACTATGAGGTGCACACACACAGATCTGTTTTTTATAATTGAATTTATGTAATATTAATTTGATATTTACTGAATAATTTAAATTATTAATCCTTTATTTATTTAAATCTTGATCAATCTCTCTTTTAACAACAATGAACAGCGTTTTAATTAACAATCTCACAATAGTTAAATTCCAAGATAAAATATATGTTATAAAAATTGGAGTCAAATTACATTTTCGTTAATTTTATAAATAAATCATTATAATCTAGGATGAATTAGGTAGTCATTAAAATAAAATGTCTACTTTGTTAGGACACCAATACATTCAAAACAATATTTAGTAGTCTCGCATTGGCCAGTGAAATGGTAACATAGAGAGATATCCACGGATTAAGTCCAAATTGAATAAGTGGCACCATAAGCTACACAAACTAAGCACCTTAGAAGTGCACTAATTGCAGTCGAGGTTTTTCAGATCTCATGCGACAAAACCCTTCACCCTATAAATTTAAGATAGTTCATTTTCATCCATAATCTTGAAATATATTGTAATATTTTTTTATCACCAAAAAAATAAAAAAAAAATAACATTTTTTAACATTATTTGCGATTGCAGGGGAGGAAGGAATTGGAACCCCAACTTCTCATGCCCAAGTGTGCCCCTTACTAACCCAACTGAGTGATGGGGACCTTTTTCAACGTTATCTTGCTTTAGCCCTAAATTTGTAGCACTAGATTTTGTTGAAATCATTATCTGAAACAAAATTATTCTTGAATCTTCAATCTAATTCAAACTTTTTAAAATATATAATTTTCGTAGAACTCAAATCACAAACTCGCTTGCAAAAACTAACGAAGTAATGCACCTTACTTTTGTCTTTTCGAAAAGAAATGACACTAAAATTCTTCTACTCTGTTTTTCTTCTGACATTTATAACATTTTGTTTGAACTATAATTATTAAAATTTTGACTTAAGTCTTAGAAACTTACGTTTCCATGACTCCGGAAACAAAAAAAATGGCTTCAGTCTTAATCAAAACTTATATGTAAGCAGAAAAGGGTAGAATCTCAACTTTAGTCATAAAAATTTTGAAATTTTACGATTTTACATTTTTATGTTATTATATCAAATTTATTAAAATTGGGGTAAAAAAAACATAGCAAGCAAAAAAAAATATTAATTTATTATCCAATTCAATCTTTATATAATCAAATTCAACCAATTTAAAGTTAAAATTAAAAAAAATAATAAAGATAACTGGAAAAACACAAATTTTCTCTTATTTTTTTCCTTCAGGCTCTTAGTGTTCTCTGATTACTCTCATTCACTATGACTATGATGTTCCTGGTTATAAAATTTATGTTGATGTGGATGTAAATAAAAAAAATGCCAATAATAATACAAATATTTACATAAATGAGTTTAACTTATCAAATGTTAAAACAACAAAGGAGAAGATGAAGATATATG
Organism: Aquilaria sinensis; assembly: GCA_005392925.1. Lineage (NCBI taxonomy): Eukaryota > Viridiplantae > Streptophyta > Magnoliopsida > Malvales > Thymelaeaceae > Aquilaria > Aquilaria sinensis. Next base: position 295,363 of record SMDT01000373.1, on the reverse strand, counting down.
TGAGTTTGGAAGATAATAATATTAATACTGTCATTGGTCAGAATGTTCCATGTATCCCGTTAGATAATTGAGATGTTTTCAACTTCTCATTCATGAATTATGAATTTGAAAACTTGTTTTTCTTTTTTTGTATTATATGTTTATTTCATGACATTTTTTATGGTATTAAAGTATTAGTAAGTGGAAAGATTATGTAATTTGAACTTTTGGAGATAATTTAGATAATTATATTTTTTATTTTTTTCTAATTTTTTTTTTATAATTATGACTTTATAGCCGTAGAAAAACTAAGTATAAACCCGACTTTGATAACCTTGGTTTGAACAACAATTTAACAGAATCACTAATATTTCTTTTCTCTCACACATAACATAACTAGTTGTTTTAAAAAGATTTTATGTGTCTATAAAAAAAAAAAAATTATGTGTGCGTGTGTGTGTGTGTGTGTTGAATTATGTCAAACAAAACCTAACCTTACGTTCACAAACACAACCACGTCCAAATGAAATGAAGTGATGGTCGATTAAAATAAGCTAGCAGTCTAGAGAAACAAAATAAATTATTCTATTCTTGAAGAGCTTCTTTATTAGTATTATTATTACTTTCTTTTTTGTTGTTCAAAAGGACCAATGTGAAAAATAAGAAAAAAGAAATGGAAGCATTTGAAGTTGGGGAAAGCAAAAGAAAAGCAAATGAAAGAAGCGGCAACCTCTTCCCCACCCCACAGTTTTGTCTTCACTCGCACCTTATTTCACGTGATTGAGTCACTCACGGCCGCCGAAGCTCCATCTTCTTCCTCCCCAACAACCTCGGCAACAACCAACGATGAACCAGACTCTTTAGCCTCTGAACTTCGACAAGCACCAAACCCAGATCTCTCTGACCTGTTCCATGTCGATCCCTCGGTTTTACTGACTCTGTCACCCCCATGTTTCGTTTCTTCTCCCTTCTAGCCCTGTTTTCTGTTTCCCTTCACTTGGCTCACTGTTGCTCCCCTTCACCGGCCACCCAATGCCCGCCCTTCGCTTCCGTCCCTCCCTTCCCTTTCTCCGCTGCGCCCGGCTGCGGCCACCCTTCTTTCGGCATCAAATGCGCCTCGCCACACTCACTCATCTCCATTAACAACATCTCCTTCGCTCTCCTCCGATTCGACCCCAACTCCACCTCCCTCACTCTCTCTCCCGAACCTTCCTTGGCTCTCCCCGCCTCTGACCCGTCTCCCAACTGTTCTTATGTCTCGATTCCTGACCACTCCATCGATTTCTCCGGCTCCCCGTTTCGAATCTCCGATGCTTCCTGCTCCAGGCTCTCTGTTCTTCGCCCGTGCTCGCCGCCGATTCTCCCCAACTGCAGCCATTGCCCGTGGCAGTGCCGGCTCGTCAAGCGCCCTTTCGAGCTCTTCCAAGGCTGCGCCGCCACCCGCCACCTCGCCGAGCAAGGCTGCCAAGGCGACGTCTTGGATTACCTCGGTGATATGATTAGTAGATTTGGGATTCAGGTGGAGTGGAACGAAGCTCAGGATACTTACTTCTCCAGTTGCAGAGAGTGCAAGGCAAACAACGGCGTTTGCGGGTTCAATGCCTCCGACCCTAATAGGCCATTCATCTGCTTCCACTCAAAGTCCCGATTCTCGCCGCCCTGGATTCGGGTCGATAAAACCCCGAATCGAATCGCAATCTTGTCGTCGATCTTCACATTGACTTGCGTGTTTGTCGTCATTTCAATCGCCATTGCCGTTTTTCGATCGAGAAGGTTCGGTTTAGGATCTATCGAGGAAGACCCAACGACACTGTTCCTCAACCGGTACGGAAATGCCAGTCCTCTACCTCCGGTGTTCACATACGAGGAGCTCGAGGAATGCACCAATAAATTCGACCCAAAGCGCAAGATCGGCGACGGTGGATTCGGGTCCGTCTATCTGGGTCAGCTCCACGATGGCAGAATCGTCGCCGTAAAGTATCTCCACAAGCACCACGCCGCCGCTGCAGCCGCTGTAGGGAAGTCCTCCCGAACGAGATCTTTCTGCAACGAGATCTTGATTCTTTCATCCATAAACCACCCAAATCTCGTGAAGCTCCATGGATATTGCAGCGACCCGAGGGGGCTTCTTCTGGTCTGCCACTACGTACCGAACGGAACCCTCGCCGACCACCTTCATGGCGCGAAGAGTTTGTGCAGAAGAGGGTCGCTGACGTGGCCGGTTAGGCTTGACATAGCTCTGCAGACGGCTTTAGCTATGGAATACCTGCACTTCTCCGTCGTACCGCCGATCGTTCACAGAGACATAACATCGTCGAACATATTCGTGGAGAGAGACATGAGGATTAAGGTCGGCGATTTCGGGCTGTCGAGGCTATTGGTAGTCCCGGAGACGACGTCGTCGGCGAAGTCGGAGTTCGTGTGTACCGGGCCGCAGGGGACGCCCGGGTATCTAGACCCAGATTACCACCGGTCGTTCCGTCTGACGGAGAAGAGCGACGTGTACAGTTTCGGAGTGGTGTTGCTGGAGCTAATATCAGGGTTGAAGGCGGTGGACCAGAGGCGGGAGAAGCGGGAGGTGGCGCTGGCGGATCTGGTGGTGGCGAAGATCCAGATGGGGCTATTGAGGCAGGTGGTGGACCCGGTGATAGCGGCGGAGGAGGGGGTGATGGAGAGCGTGGGGGCAGTGGCGGAGCTGGCATTCCGGTGCGTGGCGGCGGAGAAGGACGACAGGCCGGACGCGAGAGAGGTGGCGGAGGAGCTGAGGCGGATCGGGAGCCGTGCAGGTGGGATCCGGTGCGAAGGTGAGGTGGCGAAGGGCTAGATTGGGTTGTCGACAGAATCAGATTGTTGACGTGACACGTGGATCCCACGTGCGCATGTGAAGGTTTTGAGTGGAGAGATAAGATGACATGATGAGGAAGGCTAGGAATAGGATTCTGACTTACCAGGAACTGAAGTGATTGGGGTGTCGATTAAGTTTCAGTTCAAGTTAGTGTTTCCCTCTTTGAGTGGTAATATTATATTAGCAATGTTATGTGTCGGACTTGGAAGGAAAGGAGTTGAATTGATGCTGGGAAAGTTGTGCTTCTTCATTCTTCTTTTCGTCCTCTCACATCACATATATCACGCAGTAGGTTGGTTAGGATTAGGAACCTTCTGTATAAAGTTTTGAATGAGAATGTAGCAGTCATGTTTCTCTACAATCAACTTTGACTAATATCCATCAACTTGCTACATGTACAAATTTATTGCAACAAAATGAACATACATACATACATGTTTGCTGCAACAAAAGACAAAGAGTTGCAACCTACAACCCTTCCTCTGCTCAGCCATCCACCCTACATCATCCTTATGCATTACATAAAAATGCAGCTTCCACCATCTGGTTAGTACAGTCTTACTTGAAATATGCAGCTTCTAACATGCTCGCCCTTTCAGCCGCAAATGCAGCTTCCCTCCTACTGCTACCGCTCATTTTGTAACACCTCTCCTGCAGATCATGAACACAATGGATGGCATGACTTGTGAGACACTCCAAACTGATTTCAGATCAACACTTTAGTTCATGAGTCATTGAAAATGCTAATCTCAGATATCATACCAGCAACCGCCACAAGAACAGATTTCCTTCTCTGCTTTTGATCCGTTTCTCAATCGCTTCACTTGCTGCAATTCACAACACTGATTTGTCACTACTAAACAAAAAGCAAGCTTCACCACATGCTGCTGCAACATCAATGCACAGCCATACCCTCAGTAAGTCTCCCACTTTTTATCAACAAGCTATACCAGACTTCGTTGAATACATCAAGTTGTTCATCTGATGCTCCAATCATCTATACGGACATGGTAAAATTACTTTGCTGACTGAAATTTGGAAAATGGAACTAGAGTATCACTAATCATATACGAGTTAGGAACAGTACCTTACAAGCATTGGCATCAAAATCTGAATCAAGCAATTGTAGTGCCTTTTCATCATTTCCTCGCCCATACTCAAGCAAAGCTTCAGCTAGCTGTATAAGAACAATATATTGTAGACTAGAACCACAGAATCTTCTACAACTCAAACCAGCCCCAGTGAAACACCAGAGGGAAAATAAAGAATCAGAATATATATATATATATATACACACATTTTTATAGGCTCCAAGCATTATCTACCACTTGAAGCTTAAACAGAACATGTTTTTCAGCATTCAACACTATGATTCTTAAGCTAAAATGCCATCACATCCTGCTTTTTCACGATACTGAAACATTATTTTTTATTTCAAATTTCAGCTCTTTTTCTTCAAAAAGTTATTTTAGTATGTCTGAATATGCGTGTAACAGCAAAGCTTGAAAAATAACACATTTAAAGCTCCATGACTTCAGGAGTCATGTCGGGCTTAGCGGACAAACTGAATCAGATGATGAAACAAATTCCTTTTAGTGTACCAAGTAGTAATGTCTAGCACCTTCATTCCCTGCAGCATTAATTCTTGCCTTTTCTTTGTCATCTTGGAAATTCTGAAAGTGAAGAGATATCAATTATGAGATATTTGCAGGAAGATATTCAAGGAACTGATAAAAAGAAGTCCATCAAACCTGGATCTTAAACCCTTGCATAATTCTTCTGCTCTTGCAAGTTCACCAGTAACGGCTAAGGCCCACAATATCAGTATATCGAGGTGCCACTCTAAGTACCAGTAGGCCTCAAAAACATGGAACACGGATTAATATCCAGAATACAAATTAACAAACAGACAAACAAAACATGTGGAAACAGTAGTTTTGTAACTCACTTGATCTGCTACATGAGATGCTAAAATTTCCAACCGATTGTTAAAGGTGTCGATTGATCCTCGTACGTACACTCTCAACAATAACCCTAAAGCATTCAAGTACACCTGATTTGCGGGACGGGCAAGCTTCTCAGAATTGACACTCATGTGGAACCTAAAAATGACTACATAAAAACATTACCTCAGCACTGACAGCATCATACTTCTCCAGTTCCTTCCATATACAATGATCATATATGTCTTTGACCTTCTCCATGGAAGAATTACCTTCCAAATAACAAAGAGCCACGTGCCACCAATTGTGCGTTAACCTAAAAATTAATTTCTTAGTTCAACTTTAACATGAAAAGAGGAAGATACAAAGCTAAAACAATATAGTGAATATACATGAATGACGAGCAAGAACTCCAAGAAGACGAGTACTGCTCCATAAATTCCACTGCCTCTCTGAAAGAACATTTATATTGAAGAACGTGGCACAGCTGCAAGTCAAGTCAAAGACTTCAGGAATCATACAGCAAATTATGTAAGGGTTATGTCATGCAAGAAAATATGTGCATTAAAACCTTTGTGCAAATTCTTAGCCATTTAAGTTTCTAAATTGGACTGAGCAATCCCAACTCACAGCATGTTGTGACCAGCAATCGTCTTTATTGATTCCAAATCCCCTTTTTGCAGCTTGCTCAGCATCCCCCATTCGGCCAAGCTCCAACAAGGGAAATGCAAGCATACCATATATGTAATTTTCTTGTTCATTTTGAGGAAGAACCTGCACAGTCAGAAATCATTGTAATAGCAGAGACAGGGGAATTGAACCTTAACACAATTAACATAACTGATTGGAGAAAGAAGTCATAGCAGTGTAGTCACATAGTTTTTTGTACTGTAACACCACAACATTTTGAACTGATACCAATAACAAGAGCATATCCAGCAATTGCAGCATGATTAATAAAAACCTCTGCCAATTTTCCTTGCTGAATTGTTAAAGCAATCATTTCTGAGTAGAGAAAACCTGCTGGACAAGGCCTAAGGATAGATCAGGTCGACCCATGTAGAAGCATAGTATTTGAGCCCTCTTCAAAGATACAAGATCTTTTGGAAACTTTTTCAAGAGCTGTAACAAAAGCACAAAGCATAAGAACGAGCCTGCAAAAACTGATTGCAACATGCTGAAGCACCAAATATAAACCTATACCTAAAGCATATCATATCATGACATCGAATCTTACAAAGAAATAAATGTCAACTCATAGGTCATAAACAGGAACCCAAATCCTTCTATATAGATTGCCATTAAAGAAACATTTGATGTACATGTCAGGACCTCCATAGACAATAAGATTCTAACAACCGGAAAATGCACAGGACCCAGTTTCTAATTAATTGTTTCCATTAACTGCCCAAACCAGTATCATACCCGTAGGCTGTGATGATTTCATTTCCAGGGAAAAGATCAAGTTGCTGTTAGACAGGAAAGGCAATGTCTTAAATCATAAAAGAATCTGTCAACCAAAACATATCATATGCAGGGAGGCATATTCCTGATACTTTATAGTAGGGTATTGTAAGTTGGCCTTAACATTGTAGTACCATCCAGACATCAACTGTTTTGAAGAAGCAATTGGAAAGTGAAGCTTCAATCAGAAGAAGGGTGACGCATACCAATAAAGTGACCTGATCTTGCAGAAAATGAGAATTATTAAGCAGGAATGCAAAAAAAAATATATAAAAAAAAAATATCCCCACCTTAGAATGTAACTCCACTGCAACGTCATCGTCCCTGTCTTCAGAAATCAAATAACTGACAGCGTCAAAGACTGCCTTCTCATAGTCACTGGCTTTCTCCTGCTAGCAGCAATGGAAGAAGCTACAATTACCCTGAGCACCACTTCACTTTTCTCGGGAATGAATATGGGGAAAAGAAAGAGATTGAAGGAGAGAAACAGAAGATTACAAGTCTAGTCTTGGCAGCTTCTGTGAAGGAGGAAGCTTTGGAGGGATCAGTCGAGGAAAAGTAGTGGGCAGCCAAAATGTTGGCCAAAACACACTCTTTGTCATGTCCCGGCGCTTCCAATATGACACTCCTCCGCCTTCCATAGCTAAGAACCTTGAGAGGTTAAGACCAAAAGGCTAGAATCAAAACGAATTCCGGAAATAAAAAACAAACAGACTCGATTGAACACAGACTGAAAAATCGAGGACCTGGTCATAATAAGCGTTGATTGAAGCAATACAAGAATCGGAGATGGTTGTAACTTCGTAACCCCATCTGTCCAATTTCACCGCTTCCATTCCTGCAGGTTTTGGGTGTCGTGTTTCTCTGAGAAAATATGAAGAAACAAAGACGAATCAACAAAGATTGCGACTTTAGCGAGGTAGATGGAGAGAGAAACTAGTGCCGTGACGATAACTCCAATAGAGAGCGAGAGTTGGTAATGCGGAATTAAAATAATAGTAAAACAAGTTGAGAAAGTTGAGGGATTTGGATTTTGGTGGTGATGAGGTTTCATGTTCCCACAAAATAAGAGAGGGAGGTGGGGTATCGATGAGGGGACCTAGCGAACGTGGGTTATTGTCGACTGTCGATGGCCTTCCTTGTCTTCATTTCATCAGTAGTGGACTGGAGTAGTGGGTGGCATCAGCTCTGGCACTGTACGCTTCACAGATTTAACTTTACATGGCGATAACTTATGACTGGATTCTCAAAAGGAAAAATGCCCACCCTTGATGATAGATAGACATGTAAAGCCGGCCGATCTTAAGCCCAGTAGCTATTGGTATTATTCAAGTCGAGCTCAATTTGTTCAAATCTGAATTTTCAGATCCAATGTTAATCCGAAAGTCCACTAGAATCGACTAAAGGATCTTTTATAAAACTTATTATATATAATTTAATGATTTAAACCAATAACACTTTAATAAGTTAGATAATTAAAGTATTATATATATTATTATTAAAAACCCCTTATACCCTTTAGCAAAAGAAAATGGGTATTTACAAGCTCAAACTCTACTTTATAAGGAATTAGAGCTATTTTTAGGCTCAAGCTACTTAATAAAGGCCCATCCCATTTACATCCCATGGATGTATGCTTAATTCTCCTTTTGGAATAAACTAGGTGCAATTGCCACGTAGTAATGCAGCAATTGTTCGTTCAGATATTTGATTATAAGTAATTTTGTGGTGTAGGAAGATAAGGAACAATATTAGGATATATTCTATAACCCGCATTATCCAATCTGTTTCACCCAACCATTCAATTTTAAAACATATTTCTTTCCCACAACTTGGACCAATTCAAACACTTAAGTATAACCCAAAAAAGAAAAAGAAAAAACGTTATACTACAATTAAATGCATGAATTTTGTCTACTAAAAACGTTGTCCAAATGTACGCCTTACTTTACGTATGTCATACGGGTGAAAAGCCAAATATGCCCGTATTAAAAATCAAATCCTTGTCATGTCCTATCTTGCCTTTCTTTCAGCCCTTCAGCCGAAGCCATTGCTGCCGCCAATGAAGTTTAGCTCGGTCGCCACAGTCCCATCTTGCCAGCGTCATCCTTCGGAGGCGTTCCCAGTCACCAACCGTTGTTCCCAGGCTTTAGTTGTTTGTATGCGTTCCTAGACGTTCCAAACCGTCGCAATCCGAGGTCGATCTCACCGCCATCCGACATCGACGTATCGCCATCAGCCGCCTAAAGGTTGCTTGAGCCACCACCGCCAACGCCCAGCTGTCCAATCGCCGAATCGCTGTCGCTACAGAGGTAATTGGAGCTGAACCTGCTTTTCGCGACCTGCCTGATCTGCGTCCGACCCGTTCAACAAAAGCAAACCGAGACCAGTTTTGGTGGAAATTGGCTTGGAGACCTTTTGTCTTTTTTACTTTTTCGTTTGAGTGACTAACTTTTACACAAACATTTAATCACATAAGCACTGATGAGTAAAATCACTTTCACAAATAATACTATCATATATCTTATTTTTATATACAAAAATTTATTCAATTTTACATGTAAGCTTGTATTTTTCTACACATGTTTATATACAAAAGATTTTATACATATGTCTCACATAATTTATACAAATATATATATCAGTTGTTTGATTTGAACGTATCTCTAACCTTATATATACATTAGGTTCATACATATTCAATATTTGATTTGTACATATCACTATTGTATTGCTATTGATCAAATTTTATACTAACTTTCATTTCATTTACAAAAATATGAATCTCATATATACAATTGTATATATTTGTAACATATGTCTTATCTCATTTGTATATTTATGATATATGTTCTGTACATATCAATTTCTTGCTTTATATATTGAGTTTCATACATATTTGTCATCTAATTTGTACATATCTCTAATTTTGACGAAAAGCGGGATTTGATGTGTTTATACTTGTTTTTTTATAAGAGATTGAACCAATAACACATCTATGATCTCATTTATACATATGATACACATTATTTGTATGTATCTCTCATTTTTTTGTATATCAAGTTTGTATATATCTGATATATGATTTGTACACATCTTCAATTTTGATGGGACACAGGATTTGAGAGGAGACATAAGATTTGATGTGTTTAAACTTGTTTTATGTTATGATAGCATTAAAATGTAAATATATATGGATATAAAGGATAGAATATAGGTTTGACTTGACAGAGATGCATAACATGCATCAGTGGCGGACCATCATTGGGGCAAAGGTGTTTTTGCCGCCCCTCTCCCCCCAAAATTTTGGAAAGCTTTAGATAATGAGTACTTAATTAATTAATTCAAGAGAAATTAGGGGTTAAATATGTATTTTTGTCCCCTAAAAAATGATGGAAGAATATAAAAATGAGAGGACAGTGAGATAGGATCTAAAGAAAGTAGGGACTAAATGCACTATTAGTCCTCAACCTTTTTTAACTTGTACGAGTTGCTCTCTTATCTTTGAATTAATACAACTTAGTCCCAATCTCCAATTTTGCCTTGCCGCAACACCGTCCATCACCTCCAGGCTTGCCTCCAAGCCAAAAATCTTGATTTCACCCCTGACATGCATAGAAAAGGTGAGTGACTACACCTCGCTTAAAAAACCGCAGCTTTGCTTGCCCTTAATAATCGTGATTGATAGATCCAGCACTCAAAACGAACCACATGTCTGTTAATCGCCCTTTTTTTTCTTTTTTGAAATGTCGAGCACAGCCACACGAAAATAAATCGCCCTGTCAGCCCACCACGGCCCAACATCCACGCACAAGCTTCAGCCGAGGGTCAGGACTCAGGACTAACCTACAGGGGCAAAACCGTAATTTGTGGTTAGTTATAATATGATTTTTTTCGCAGCTTTGTGTTAGCTTAAACAATGATTTCCTTGAGACGATTTTAAGTGGTATTTTAGATTCAAGTTATCTTTCAAGTATATGTTCTTTGATTTCTTTGGAAAATGTAATACCATCTACATATAAATGTTATTTAATTGTTCGTAAACCGTCGGAAAGATGAGATTTGTGTGACTAAAATGGCGATTAATCACGCAATCATAGCTCTTTCATAAAACTAAAAAAAAAAATCATTTAAGGCGTAATTTTAAATTTTCATCGTTATTGACTCAACATATATCATTTGAAATTTTACATTTTAAGAAGCTGAAATAGATAGATATAATTAACTTTCAAATTATATTAGTTCTAGACAAAAATTTAGCAAAAAAAAAACATTAAATAATAAGAAGCTGATACAAGAAAGCTAAAACAACTAGACCGATCAACTCTGTTCATGAAAGCATGGTTATTGCATTTTTTCTCTTCCATGAGAGATTTTTTTTTTCAAAGAAAAAAAGATACAAATTTTTCCTGTAAAGTGATGTTTTTTTCTTTGTTGTAATTTTTAGGTTCGAGAGTTTGTTGCATGATCTAAAAGACCTTTTTTATTTTTTTCCTTTTTTGGGGAGGGGTAAAAGCCAAACATATTGAAGTAAAAAATAATAAATTGTGCTCTCTCTATTGCATAAAAAATAAAACATTTCTTTTGACATAGAGACTATTGAGATGTGCGTCCATAGTTTATGATTTTCTTTTTTTGCTTTTGAAACTAAATTTTTTTAAAAAAATTCGTTATGTGAAGAGTGAAATTAAATGATGATTAAAAATAGATTTTTTTTATTTTGTGTTGTAAGAGTTTTAAAATTAAAAAAAAAATCAATTTTTGTGTAGCAAAAGTTTAAACGAAAATGATAAAGTAAATTAGTTACTAAAAGTTTTTTAAAAAGAAAAACAATTCAGCTTTTTTACACGGTATAAAAAAAATATGTTTCATACTTTTTAAAATCTAGCTAGTAGATGGTGCCAAAAGTCCCGAGCTTCAACAGGAAGTTTATTGCTTATTTCATCCATACACGCATGAAGCAGAGCACCTACTAAAGCAGTAAAGCCAAAAGTCGGTAATGACAGACACACAGAGGTAGCCAGGAAGGCTCAAGCAAAATCAAGCCCTGTTCCACTTCTAACACCCCAAAACCCATCACTTGGGATGAGCTCCGGCCCTCATTAGGGCAACATGCCCTTTAGCAAACTCAGCCAGCTTCTCAGTCTCGGGCATAACATCCTTCACGGCCGCGTCCGCGCAGAACCTCTCTGCCCATTTTGCCAGAGCAGGAGTCTTGGCTGCTCCCAGCAGCTCAATGCCGTTCATCTTCTCTGTGACCCTGAGCCACGCCAGGAAGCACCCCAAGGCAATGTCTGTGTAGCCGATTCTCTCCCCACCGAAGAAGGCCTTCCCCTGGCTGCACTTCCCAAACGCCTCTTCTAGCAGCAGCAGACCTTCTTCCAACTGCGAAATTGCCGCTTTCATCGCCTCCTTGCCTTGAGCTACAGCGATTGATTTCATGTTCGGGAACCACTGCAAAGGTTCACACAGAGCCGAAGTTTATGACTCGTTTGAAAATCTTAAAACAGAGTTATAGACAAGGACCTAATTTAGCAAATCATAGACAAAAAACCGACAAAAAGCAAATTGACGCAAACATTAGTGACGTTCAAGAGTAGTTCTGTCTTTTCAAACAAACCAAGAAACCGCGATCGACACTACGAAACAACCAGCAAGTAGTTAGGAAAAGATATACTCAGAAAATCGTAACGCCATTATCAGCACCCTATCCATAAATCTTAATATAGCAAAGGAGTAGAGAGACCCCGAGGATAAAGTTTAAACCTTGTCGTCGATGAAGGCAGCCCAGAAGCGGGCGGTGGCGCGATCATAAGGATCGGAGGGAAGAATGGCAGGGCCGGAGGACCAAACCTCGTCGACGTATTGAACAATGAGGAGCGATTCGCAGACGGGCTTGTCGTCGTGGATGAGAACTGGGATTTTCTTATGAACAGGGTTTGATTTGAGAAGGAGGTCGGACTTGACGCCGCCGGGCATGGCCTCTTCGAAGTCGTAGTCGACGGACTTGATGTTAAGGGCAATTCTAGCCCGCATCACGAACGGGCTAGGCCAGGCGCCCAGCACCTTCACATTCTTCGCCATGAGACAAATCGGTAGCCGGGGCCGGCGGCTAGGGCGTGAGACAGAGTGAGAAAGGGAAGCGGAGAAGAATAGTGTAGTGTGCCTTTTTATTTCTAAGGGCCTGTGTTGGTGGTTTCCTTTCCTGTGGCTCATACTTGGCCACGATCTGTGCTTCAATGCAAAAAATTAATACGGGACGGCTGGCAATGGCAAGTAGTATTACCATCAAGACAGAAACGTAAGAACAACGAAAACTCAAACTCAATGCACTGTAATAAAAAAGGGAAACAAATACCAGAATGCACCAGCCGGGAATCGAACCCGGGTCTGTACCGTGGCAGGGTACTATTCTACCACTAGACCACTGGTGCGTTTGTTGGCTAAAAGGCGGAAATTAGTACTAACAAATACTAATTTACCGCAACATTGTTCCCTCCCAGGGTTTTAACTCGTGCCCAAATATTGTTAAAGTGTAATCTCTTTTAGATATTGTTAGACCCTAAAATGTGAACATTCACTAAATCGTTCGTGAATAATTTGGTGAAAATTATTTTATTTACTTAAATAACAAACAAGAATAGAATTTTACGTTCATTTATTTAAACGAACAAATAGTGTCATTTATATTTACAAACATGTACAGTTAGTGTTTGATTATACTCATTTATTTATTTAGTTATTCATTTTTTTGTTTGTTTATTACTCCCTTCATCCAAAAACTTTGGCTCTATTTGTTTTTGGCAATTAATCTAAGGTTTTTTATTTTTAATATTTTAATATATAAATGAAAATTTTTTATATATGAATGATAAATCAAGATACATAGTTCCTAAATATATATTTTTTAAAAAAATTCTAACAAACAATAATATGAATAAATTTAAATCAAAATACAATAAAAGTCAAATGGTGCAAAAATTTTGGACCGGATGGAGTATTAGTTTTTTTACATGCGTTGCATGATCTAAGCGTCATCTATAAGAAAGTTAATTTTTAAACATTATTATACTATTCTTATTTCAATAATTTTTCGAAAAGTCCAAAAGCTATTTGATGTGCAGACAACTATAATATTTATATTCTTTCAGATGTTCAAGGACAATTATGCTATGGGCTTTTGAAATTTAAGTTTATTTTAACAAAGTAGTTTATTAAGAAACATTAAAAATTAAAAAAAAATTAAACCTAAGATTATAGAAATGAAAATGAAATTTTTTTAATAAATTTATTTTTATAAAAAATGATGAATTTAAGTCTATTTTATTTTCATAAAGAATTCATTATTTTCAGTTGATGCTTTTTATATCAATTTAATTACTCACGAATTACAGTTTCTCTACATCATGCATTGCTATATTTTCTAATTAGATTTCATTTTGTGATAATTTTTAATTCAATAAAGTTTTTTTCCACAGAGAATTTTTTTGTATAATATTTTTATTCAAATTTTAAATTAAAAATATTGAAAGTATTCTTGTGTTCCTAAAATTTTGTATACTTTTCTATTTAAGTCTTAGAAAATTTCACTTTCCTAAACGAGTCCTAAATTTTTTTATGTGTATAAATAATTGGTCTTAAAATCTTTCATTTTTGTGACATGTATATTGAATTTTTTTAATTTAAACTATTTAGTAGATATCTTCAATACATTCAGATGACGTAATATTTTTTATAATTAATGAATTATTTAAATTATTAGGTGTTTCTCACCGTAAATAATGTTTTGGTTCATTAATTGTCTCTTTTATTAAATTTATGATTAATTGTTAATCCTTAATAGAGTTTTAGGGCTAATTTAGAAAAGTGAAAGGTGTAGGATGACTAAAGAAAAATTAGAAAAATTAAACTTCATAATTATTTATGTTCGCACCTTATTTTATTAATCGTCTCTGAAGACTTATTGGTAACGCTCTTATTTTTATATGATGAAACCTTGATGTTTAAATTTTCTAAAGTGATTTGTAAAAAATTGGTCCATCTACAGAGGGCCAACTGTGCAACGGATGGTTACTTTAGGAAAAAAATTTGTTACATTTTATCCTCTAGGAAAAAATTGTAATTTAGATATAGTTTTTGTTTCCAGTAATTTAGAGTATAGTTTAGTGATTATAAACGGCACAATTCATCTTTTAATTTTTAAAGTCATCGGGCTAGTGTAACTCTTACTAATTAGACCATATCAAACTTTGTGTATAGTAAAATCATAATCGAAAGACAATTAATAGATATTTAAATTAGACTTTCTAATGTTGATATTGAGTATAAAAGTAGTAGCAAGGTTAGAAGGTTTTCAAAATATTAACTTACACTGTCAAGTTCTAGTAAAATATTTCATTCAGGTTAAATAGTTAAGAAATTGATTGAATTTTGTGTTCGAAGGCCTATTTGACAATAACATGAACTTATGTGTATATTTGTCGCAAGAGGTAAACTTTAGTGGCAACTCAGTATCTGTGCCATGAAAAAATCACTTCAGTGCATAAATAGCACAGAATCCTTGATCAGGTTTGTTTTTCTTGGTTTTGCGTATGTTTTCCTGTGTGAAGGCTCTCGTGGTAGATATGATGTTGGTAGTGAGGAAATGCATAGTTTAGTACTCGAATTTTAACAACCACTTTATTTTGTCAAAGAACAGGAAAATAAAACAATGAAATAACTATAATCATCAAAAGAACAGGAAGAAGAATTTAATGAACAAGTAAAACAATAAGTAGCAATTTATCTAATAGTATAAGGAACAATTAGATTTATCAAGTAGCATGAAGATGAAACAATTATAATCATCAAAAGAATAAAAAAAAAAGAATTGAAAGAACAGAGTTAGAAGTAGGTAGCAATTGTTAAATAGAATTGAAATTATATTTGTCAAGGAGCAACAAGATACAACAAGAGAATGACTATAATACACAAAAATGGAAAGAATAAATCAAGACAAATAGAATGAGTATACCAATAACAAGAATGTGTATCCTACATGTAGAAGTAAGATTTATAGAGAACAATAAGAAACTATAAACAAGAAAATATATATATTACATAAAGGAATACCAGAAGTACGCATAAGAACAAGAATAATAAGAATACGTTTTGGAAATAGGAACAAAAAGAAAATGGGACGCAATAAGCTATTAAATCGCCAAGGGAAAATGTATATAATGTTAAATAATAAATATAATTAGAACAAAAAAGAAGCAAATAGGAAACAAATAACATTGTAGTAAGTCATTCGTAGTGACAATACCATAATTTATAAGCAGCGCTATAATAAGGAGTTACAGCCCAATGGGCTTATCATAATGTTAGGAACTTGAGACTAGACAATAATTTCATAAATAATCAAATACTCTTTTGTTTCACAAAAATAACCCTTTTATTATTTACAATAATTATTTTATATTTTTATTTCTTTCAAAATTTATAATAAAAATTTGACCTTTTTATATGTAAATAGAACTTTAAAGAATATAGTTTATAAGTACCATTTTTATTAAAAAAAATAAAAGAACCAATTAATACAAAATGTAAAGAGTAATAGAAATAGTGTTGAGGTTCATATCTTGCATCCGAGCTCATGAGTAACTAGATTCAGTTTTTTAACTCGGTGAAATAAAATGTCGCTGAAAATAATCATTTTGCCCGCACTTGATTCTGCGGGGGTCATGACATGTGTGGGGGACAATGGCACGCTCCTACAAAAACCATCCCTAAATCCAAAAGTTGAAAATCAACTTTTGATGGAAAAAAAATTATTTAAAACTCTACCCCCAAATGAAATCCCTTCAGCCCTAAGCATCTAAATAAAAATTTCAATAATAATCCCGCCTTTTCACATGCCATGTTCCAATTAATATTTTCATCATTTGAAAAAAATAGCCCTCCCTTTTCAACCTTTTCTTCTGGAAAAAGAAAAGGGTTCAGGCATCTATAGGCTACATCTATAACACAATTATCAGAAACATGGACAAAAGTTCGTTACCAATAACTTGGATATCAATTGTAATACCTAAACAACTTCTAACTAACGCATCAGAGACTTTTGATATTGATATCAGGGGAGACCTTCGCTGAGAGGAGACTGCAAGTAAGAAAATGGTATGGCCCCAATTGATTGATGAGAATTGGGGAGGCCAGATATTTACAGAGTAGCAAAAGGATTTACTTTTTGACTGCAAAATTTGTTCCTGCTTTGCTTCCTCAAACTTACAGATTAGTGTTGCATGGTGGGTGTGTCATCTCATGTTGCAGCACTGGGGCTTGCCCTGGCGGCCCAACTTATCCCACATGCACATCATCTGCCGCGGAGACTGATAATGTGCAGTATAGTAGTCGTCAATGCACCCGAATTGGCAGAACTTCAAGCTGTGCACGTACTCAACCGCTTTCGAACTGTTGAAACTCTCCACCCACATTCCCATGCTCACATCTTCCATCTTGAACAGCTGCAACATTTGCCCATCAGATCAATCATCATTCTTTTAGGAGAAAGATGCGGATGAGAAGGTATGCAGAGGAAGCATGTTTCAATCTTCAACCAAATGCTGATGTCAATAAGCCACTTACCCGCAACTTGTGTTGCTCAAACTGTGCTACAATGAAATGTGCAATGTCGGAAGTAACTACGTAACCCGGACCATTCGCATATGGGGGATAATCTTCCTCGGGCCATTCCTGAGGAAATTTTTTATCTTCATGAAGCGGCATTTGAAATGACATTTGAAGAGCACTATATGACATGTTGAACTCTGCCTAGCATCATTAAAATTTAAAGTCCTACAATGCAGTTTCAATCATAAAAGACAGAAATTTTCCTAAAACCAGAAAAACAAGTGCACACGAGGAAAGAAAACTGGTTCTCGAAGGTCAAGCTCAGAATACGATTCAGATGCGAATAAAAAAGGAGCAAGTCTAAAATTGGCCAAACCCTGACAAATGAATTTACCTCGTATGTCACAGCCCATTTACCATACCGCAGGGGCTTGTGGTAGTAGTTAATGTTGCCGATATACAGGCTCTTTTCTGCAGCGATTTTTCTCAGCTCACTAATGACAGCATCCACCCTCACAAACGTGTCATCATCGCACTTCATAATGTACTTTGAAGCCACGGTACGAACCTACAAACATCCATCCAGAAATATGGCATAATTTCTAGGCTCATATCTTATAAAAACAAGAACCATGCATGTGCTATTGTAACCAGCTCACATCACAAGGTAATGAATCAAGAAAGCAGCCAGCATGAATGATGGCCCATACTCACCCCATATTCACAGATTGCTACAGTCTTTAATACAACAAGATCATAGTGATCCATGTAAGGCACTATGACAATGTCACCAAAATACTCTGCTTCCTTCTTCAGCTCCACATTAACTTCCATCCTTCCATGCTACAAGAATTGGAAGGAAAAAAAAAAACATAGAAACTGAACATCTATACATATTTCTTGGCAAGGAATCGCAAAAGCACAAATATTTTGCACCCATAGACTATACTTACCAATGCTACAAAGAAACGAGCCACAACTTTCGAAGATGTTATAAGCTTGTGCTGCATCCAAGACTTTCTTACAGCCATCCTCTCAGCAAAATGGTTGCCAGCCGAAAGAATGCCGATAAAGAGCTCAACATCTTCGACAGGAAGTGGTGGTGCTTTCCACTTAGTCAACTTCTCAAGATGCTTCTGCGGGGCAAAACTTGGGTGTGTGCTGGGCAAGGAAGCGGCAAATACAGAATGCACATCGACATCACCGTTCAGGAAGAGTCCAGTAGCATCTTCTAGAACAAATCCCTATAAATACCAAGAGCAATTACAATATGCTTCTATAGCGGATTTAGGAACAAAACCTCAGCAGTGTAACTCACAGTACGATACGGGAAAGAGGTGACATGGCGCCCATCAACATTGATGTGGTAACCCTCCAGACCAGCCCTTATAGTAAGAATAAATAACTTCCCTTCTGAAAAAGGATAAGGCCATTCAAGTGATACCTTCTTCTTTCTGCCTATAAGTCTGTTCAACCACCATATAGCCTTTGATTCTTCTGAGCGCTCATCATCATCACGAATCCATTTCTCACACTTAACCTGACCATCAACTTTGCAAAGATGAAACAACCAGTAAAATCAGACATGCCACCTCAGAAATTCATACCCGCCAGACCAAAATGAAATACTTGTAGAATACACTACAAGCACATATACTAAGCATGCTACAGTTATTATGACCCATATCTTTAAAACCAGCACAAAACAAACGAAAGATTATAAATCTTCCCCCCTCAACTACTCTCCTAGACCCTCGTTAAATATTGGCTTCCACAGCAAAATGCAAGCCAAGGTCTGATCGATTACCATGAATCCACGATCTTCCCAACTACAATCGGCTTTTTGAAACAACATTATTACCAAATTTATTAGTTCGTATTGCATTGAATTGTATTTTATTGCTATTTCATGCGAACAACTAGACACGCACAATGATTCGGATCAACATCGATCAAGATAACCATCCATCACAAAATCTATCAAAAACCATCAAGTCAAATCCAATCAAACAAGGAACAAGAAGCACGTACTAACCAGTTTCCTCATCAGCTCTAGACTGCCATCCTTCGCACCTCAATGCAGTTCCCCACTGCATCCTATAACAAGTGTTTTGCTCAATAACTGGCTTCCCGCTCCAGTCGCCCTTCAATCGCGGATTGAAATGCAGAATCCGCGGCGGATCTTCTCCGTCCACCGTCTTCAGTCCTTGCAACTCCATCATGAACTGAGACACCAGGATGGACTCGTCTCCCTCCCTCAGCAGCGTTATCTTCGGATCATATTCAGCATGCGCCCAATGCGGCATGCCCACCACCGTTATGTGTGAGCCCAGAGTCAAGCCACACGGAAGCACCATGATCCGACTCCGATTCAAAAACTCCGACCCGGACAGAGACACCGAATCCGGGCAAGTTTCGGTTCCCTTTTTGCTTCTGTTTTGGTGGCCCGACTTCGTATCCAACTGGAGCTTCCCCGATTCCAGGTCATGCCAGACTCTCTTACCGGCTAAAAATGCATGCTTTGCCGCCTTGTGGAGCAGCGAGAACTCGTCCGCCGAGCCAATGATGTCGAACGAAGTCTCATTGAAAAGCAGACCCGATACTTTCTTGAACTCGCGCCCTTGCCTCTGTGGGATTCGGGTTAGAAACCGAGTCGGGTCTTCAATGGGTCGCGAAGGTGAAGTTTTGTCGGTGAAGTCCGCTTCACTCTCCAGGACCAACGGCCTGGGTAATGAGTCGGCGAGGAAGCCGCCGGCACTAGATCCGCTCCCGCTTCTGAAAACCAGAGGGATTTCGAAGCTGATGAAGATGAGATAGAGAAACAGAAGGCCAATCAAGCACTGAACTAGCCTGAGTCGACTCGGATGTACCACGGAGTCAAATTTCGCTCGTTTCATCTCCTACTGCTCCCAAAAGCCCCCAAAATCAACAGAAATCTTAAATGGGTTTTCTGTGCTGAAGCTTTGAAGCCCAACCCTAGGATCTGCGTCGGTGAATTGAAGTGTTGAAGTGAGCGAGAGAAGCATTCACATAAATGTAAAGGAACAAACTTTAACCAAACAAATAAAAAAGGAACAAACTTGGAAGCTAGAGAAAGCGGAGGTGATACTACTAAAAAAACATTAATTTCGGACACAAACTTTTTTCCTGAAACTTTACGCCATAAAAGGAAAAGATTGTTATTAAATCTTTCCTTGTGCCAAAAATCCCTCCTATTCCTCTCACAGCCTCTCTCTCCTCGCTTCAGTCTCAGCTCGGGCTGTTTGTTTTTTGTTCGTTAGCAGAGGAAAGAGAGGTTCTGGCGTTAGAACGGAAAGATGAAGCTGCACGACGCCGTATTATGCCTTCCATTTTTTCCTTTTGTCGTTTCGTCTTTACCATTGAATTTGAAAAAAGGAGGGGAAATGAACTGGTGTGTGACAGGTGTGACAGGTGGTGGCGGCCATGTAGGCCACGTTGTAAAACAGAGGCCGTTGGTCAACAAATCAAGTCTTTCGGATTAATAATTACTTACTTAATAGTACATTGTTTATTTTATGTGATTATTCAAGTTTAAAAATATTTTTAAAATATATGTTTTATAAAATAAGTATTTTTATTTATTTTTTTTATTAGCCTTGGTACAAAAAAAAAAAAAAGTTAACTATTTCCTGAAAAAACTATTTAATTAAATGATTATTAAATTAGCATAATATAACTTTCAAATAATATTAATTTTAGATAAAAATTAGCAAAATGAAAATAATGCGATTCCGTTGGAATGGATTAGGAATTTGCTTACAGTTTGGTAGAGTTTGGTAAATAAACAAAGATTAAATTAGTTCAATTATTTATTCCCTATGGAGTGAATGCTTAATTAAACCACAAGAATCTTGGGGGTCAATTATTTTTATTGAAAGCGGAATGAAGGAGTGGTGAATGGATAGTGTGAAGGTGACCGTTTCAAAGAAATGTGGCCTAAGTACCTCAGCAATCCCTTAACTTACCCAACTCCAACTCAAACGAGTTAGTGTTCATCTAGAACTCATATAAGTTACTCTTCCAACTTAGTCATTTGTCATCGGTAAGGCCCTCAGGTGAGTTGAAGCGATGCATGAGGCAACATAACCTAACACTAACACCTGGCTCATTCAACCCACCAACACTTTTCTAAATTTGTAGCCTTAGGGTTTTGAAATCCTTAAAATAGCATCTTACTGAATATGCCAAAACTTTATGGTGATCAACAATGACACATTTGCCAAAAGGTCAAAAATCAACTACGAACACAAATTTGGGATTTTAGAGGAAAAAAAAGACATCAATGCGCATGTGGGTTTGTTGCTCGAATTTATACAACTTGGAAGAACATGGACAACACAGGGAGAAGGCTTTTCTGAGTGTCCTAATTACTATGTACAATTGATCACAAAAATGATTATCTTGTGCGAAAGTATTTGACCAAAACCAGGTTTTGTAATTTCTTTAAACCTAGCTTGCCATTGATACGACAAAGGAGGAAGGATGCTAACCTTTGTCGATCACTCTATTGTCCAATTTTTTCGCTTTTAGATTCTACCTCTCTTAGGAGTGGACTAATCCTGCCTTTACTAGTCCACTTTTCACTAGTCTTATTACCACTAAAAGGGAGGGAGGCCTGTGGTAAGGATATTTTTTTCTTTAATCATGGCATTGTCATTATGATACCCATCAAAAGAGTTGTTCCCTGCCCAAGAGCTAGGCAAGTCATCAACTTGAAATCCTAAAAATGAGACCATCCATTATTTTGGAGATGAAAAACTACTCAAATGAGGGGGATGATAGCATTTGGCCACGTGACGTATCGTGCTTCTTCAAGTCACTTATGGGACTAACTCATGACAAATTGCTAGGTTGGAGAACCAACTTAAACTGATTTCTGATTAACGGTCTAACTTGTGTGAATTGGGTAAGTTGAGGGATTCTGGAGTATTTAGGCCAACACGTGATAAGGTGGGTTTTTTTTTGTGGACCGGTGGAGTCTTTTCTCTAGTTCTTTAATTTTCACTTCCTTTTTTTTTAAATCTTTTTTTTTCTGTTTACATTTTAAGCTTTTTAAATAGCTTTTTTGAAATTCAAACATGTTGAAATATATCGTTAATTGAGTTCGTTTTGTGATTTAGGAATATAACCGAGACAAAATGTTGGCGACAACGCAACATTACGCAGTATGGATCACAGGAATTCAAATGTTATTGGATGTGTTTGTTTAAGTCTTATTATCTATATTCCTCGAACTTTAAAAAGCTGAGATACGATTTTAGGAAAAAAAAAAAAAAGACTAAAAATAAAAATAATGCATTGTTTAATTTAAAAAACAGCAATTTTTTTTCCATTCGAGGATTCAATGTAGTTGGAAAGGAATTGAATCATAATCACACGATGGTAGAAAAAAATTTTGGATCCTCAAGATATTAAGACATGGTCATAGACAAACGGAAGCATGATTAATAGACCGGTAAGCTAATGGGAGGCACATTTGCCCAAATGCTGCCCTCTCATGGTCATGGTCCTTACCAATTCCCATTGGTGGACCTTATGGGGTTGCTGCGCCCTCATAGAATTTTGAAAATAAATAGATAGTAGGTACTAATTTTGATCATTTTATTAAAAATTAAAGACCAAATTCCACCCTCAAATATGGTGAAAGAATATAACAACGAAAAGAATGACGTATGAGTAGAAAGATAGAGACTGCGTGTAACTCTCCCACCCCAACACTCTCAAAGTAATAAAACCAATCACACTATTGGTTGGCCTAGGCTACATTGAAATAAATCAAGCCAAATAATTAAAATTATTTAGTTTTGCATCCATAAATTATTACTCAAATTATATATCAATCAAAGTTATATTTTAAAAAAACAATTGCAAGCCACTTTTTTAGAGCGCTGTTGTGTGCATGTGTTTGAAGCACCAAATTGTGATGGGCAATATCTCGTGTGCGAGCATGTTGATTTTGGGGTCAGGTTTCTGATTCTCTGCCCTCATAAGACGTCCAACAATTTTGCTTTAATTACAATTATCCTTGAACTTTACTCAGGATTACACTCATTTCCTAAAGTTTTAGAATATACTATTGCCCTCTATTTTTTTAACAATAATGGATAAAAATGAAGATCTTGCATTCAGCGAGCAGGAAAATTGATAATCATATTATTTTTAATTAAAAATATCATATTGTTTAAATTTAATGAAAGATATTTACGATACTGCTTTAAATCTACAAAGAAAATAAACCAATCATTGAAATTGTCCATTTATTATTCAAAAAAATACTCGACACATTATATCTTATAGCTTGATTTCAAAATGTAAAAAACAAGGGGTATCTTGAAATCTAGGGGGCAAGTGTAATTAATTCGAAATATAAGTCCGTTCAAGTAATCCTCTTTCATGCACATGTAATCAATTACAAGTCACAGGTCAATGTTTTGAAATAAAAGATAAGGATAATGACAATTTGTCCCATGAAGTTTAGATGAAATTACACATTATCCTTACTATTTCAGAAATATACACATGACCCTCTACCTTTTTAATACAGTCCAATAGTAAATTTTGAAAACTTAATTTAGATATTAAAGTAGTCATTTTCCAGTAACTAGTTTCATAACCCGTCTAACGGACGGGACAATGCTTCATATTAAAATAGACCAGCTACTTGATGCATAGAAAATAAAACAAACATTAAATCACAAGCAGTAAATCTAATACATTTGATATTATAGACTGTGTAAAAGGACCTAACGAAATCAACTTTATGTAGAAGGTGGTGGATACGCTTGCCCCAACATGTGTCGTCTTCCTCTTTAACTTCGTAGATATATTCAATGCTTTGTTTCATATGAAAAGGACCAAAAACACTTTAAAAAATAGTAAAGTACTTTGAGACAGAGATTCCATGGACTGATGTTATATAGATAAAGGAGAGTTCGTCATCAAATACTTTATACTTGAAATAACAAAAGAGGTCATGAACAAAAATAGCGATGGGATAAGTGGCATTCTTCAAAGCCTTGAACCCAGGGGAAGCTCATTTAGGATACCAATTCTACATCACAAATGAGACATTGAATAAAGTGAAAATAATCAGGACAGTTAAGGTCAATGTGAAAGAGCCATGGATAAAAGCCAAATTCCCAGGCTCTCTCAGTCAGTCAATAAGGATTTTAGACGAAATAAGAGCAATAATCTCAATGGGTAATTGCGTCTTGATAAAGAAATATATATGCACATGTGAGGAATGTAGTATTTGGTCAATGAAAATAATAAATAATTTTTAAAGTAAATTTTCAAATAGTAAATAATGCTGCCAAAAGTAATGTATTGAAGTAATTATTAAATATGAAAAATATAATATTTGTAAACACATTACAATTGAGATAAAATTCAAGCATAATTTAAATTGAATTAAATTAAATTACTATTTCACTATTTTCCAATTTTTTTATTTCAATTTTTAAAATTATGTACAAAATATGAGTGTTTTAATATTAAATATTTGTTGATAATTTTAAGTAAATTGCAATAAAAAATGCTTGAGAAGTAATTAACTCTAATGGAAATTTATGCGTGCGTTGTGAAAAATAGATAATTTTTTGTATATGGAAAGAATGTGAATAGGTTAAACAATTGGACGAAAGAAAAAGCCCTTTGTCTCAAAAACAGTGAAAACAAAAAAAAAAACTAAAATGGAAAAAATTACAAAATGGAAGGGGAAAAAGAGAAGCAAACATTTGGACCATAAATAGGGTTTTACAACAGCCCAAACCAAATGAACGGTAAGTTTTGTTACATGCCAAAGAAATAGGTCCAAGTTAAATTAAACAATATTGGGCCGAAATAAAATACCAATCAAATTGAAAAAATTCTAACAAGCTTTTGAAAATATGAACAGTTAACCTAAACCGAAATATAAGCCCTACAACCAAAATTGAATTTGGCCCAAATGTGTTTGAGGAAAACAAAAAACGTTAAAAGCCACGCAAGATGTAAAAGAACAGTTGAGGGAAAACTTAGAATGGCACGAATTAAAGATTTTGGGCTAAGATGGTAGGAGCATAAGAGTAGAAGGACTAATAAATGTAATTTGGTGCAAAAGGCCTATAAAAATAAGGGTTTGTCTTTGTCCGAACCCTAGCAGCGTTTTCACACTACCTCATTTGTTGCCGCCGCTAAAAGCTGAAAGTCCTATTTTTGTCGGCTCCATACAATCCGTCCCTCGGTCACCGGTTGCTACCATCTATTCCCTTCATCCAGCAACGACGGGACCTATAAGGTGAATAAACTTGGCGAGTTCTTTTTTTTTTTTCCTTTTAATCACCTTTTTTTTTCCTTTTCCATGTATGCCTTTCTCAACATTTTCCTCAGGAAACAAATCTGTTCTGTAGATCTATATCTTTTTCTTTTTTCCATGTCGTTCATCTGTTACAGTATGCCACCTATGGCCTGGCTGCCAAGTGTTTCCATTCACCGGCGGTGGGGCAACCTTGTATGGCGGAAATAACTCTAGATTTACTTTCAGACACGACTGCTGCAGTCACTTTCATCTTACGGTGGCCGCAGCACTCTATAGTCCAAAATTAACCCGTTTGACTATGGCCTTCCGAGACTTTTGTTTTTTGTAAAAACCAGTTGTTTTTCCATAGATCTACATTTTCCTCTTCCCGAAAATGAAGTTGTTTTTCCTGTGGATGTACAAACCATTCATTTCACACAGATCTTGGCATTAATCTCATGCTCTTGTGCCCTGTTAACCTCGATCGATGCCACATGCACTGCCAACATGTGGTTTTGCGAGTTGCCGGTAAGGGAAAACGTCAGGACAGTGGGGCAGGACTTCCTTCGCCGACTGGATGGAGCGTGTTCCTCACGCATCTCCTTATGTGGCGAGGCTTCTGCGAGAAGGTATTCGTATAATCTACACATTCGGGTTTTCTATTCATTTTCCCCTTCATCTTAGTACTACACAAGATTGATTTAATTTTGTTTTTCCATGATGAGAACACTGGGAACGAAGATTAGACTGGATCAATATCTGAAGGTGGGGAAAAAGGTATGTTATTCTCCTATAATCGCTTAATTTCTTTATGTATTTAACCCTTAATCTGGTTAAGAAACTGGTTTATAATTTTTTTATTCTTTATTGCACCAAAAATACAATCATACAAAGATAAATAAAAAATTGGAAAATGCAATGTTATAATCAATTGGAAATTTTTAAATGAAGAACATGGTATTCATAAGTAATTAAGAATAACCAGCCAAAGCCTAAAACACTAAATCTTCTTCGGTAAAAAGTAGAAATTGAAACCAGCATGTCTTAAGGAATAAACAGTTAAAAACAAACTTATTAAAGGTAAATATTCTGCCGCAAATAATCAGCATGGCCCCTAGTGATAAAGATCATTGTCCGAACTATGCGCTTCCGAAGGATCTGTCTACACACACCTTCCCCTTGCTCCCCTCCAGCTTGCTCCCCTCCAGCAGCCTCTTCTTTCAACTGCAAAACCTCTATGACATCCATTATAACTAAAAAACTAAATGAAAATGATTGGTTAAAATTAAAACCATAAACTTGTTTCTTTTTAAAACAATATTCTAAGATTCTTAATAAATGCATTTTTTTTAGCCAAATAAAACTATTTTGAGTATGCTAACCAAATTGACAAGAAATGTGTATTAGAAACTGGAAGCCAAAAATCAATCTATTTACGCCATACTGATCATTAAAACTTTAAAATAGAACCTGGTATTGGTTGATGGTAATATGGGGCCCTTTTCCTTAATGCTTAAATTTCCTGTGGCAAAATAAGTTTTGAGAACGTAAACATAGTGCTTGACCTAAGATTATTAAAAATATAAAATGTAACCTAGTATATCTTGCTGTTAAAAATTTGCTAATTATAAAACTTTGTTCTTTTCCCTTGGTCTATACTAAGGTCTAAAAGCCAGGAATCCTATACTAACGATCATCTGATTAAGACATATTATTCATGATAGACAGAAAGGCACAGATATCAGGACAACATACAAACATAATGCATAGTTTATCTAAACACTTGCTAGTAAATCTATCTCACCATCACACACAAAGAACATGTCAGTCATCAAACAGGGAAGATAGTAATAGGGAGTATAAACCTGGTGGGTGGATTGGACTGATTCTTGATGTTGTTCCTTCTTGAGCCCGGGTCTTTCCTGTGAATCCAATTACTAAATTAGTAAATTAGTAAATGCCATGACTGAAAACATTTAGGGTAATAGGGAAGAAAAATTGGAGTATATAACTGGTGAAAGTACCTTCTTAATGGATAGAAAAACACCAAATAAGCTTCTGTGATGCTCGTAGAACTCTGCTAACACAAATTGTCATTTGTCAATTAGATAAAATGAATAGCATGAAAATTGTTGAAAGGAATAGCATAAAACCTGGTTTCCGCTCAATATTTTCGTTACTAACGTACTTATGGAAATTTGTTCCTTTCAACAGGTCCAATCTGCTGCTCTACACAGATGCAATGAGCTCCTCTACACTGGTGCAATTTTGTTGTGTGAAGGGTGAGTATTTAGTGCAGATAAAAGTGATATAGGAAGTTTGAAATGGAAGAAGAAGAATGTTTTAACTGTGTATTGTTGGTTATACACATACAGTGTAACTATACGCCTAGCCCGTAAAATAGTGGAATCGGGAAAATGGGAGAGAGGGAAACATGCGTAACAGTTAGGAGATAAGAGGAAGTAACCAACAAGATTTTTTTTTTTAGAAAAAAGCCAGAATATATATTTTTTGTAAAAATGTACTACACAGATTGTGGCATCAGAAATTAGTATTTTCAAAAAATTAAACTTGAAAATGTTTTTTGGGGATAATGCTCTAGTTTTTGATGGGTTTAATGAACTTTAAAATTCAAATTTTAAAATGAACTAATGGGATACGTAGGAAGAAAGTGGGCATGCATGGCGGAGCACGTGTCCAATTTCCAAGTTAGGTGTTAAAACTTTAAGTTCCGCTATTACAAGCCAGTGCACATGTCAAATTTGGAACTTTGGTGGCAGAAAGGTAAATAGCTAACAAATTGCTTAAAGTCAAACGGGCAACAAATCGTTTAGGAACATGTGTGAACTCAGAGGGGTGAAAATGGAAATTACCATATGTCATTTTCTGGTTAACTGGGAAGTACAGGTGTCAATTTTCAGATTAACCTCGAATTTATAAAAAATGTGAAATGATAATATTGTCAGATTACCTGCTTTCTTATATATTAGTAGATTTGAATCTACATGGTACTTTTTTTTACGGTTAAAGGACATTTAAATTAGTGGTTTTTTCTTTTTAAATTTCTTTCAGTTTTTAAAATAATATTTTTTAAATGTCAATTAATTGTAAAAAAATTAGTACAGAAATTGAAATTATCGTACAGTTAAGAATGGATTACGTTTTTACCTAAGATGTCAGTGGTATTTACACTTTTACCTTTTAGTTCTCAAATTTCCCTTGCGTTTTCTTTTTTGTTATTAATTATTAACTCTTAAAATCATAATTTCCATTGTTCAATAACAGCGTTTTACAGTTTTACTAATCTATTTATAGTCGTTTGATATAAATAACTAATAACTCGAATTATTAACTTTTCTTTTACTTAAACGTAAAGCAATATTTTTTCCATATCATTGTTTAAAAAAGTACTAGGAAAGTATAGGTTTTTGAGCATGAGATGAAATATTAACTAATATTAAATATTGGACCTATACACACGCAGTCACACACTACCTTGTCCCAGAATTTATGCCATCTGTACCTTCTCTTAAATATTGGACCTATACACACGCACTCACACTACCTTGTCCCAGAATTTATGTCATCTGTACCGTCTCTTTTATAAAGATTATAGATGTGTAATATAAGCATATTAGATATATTTAACTGAGGTTAACCGTTAACTAATAACATGAGTACAAATAATAATAAACTTTTATTGGGACATAAGGCTCTCCCACCTGCTGGATTCAAGTCTTCTCTCCCTCTTTCTCTGTTTTTAAAATTCTTAATTTGTAATGTGAAGATTCTGAATAAAAAAAAAGGTATTATTAACTTTATATTGAAAAGATACATTAAAAGAAATGTATGGATATATAAAAAAGACATATTTTTGGACAACAAATAAGAAAAGGAGAAAGTAATGTAAAATCAAACAGAATCCAGATTTAAGAAGAGAATCCAGATTTTAGATTTTGATGTAATTATAAGGTCAAATGCACAAAATCACATAAAGACTACTGCTGAAGCAGAGTCGCCTGTATCTAAGCAAAGCAGATTTTCCTCACACAAAATCCAGGTCCGCTAGTTATGGGCTTGCATCTGCCATTGCGGTTTTAAAAAAGGCGAGTAATTATCGCGCACTAGAAGTAAAATAAAGGGA
This sequence comes from Aquilaria sinensis, assembly GCA_005392925.1. Lineage (NCBI taxonomy): Eukaryota > Viridiplantae > Streptophyta > Magnoliopsida > Malvales > Thymelaeaceae > Aquilaria > Aquilaria sinensis. The sequence continues at coordinate 266,081 of SMDT01000373.1, read as the reverse complement.
TAATTACAATTTGTTCTCTAAGGTTTAGGTAGAATTACACTTTACCTCCTTAAGTTTCAAAACTATACACTCTACCTCCGACATTTTTAATACAGTCCAATAGCAGCTTTTGAAATCTTAATTTAGACTATACACTACTCATCTTTAAGTAATTTCAATGTGTATAATATTTTTTTTATAATTAATTGATATCTAAAAAATACATTTTTCTATTTATAGAAAAAAATGACAATTAATAATATCCATTAATTGTAAGAAAAATGCCTTACAATTTGAAATTATTGAAAAATGACTATCATAATATTAAATTAAAATTTTAAAAGTTACTACCGGACTGTATTAAAAAGGCAAAGGTAAAGTGTATATTTTTAAAATATGAGGGGTAAAGTGTAATTTTATCTAAATCTCAGGGGAAATTATAATTAAGCCAAAAATAAATAGTTTTATGGATAAGATGTCTTGAACATTGAAGAAAATTCACAAGGTTTTATGCCAGCTATATCAGATTTTAAAATTGTTATATAACTTTCCAGTACTTATTTTATAGTAAATTTATTTTTAATAAAATTTTTATAGCTAAAGAATATGTCAAATAGTCAATTTTTTATTTTTTTATAAATGTAATCAGTGGCGGAGCCAATAGGGGGGCTGGGGGGTGCTCGGCGCCCCTTAACTTTTTTGCAAATTATATGTGTGTGTGTGTGTGTGTGTGTGTGTGTATAAAAATAATGATAAAAAATTATAAAACATAACAATAATTTTTAAGAAGTATATATATAAAATGGTAATAATTTTCTCCATCTCACTAAAATTATACATAAATGCATGTGGTTAATTTGTGTGAGAAATGTAGGAAAAGTCCAATATCAAACAGTTAATTTTACTCTCTTAATAAAAAATAATTAGTTATATTCTAAAAGGTTAGAAATGTAAAAGTATAACTTTTTTGCTTCTTTTTGTGAATTTTTGCATTAACTAAGATATGTTTTATGAGAAACAGATGAAGTACTTTAGCAAACAGATGATGAGCTTCTTCTTTTTTGTGTTGTTTTGAATCCCAGAAATTCTTATAAGTCTTTTAATATTGAGAACATATATAGATTGACCGACAATTTTTATCCTTCAGATTTCACTGAATAAGAAAAAAATTATTTGAAATATTAGCTACAGCATTATGAGTTTGATGTGTCTTACTATCCACAATTGAAAAAATGTATCTACAATTACTAATTGTATAGAGGACTAAATGAAATAAGAAAGTAAGAAATTTATCATTGGGTAGATAGATTGATTCGTCTTATATTGACTCATCTTGTTTTGACTACAACAACAAAATGAGCATTTTCAGTAATGAAAATTGTAAAAATAAGACTTTATAATAGCATGAGTGATATTTTTCTCAAGAATCACTTGATTATTTATATTGAAAGAGAAATTGTTTGGATTTTTTAATAGACAAGAAAATAGATGATTTTTATGCAGTTAAAGAAAGGCGTGCCCACTTCAAGATGCACAAGGTATTATATTTTTATTTGTTATGTGATATTAATTGAACATGTGTACATGTATAATAACATAACTAATTTTTTATTGAGAAGAAAACACGTAATTTGATATGGATTTGAAGTTTATAATTACCTATTTATTATATGGATGAAAACTGAGATTTAGTAAATTTTACTTGCTATTTTAAAAGCGTATAACCTATAAATATAGCATTTTAATATATTTTAAGTTATTTTTGTTATTTCTTTTTACATTGTAGAAATTCATCTAATTCTTAATTCTCTAACATTTTCAAAATAAAATTTGGACCCCTCCAACTTAAAATCCTGGCTCCGCCCCTGAATGTAATATGGTATTTTTTTCACTGATTTTACTAAAACTAGGAGTAAAGGTAAGTTTTCAAACTTATTTTAAAATATAACTAGTATAATCAATGAAAAATGTAATTCATCCTAATTTTGTTGTACTCCCATAATGCAAAGTGCACTATTAAGAAATAACATCATGCAACTATTCATATATTCTAAACAAAACTTAGTGTATTTACTTAGCGTACTATTAGGAAATAACAGCACGTAACCAAATTCATTTTAACTTAAGTCAACTGACTTATTTTTACTTTTATATCTTTTTGGCTAAAAATAATTTTATTTAAAAGCTAATATTGTGTAGATGTAATAATCCATTTGAAAGTAAATTTTTATAATATTGTTAAATTTTTATATATTTTTCTTTCTTAATGCCTTAAACTATAAAAATTCAATAAAAATTTAGTAATATTACAAAAATTGTATTTTCAATGGATTATTATAACTACATAATATTGGCTTTTAATTTAAAATTAGTTTTGCATAAAAATGAGTAAGAATAAAAATAAGTCATTTTGAAGTCGACTGATGTAAGTTAAAATGAATTGAGTGTAAAATAAAAATTTAGCTATTGTAGATTTGCTATGTTTTTTGAGTGCTTTCCTCTACGAAATTGTCTTTTTTAAAACTCGGTCGTTCTTTTTTTAAACATAGATCGCTTCTTGGTCAAGCGATCATTTCTTCGGTGGCTTCTACAGCCATTTATCCAGATTTAGTTGTTTTCTTTGGCTTAAATCTGATTAGTCCCGAAATTATTGAACTAAACCATTTTGAGTTCCTAAATGTTATCTATTTACCATTTTGGTCCTCAAACTTTCCCATATTATTCTATCTTCCAAATACAATTTGGTCACTATAATTTTCTTGCTTTTGGGCATAGTTTAGACCAACATGCTTTTGGGCATAGTTAAACCCTTTGTCATAGAGTTTCTCCATTTACTTTATTGGCCCACAAACTTTACTTTGATCTTTGGGCTCCTTCACTAAACATCAATTTTAAATCCAGAATCTTACTTTCTACCTTATTAGTCCTTGAATTTTGTTGTATAAGTTGAAGCCTAATTTTAGATCAAATCCAAATCTCAGTTATTTAATTTTCATGAATTTTTCATGATAACTGATCTTACGTAGTGTTTTAGTTTTTTTTTTTATAGCATTGATGGTTAAATCTCAATTTTAAATGCTAAAATCCTGATATTTGTAGTGTTAACCACTAAAATTTATTGTTTAATGATTAAATTGTTATAATTTCACTTAGTAGTACCATGACCAACCAAAAACGGCTTTCCATTTATTGTTACTACAGAAGAACCCGTAGTAGCAAACAGGCCAGCATAACAAATACTACATGAAAAAAATATTTGCATTCATAATGAACGCATAAAATAGGCCTAAATGATTGCTGCTCCTATGAACTATACTGACTCGGACACTTAACCCTGGGACTATGACAGTATCAACTCGAACCTTAAAGTTTGAGAAATCGATCAATTTAGCCATTTGACTCAACTATGCGCTCATGTGAAAGCATGTGAGAAAGACGCTATTAGATATTTAACTTCATTAGTGCTACCCCACCTGCTCCTCCTCTTTTTTTTTTCTTTTCCACTGCCACTTAAAGCCATAGCCAATGTCACAGGACCCATCGATTACACAGCACCGTCTTTGGCACCTTTTTCTTCCCCACCATCACTATAATTTTTCTGCTTCCCCTCAGACCTTTTGCACTCTCGGCATTTGGCTAGCAATGGTCCTAATTGATGGCTGCAGCCAAGACTTGCCATCCTTCGTCGCTTTCTCCTTTAATCTTGTCAAAGTCTTCAATATTTCTTCCCTAATTGACTCCGCTGTTGAACCACCACAAATTTCAAATCTAGCAGCATCCCAATTGATCGTTTTGCCTCTGCTAATCTCATTGCTCAGCTCTACCGCTACTTTGCCCAACGATGTCGGGTCTTTTGATTCATCCTCTCCACATCGATCACCTATAAAGCATCACTAACTTTGGTACCCAACAATGATTCATTCTCAATTATAAATAACTGCTCTTACTCGATTGTCCATAAAAGCTACTACATCACCGATATCATCGCATTGGTTGTCAGGGAGTCACACTTGAGCTTGGTCATGGCCTCGATGGCCTTGATGATTCCCACACACTTGCTTGGATTTTGATGGGTGTTGAGGCCCCAGCTTAGGTCAAAGATCAAAGTGATGAGGTACTTCTTAGAGGACTGTAAGTCAGTTATGATGATTGAGGTAGCAGTGCGTAGGTGGTGAAATCTAGGAGAGCGATGGTCAGCCTTGAAATTCAATTACATGGGTAAGTTTTGTGTTTGATTGGCCAAGAGCCAAGGCTGAGGCTGGCTCTCAAAGGTGAGCTAATTGAGGAAGAAAGAACATAGGAAGAAAGTGAATTGCATTTGAGGCTACTCCGTTAAGCAAATCACTCTGTCCAAGCCATGTTAGATCACATGATTTTAAATCTAAGTTAAAGAACGAAACTAACCCATTTTACAAAGTAGAGGGTATGAGTTAATCCATTCGGTAGTATAGGGTGTAATCTATCCGAGTTAATATGACTTTGGGAAGCAATAGGGATCTGGTCTATAAAATAATACACAGAATATTACTGAATCTAATACTTTTTACAAGTGACTTGTATATTATTAAATAGTCTCCAATATATTTTGATGAGTATACATATAGTTGGATGTACAGTCTAACACCTCCAATTTTTTTTTTATTTTGTTTGTAATTCATTTGAAAAGTAACTTAACTTTCCCGCTAGTTTTAGTGGTAAATGGACACTAAGAAAGAGTAGGTGTAGAGTTTGACTTCAACCTCATCCACTTCTTCATACAATGTTATTAGAAATCAATTTAGGTGCCTTCTAAATTTTTAAAAAAGAAACATTCATTATTTTGTATACTATAGAATATTTCATACTTATATATACTTGTGAAAATGTTTTTACATACCAAAGCGAAAAAGATTAAGCTTAGCTTCTATAGGCTTCCTCTTCCAGACAAGGCTAAGAATCTTCGTTGGGAAGAAACAAAAATGAAACGAAAAGAGATGTTGTCCTTTATTGAGCCATGGATACATGACCAACGATAGACATTACACATTTATCTTGGCTACCTGTTCTTGTGGCCCCCACTCATCTACTAGGACGAAACTTCTATATGAGCATGCTACTTCTGTTGTCATAATGTAATGAGTTAATTATAATTTGTCCTTAAAAGTTTCGTTAATCATAAAAACTACTACATAGATAGGAATTACTAGAAATTGACTAATGTATAGTTAAATTAAGATTTTAAAATTTGATATTAGACAGCATAAAATGATAGGGACAATGTTTATATTTTTGAAAAAAAAAATAAAGTGCGATATCATCTACACTGGAGGACAAATTATAATTAGCCCTAATATCATTTACACTTTTTTGTTGTCTTTGTACATCCCAAAATGGGCATTAGACGTTTAAAAATATACTCATTATCCTCACTTTATTTAACTAATCGACTCATCAATCAATTCTTTTATTCGTGTTCATTTATTGGTTTAGTGTTTTACGCAAAAGGTTTTTTAAATCATAGACTCGAGGTATAATTTTTTTTTCAAATTAAAAACTCACAAAGGAAGTGTTAATACAAAATCAATACCGATGGCTTTCCAGTTTTGGGAACTACTCAATTGTATCGAATAAATATCTATTTCTTAATTATATATTGCTCCAACTATGAATTTTTAGAGTTTAGAAAAAAGTTGCACGTTAACTCATAAAATTTTCAGTTTATGTGCATAGTTTTGAAACTCTTATAGGCGACTGGGTATAAAATAAAATTTGAGAGCTGATAGAAATATTTTTGAAAGTGTGATAGAAGTGCTAGACTGAGAAAACTTTGGATGTTTAGCCCGGCTTCTAAACAAACCTTTTTATCTAACCAGAGTTTTCAATCATTGCAGCTTGCCGCTTCGTCGTCCTCCGAAAACGTGAGTTTTGACGATCATTGGTTCACGTGGTTGTGATTCCACGATTTCGCGATCGAAATATCGCATTCCCACACGTGTTTAGCCCAACCTAAGATTTTGTACCGATCTAACCTGTTTCAGGTGTTTTGAATTGTATTTTATGATCTAAAGCACCATTTTAACAACCATGCTTGAAACATTTCAGTTTAGAACAAGATTAAGATAAGTCAAAAAAATTATACTATATTATTTTATTTTATTGATACCCAATTTTGTCTGGATGCTAATTTTTATTTAGTTTTTAGTCTAAAAAATTAGTTTATGGCCATTTTCATTTACAGGAACTATTTAGTCCATTGTTAAGACATTTGAGTTATTTTTGTTATTTTAGGGTGAACTGATCTAGTCATATTTAGATTACATTGTTATTCATGTTATAAAATTTTAGAAATTTAGTATGGTCATTTAGGGTCAAAAAAATAATTAATTTAGTTTAGGTACAAATTAGGGGTCTTAGAGGCTTTTCGGGTTAGTTTAGGAAAAATGGGGACTTTGGATGTGAATTGAAGGGTTTTTAGAAGGTTCTAGGCAAAAATGTAAATTTTGGGTCAAATCTATCAAGCTCAAAAATTTAAGGCAAATCCGACAAGTTTATAAAGGTTTAGGAAAATCTGGAAAACTTTTCTAAGTTTTGGGCTCAATTGACAAAACAGAAAAGTAGTTGGTGAAATTGGAAATTAGCGTAGAGTCTGGGGCCGAGTCAGCAACTCAAAAAATTTTCTGAACTTGGATAAGTATTTTTATTAGATAATATCATAAGAGGTTTAAATCAGATTAAATTTTATTTGGATGAGTTTTAACTTCTAAAAACCTAGTTAATCTTGCCTACGATCTCTTATTATAAATATGGGTCACTATTTGAGAGAGAAATGGGAGGAAAAAAAAAAAAAAAAGAGAAGAAAAATTTCACAACCCTAAGCTCCAGCCAGTAAAAGGTCAAACTGCAGCTTTAGTCCCTAGTTTTCTCTCACCCCTTTCTAGAAACCCTAAACTTCATTAACTACCGCCGTACCCCTGGAGTGTTTGTTGTAGTTACCCGACGCTCCAGCCGCCGCTCCCGCCGCCGACACCGTCCCTAGCTCGCCTCTATTGCTCCGTCCGACCCCGCGCTACCAGGTTTCTTGCAGCCGCTCTCATAAATCGAAGGAGAGAACGACGATCCCGTTCATTCAAAGCTCTGTCCGCCGCATCCTCGCTGTCGATCGCCGTCTTCGCCTCACCCAGGGTCACCGCCGGCCCCTCGTCCAAGCACAGGTTGCCTTTCGCCCCAACGTCGCCGGAGAGAAGAGAATCTAAAGAGGTCCGATAGTGACCCGTTTTCAACCAGCAAAACCGACCCGATTCTCCATACCCGATCCTGCCAAGCTTCTTTTTTTTGTATAATTGTCACTTTAGCCCCTGATTTATTTAACTTCGTTTATTAAGTCACTAACCTTTTTTTTTATTTTACAGACTTGCCATTGACAGCAAACTTTTATTGTTTTTTTTCTTTGTTTATTTGTTTGTTTGGCCTTGCATTAAACTTAGTTATTGAATTTACATAAGAGTACAATGTAGGATATTAATTTGGTCTGTCTCTTCTTTTGTTTATTTTTTTTAGAATAGTTTAATTCCCATAATGCATCTAAAGGTTAGTAATATAGACAAAATTATTGGTTAAGCAATTGTAAAACCACTTAATAAGTTTTCAAAGATCTGTTCTTAGTGATTTGATAAATCTTGAGGTGAATTATTCATTCAAATCAAATTATTTTGATAAAACTCACAGCTTTAAACAAGATGCTTATTTCAAATTCTTGAATTTTTTGTGGATTTGATAAAATCTTGAGATTTCAAAGATATCTAAGATTCTATATCCGGTTAGTCTAGTAAGATTCACAGTTTAGAATCAAATTAAAAATTAAATATAACTAAATAAAATTTTATCAATGATTTGGCAAAGAAACAAAATTTAGGAAAAAATAAAACCAAACCCCATGGTACCAATTTTTGGACACTATAATAAGGTTATTTTAGCATAACTGACTCATGATCTTAGAGTCTCTTATAAATCATAACATGTATCCAATCGATTTAAGCGAAAATGATTGATGGCGACTCCTAAAAATACGTTGCTACATACCTTTTACCTTCTATTTTTTACATGTAAATAAAATAAAAAGGTGAAAAAAATTAAATATTGAGAATGGTAGTTTACATGATTATAGGGTAAAACAATTTATTAAATATGAAAAATGTTATAAAATTTGGTACGACCTAAAATAGAATATATTGCAAACAATTTGGGATAACATAATTATTTAGCTTTTTTTTTTTTTAGAAAATAAACTATACTCTAGTCAAAAGTAAGCCAAATATCATCTTACAAGTCAATGAAATAGAACTCTAAGGTGGTTACCAAAAAGGATGCTTATTTCTGTGACATCAAATAAGAAAAAAAAATCGGGTTAAATTAAACTTTTTTTGTAAATCAAAATAAATCTATAGTGGAATTAATAAATAACCCAAAAAAAAAGTCCAAACGAAGAATGAATTCTATTAGGCTAACATATACCATCACTTGGTTGGACTAACAAATCACTCAAGCACAAATCGTGGATAATAACTCAAACATACAAATAAAATAAAATAAAATGATATTATCACCCAATTCATTATTCAGAAACAACTCATTCACAAACATTCTGCTGCTTTTAATGCTCCAATTCATCCAATAGCGCCAAAACAGATTACTTATATTTGTTACATGTAGAGCGTTGGACAAATCAGACTTCACTCTTACTAATGGTGATAATAGAGTTCTTTAGATGAGAAAAAGGAACAGGAAGAAGAAATATTTGAAAAAAAAAATGAGAATAGTTGATCGGGCAGCTATAATAATTATAGAAAATCAACTTGTCAGACTTTCATTAGTATTTGAATTTAGTTGAAGACACGGTAAAAAGAACAGAAAGATGATGCAGAGAAGAAAGGGCGAACCGCCGGCTGCTAGGTTAGTTTTCACCGGTAGAATTTCTAGTCGCAGCCCATGGCAGTTACTTGCAATCAAGCTCAGTATTTTTTTCAAAATTAATATGCTTAACAAATAATTTGTCTCCATAAAATCCAAGTCATGCATTATGACAAGTCATTACACCCGGAAAGCCATGGGAATGGTAAATTTCACAAAAGGTTATCTAGCTTAGTTTTGTATCTTAAATACGTTTCTTTCTTTTAATTTAATTATCCTTTAAATTTTCTTACATTATAAAACACGTCCTAATTAGGTGTGACATAAATTAACAGTAAAAAAATATTAAAATAACAAAATTGAAGGCAAAGATGCTTAGATTTATTGATGGGAAAAAGCCAGAGGCTAAAACTGCTATTTTAACATATATTTTAATGTTAATTTATGTCACATTAATTATATTGTTATTATTGGCAGAAAAAACATATTCCCTCTGTTTCACAAAAGCTGTCCTCTTTACTATTCACAGCAATTAATCTATGATTTTATTTCTCATAAAATTTATCGTAAAAATATGAACTTTTTACATGAAAATGAAACTTTAAAGATTCTAGTTTTTAAATATCATTTTTTAGAATTTTTTTGAATTCATATTAATATAAATACATTTAAGTCAAACTTTAGTAAAAAAAGGCAAAAGGGCCAACTAATATGAAACAGAGGGAGTATTCATTAGTAAAATTTTAATCACTTTTCTATTTAAATCTTAAAATTATGTGAGTTTTTATTTGAGTCATAAAACTTTCAAAACATGTAAACAGTTAATTTTAAACTGTTAGCCACCTATTTTGGGTTAGCTTTAGGACTGATTGTTTGCAGTTTTGCAAGTTTTAGGATTCAAATAGAAATTCTTAAAGTTTTAGGATTTAAAAAGAAAAGTTGCAAAATATTTAGGATTGCAAGTAGTCTTTTCTCCTCCTACTCGAAAAATATTTTTTATAAGATTTTTTTTTTTATAAATTTTAATTTTCATTTAAGTAGCTTTTTGTTTATAATTTTTTATGTTTAGAAAAAAAGAAAGCTAAAAAATATATATTTTTTGTAGAAATAAAAATTGAAAATATTCTTTTGAAAATCTTAAAAGATGATTAGAATTTTCAAAGATAAAAAAACACCTCAAAATAAATATTTTTAGTCATTAAAAAGTAATCTCCATTGAATTCATATAGAAATATGAAGCTTATTAATATATTTGGAAATTACACAAAAGGATAAATAAGACAATAATTTTTCAAAGCAAGAAAAGGATATATTAGTTGGACCTATTAATTTTAAACAATGACAACAAAGAGTTCCTCTTAAAAGTGTAATTTTTTATCATTCGATACATAAATAGAAAAAATATTATATCTCCTTTGAAAAATGGAAAAAGAAAAAAATTGTTCTTCTCACTATGAGAAAATGAATCATCAATTTTAAAAACCATTTGGAAGAGAAAATAGTGAAAGACAAATTGATATTTTGTCAAAAAGGCTTTGAAACACCAACAGATAAAATAGCCAGGGGAAAGACCACTCTCAGTCTTAATTCTTTTGTGAATTTTCTATTTTAGTCCTAAAACTTTATGAATTTCTATTTAAATATTAAAACTTTAACAATTTCTATTTAAGTTCTAAAACTTGCAAAATATGTAAATAGTTACCCTAATTCTTTTGCAAATTTTCTATTTAAATCCTTGTGAATTTCTATTTAAGTCCTAAAATTTTGCTAATTTCTATTTAAATCATAAAAATTTAAGAATTTCTATTTAAGTATGAAAATTTTAATAATTTATTTTTAAGTTCTAAAACTTGCAAAATATGTAAATAATTACTCCTAAAGTTAATACTAAAACAAGTAACTAACAATTTAAGACTAATTGCTTTTACGTTTTAAAAGTTGTAGTACTAAAATAAAAACTCACAAGATTTTAGGATTTAATTGGAAAAACAATAAAAGTTTTGGGATTGAATGTGTTCTTTCCTCCTCTTGTTTGATGATGAAATTAACGGAAGGAATAAAATATAAATAAAACCTGAATAAAATAATAAATTAAAGTGAGAGGTATATAGATTTTATCTGGCTCCCTTAAAAGGCCCAATAACATAGCTAGCTAACCTTAGATCAAATACTAATACCTGGATCTGGATCACTGCCTATTAAATCGTAGTAGCTTAATTATACGAGTTTTTAGGAATTCTAGACGGTTCATATGTGTAGGTGAATGGCCATCTGGCATGGTGTCGTATTTAAAAATGGGTGTGAGGAAGGTTATGAATTTTCACCCAAATCGATCGATACCAAATTGAAATCATGTGCAGCAGAAGCCAGGTGATGTTTGTTGGGTTGTTTCTAATATTATGATTTGCAGAGATAATTTTTATCACCTTTCATATGGTAATAATCTTATGTTAGTGTGAGGATTTTGAAGATATAAAAGGAGTTGCCTGATCATTCTTTTGCCTGCACAAATCAAAATTAAATGCAACCATGACAGATGATTTACCTTATTTTGGAAAGGAATTTTTACATACTACAGCTTTGACCTAATGACTAAAGTATTTGGGATATTATGAGAGTTCAGGATTCCCTTTCACAAAAAAGTGCAATAGACCACTACTAAAAAAACCCTTTTTACCAACGGGCAATTTTCCAACGGCTTGGCTGTTGGAAATTTCCAACGGTCTTGGCCATTGGAAGTTGCAGAAAAAAATTGATTCTTGTTAAAAAAAATTATCCAACTGCTTGGCTGTTGGAAGTGTTGAAAAATTTCCAACAGGCACCTTTCCAACGGCTTAAACCGTTGGAAAATATGTAAGATAACTGTGCATCTTAGTATTTATTGTTTCCAACAGCCTAGCCGTTGGAAACTATTTTTATTTTTCCAACTGCTTAGGCCGATGGAAAATATGTAAGTTAAAATGTTTTTATTTTTCCAACTGCCTAGGTAGTTGGATTTTTTTTTATTTTTACAACTGCCTAGGCCGTTGGAAAATATACACACATTTATATATTTTATTTTTTCCAATTGCCAAGGCCGTTGGAAATTTTTTTTATTTTTCCAACTGCCTAGGCCGTTGGAAAATATACACACATTTATATATTTTATTTTTCCAATTGCCAAGGCCGTTGGAAATTTTTTTTATTTTTCCAACTGCCTAGGCCGTTGGAAAATACATACACATTTATATATTTTATTATTCCAACTGCCGAGGCTGTTGGAAATTTTTTTTATTTTTCCAACTGCCTAAGCTGTTGGAAAATACACACACATTTATATATATTTATGTTGCATTGATATTGATATTTATATATATTTACCATAATACATATATATTAATACGTATATATATCTTACACATTATTGTTATATTTATACTTAGTATATTTTTGTACATACTATAATACATATCATATTTTAAACATATCATAATAACATATACATAGTATATGATATATGATGTATATGCCATACATATATTATTATTATTATTATTATTATTATTATTATTATTATTATATGATATATGTATGTATCACATATGTTAATGTATCATATATATGATGTATCATACATATATATATATATATATATATTTTCTACAACCCAAAAAAAATAATCTTTTGGGCCCAAAAAGCTCAAGCCCAACCCTAACCCTAACAATAAATACCACTCCCTTACCCCCCATCTCCCTAAATCCCTCCACCCTCACCGTCTCGTCTCCTCCTCTCTGTCTCCTCCTCTGTGTCTCGTCTCAAAAGGCTCCGGCCGTTTCATCTCCCTCTCCGTCTCCTCTCCTCTATGTCTCTGCATCTCAGGCTCTCGCTCTCCGTCTCATCTCACCCTCTCCTCGCTCTACCGTTCACGCCGTCTCTGCCCTCCATCGCCGTCTCTGCCCTTCGTTTCCTCTTTGTGCTCCGCCTTGTCTCTGCCCTCTTCTCTGTGCTTCATCTCCTCTCTGGCCTCCATCTCCTCGCTCTGCCGTTCATCGTCGCTGCTCACCATCCGATCGGCATTTGCTTGACTGTTCGTCGCCGTCTGCTCGTCGTTCGCTCGGCCTCTGCTCGTCATCCGCTTGCCCTCTGCTCGTCATCCGCTTGCCCTCTGCTCGTCGTTCTCCTCTAGGGTCGTGTTCTCCGCCCAGATCCACACTAGATCCGTGCTAGCCGTCCACCGGTCGCCTTGGCTCTGCCGCGCGCTGTCCGTCCGCCTTGGTGATTTCACTCGCTCTGCCACCACTACACTGTGTTTGTAGATCTGTTTGTTGTATTCGTTTTTAAATTTTCTGGATCTAATTGTATTTATTTTTTGGGTTTGTTGTATTTGTTATATTTATTTCTGTATCTATTTGTTGTATTTTCTGGATTTACTTTTATTTATTTTTGTGATTTTGTTATTATTAGCTCATTTTTTATAATTTTGTGTTTTTTGCCTCCTGATTCTGAATGTTATTTTGTAAATATAAGATATAATTTTTTAAATTTTTTGTAAATGTGTTAGGGATATATAAATTATTTATATATTAATAATATATCATTTATGTAATAATAATAATAATATTGGAATATACAGCATTGAAATATTATTATTATTAGAACAAAAAGTATTGGAATAAATAATAAGAAAAAAAACTATTTCCAATGGTCTAAGCAGTTGGAAATATGGAAAAATTTTCCAACTGCCCACGTAGTTAGGCAGTTGGAAAAATCTCCAACTGCTTAGGCCGTTGGAATACCAAAAAAAAAATAATAATAAATACAGCCGTTGGAAATTTCCAACTGCTTATTTTCCAACGGCTGACAGTTGGAGGTTCCAACGGCTAAGATATGGGCCGTTGGAAGTTCTACTTCCAACGAAAGGATTTCCAACTGCCAAAGTTCTAACGGCCAGCCGTTGGAAACTTCAAATTTCCAACTGCCAGCCGTTGGAAATGACAGTTGGAAAAATGCAATTTTTTGGAAGTGGACTGAAGGCTAATTCAGTTACCTTCTTGATCTCAAAACGTTGACATTCTCTTTTCTTTTCTTGGAATACTAATACCTCCTTCTATACCAATAAGGATGCGGCTGAATATAAAAAAAAAACTGAAAGAAAGAAAAAAAAAAAGGTAGATGACTAGAATTGATTGGAACCAGCAAATTAAAGGCATGGACGAGAACAAGCAAGAGCAACCAATGAGAGGCTACAACTTACAAGAGATCACTAAGCGCTCGACTGAACAAACAAAGCTGGTACCGCAGCAACAAACAAATTAACCAACCCTCGGTTCCTCCAAACCCATTATTAGTCCGGACTTCTCCATTTCTCGGCGCCTCCAATAATTCCAGCATCGTTCCCACCAGCCAAACCCTTCTCCTCTTTGTCTCTTTTACGTTCCTCTCTTCTCTCTCTATTTATATATATTATTAATCCACCTTCCACGAGTTAATTAACACTCCATTAGTATAACTAATCCTGGTTAATTACATATCGATGGAGATTCTTAGGTTCTTCCCCACTGTCGACAAATGCGCCTCCGTCGACCGGGAGGCTCATACAGTGGTCGCCGACATGGACGGCACCTTGCTCCGAGGCAGGAGCTCCTTTCCTTACTTCGCTTTGATCGCCTTCGAAGTTGGTGGCATTCTGCGCCTGCTTTTCTTTCTGTTAGCCTCGCCGCTCGCCGGACTTCTCTACTACTTCCTCTCCGAATCAGCCGGAATCAAAGTTCTGATCTTTGCCAGCCTTGCCGGAGCCAGGGTGGAGGATATTGAGTCTGTGGCGAGGGCGGTGCTGCCCAAGTTTTACTCAGGGGACTTGCACCCGGAGTCGTGGCGGGTGTTCTCCGCGTGCGGGAAACGGTGCGTCTTGACGGCGAACCCGACAGTGATGGTGGAGGCGTTTCTGAAGGATTTCTTGGGGGCGGATCTGGTACTAGGGACCGAGATTGGGGTTTGGGGAGGTAGAGCCACAGGGCTGGTGGCCGGTGCCGGCGTTCTTGTCGGGAAAAAAAAGGCGGCGGCGCTGGAAAAGGCGTTCGGGGAGACGCAGCCGGAGATTGGACTCGGGGATCGCCAAACTGACATTCCTTTCATGAAGATATGCAAGGTCAGCAAAAACTACTTGCCTCGCATAATTTAAATTCTTTTTTATGCGCTATTGGAAAATAGTATATAGTAATTCGGTTTTATAGGTTTCTTTTCCTTTTCTTTTTCTTTTTTTCCCCCAAAATTTATGAATTAAAAAAAATTTTAACATCTAAAAAATATCTCAAGCTCCAATATTTTAGTTCCTAGCTTATTATCTAACCCCTTCTATTTTTTTTTTACCGTAATTGCTTCTAAAATGTGAATTACGAAAACAACTTCTTAAGAGGAAAATAACAACGTAATAAAAGGCTTTGTATGAGTGGTTTGGACGATGTTTCTTAGGATCAAAGCATTGTTTATAAGTATGAAAGGGTGATGCTTTGTAGTTTTCCCTTATTAATTATACCATGCTTAATAGAATTAAAGGTTTTCATCACTGCATATTTTTTTTTTTTGACATTCATGTGTGTTTTTTTTCTTTCAGTCGCGATCACACTTTTTCTTTTCTCATTTTATGTGGAACTTATCGAAGAGTAATGCACTACACATGCGTAAGGAATTTTACATGCATTATACTTTTTTCCAGTTTAACTTTGCCTAAGCTTAATGAGGAAATCTTGTGTCCATCCTTGAGGTGGAAAAGAGCCAAACTGTTTATCAAACAGTTTGGGTTAAGACTCGGTTTTTTGGTTATTGAGTTGAACTTAATGAGTATCAAGCCGAGTTTCGAGCCATAAAATAAGTTCAAATCTTTAACGAGCTGAGTTTCAAGACGAGTAGTATTTGACTCAAATATTTATAAAGCCTAACGAGCCTAGTAAAAAAATTAATATATTATAATTTATCTAACTTTACTTCCCTAAAATTTCTATACCCAATCGTATCTACTGTTCATTATCTTCCCAAAACATTAAGACCTTACCTTCTCTCACTTTAAAGAAATAGCAATTAATAGATCCCAGCCCAAAGTCACACCCACCACCATCACTCCCATTAGCTGGTGGCCACCTTCATGACATCAACCACCCACCCATACACACCATCGTCTGGCAACCTCTCATCTTTTTGTCTCATCGTCAATTAGCTTGTGATCGCCAAGCTTTGTTTGAGCACGTGGTAATCGCCTTGTGATTGCCAAGCAATTGAATTACCTTCGTTCGTCACCTCATTGTCAAACGTCTAGAGCTTTGTTTGAGCTTCAATCTCCGACAGCGACAACCATCAAAGCCGAAGCTTCATTCGAGCTCCAATCTCTAACAGCAACAATCATTAAGCCAGGTAAAAACTTTAAAACTCAACAAAAAACAGAGACTATTGGATCTCTTTGATATTCCTCAAAACGAGCTCAATTCGAGTTTCAAACCTATCGAGCTACTGAGTCGAACTTAAACTTTTTTGAGCTAACCTTCGAGCCTCATTTTCTGAGCTTGTCGAGCTCAAGTTGAGCTTCAAGTTTATGGTGTTTGGGCTCTACGCGACTCGTTTCCACCCCTAATCCATCCTGGTAGACATACGTGAGGAACGGAAAGTGTTTTTTAATTAAAATCTAATTATTTTGTAAAATTTACATTTAATTAGAAAATAATATTTATGTTATTTTCAAAAATATTTTATGAGGAATTTATTTAGACCATCTTTTCTTCATATTTTTAAGGAATTAAATCAATAATCGTCTTTTATTTTTAACATCAAACAATTCTCATATAGATTAATTGCAATTTTTTTTAGATGAATGAAGTGTTATTGATTTAAATTTTATTGTTGATAATTTAATGTCAATTCTAGATATTTCAATTCAATTGTAGGCACTAATATTATAATATGTTTTATACCAATTGTCCATAGACACCCAACTTATTATACTAAATACACAACCTATCATGATAGACATTCCAACTACCACAATCGAACACTTGGACATCATAATCATGTAGATTGTACAATCCTCACTAGGTTTGGGTGCTTAACGTATCACACTAACAATTTAACCATCATAATCAGACACATAGACACTGCAATCAAATGCTTGGACATCATATATACTCAGACAGATAGGCAACACATTTTGTAATAAGATTTAGACATTCAATCTATTATATTAGGCTTCTAATTAACCATCATAATCAAACACTTGAATAACACAATCAAATATCTTTGTACTTAATACAAAAATCAGTGGTCCATTGTTTATTCCTATGTATAAAATCTATAATTCTATGTATAAAATGTTCAATTATATATACATGTTGTCCAACTTTATATAAAATGTATTCAGATTCATCTACAAGTAGACAAGACACAAACATGTAGCAAGACATTCCCTCACCAAATTTTTAAACACTCAACTTATCATACTTTATATTAAACAACCACAATTTGACACTTGATACCATAATCATACACCTATACACCAAACAAATATAGAATATATACTCAAACATGTAAACAATATACTCCATTGTCAAATGTAGACACTTAACTACTATATATTAAACTACCACAAACTGTGAACAGTTTCATCCTAAACATGATATAAGAAACACTAAATGATTTGGATTTCAAACAAATAGGAAATCTTAAAAATATTATATGATTTCCACTTAGATATCTTTAAAAGTAACATAGTTATTACCCAATAATTACATATAAAGTTGAATAATCTAACCATCTTATTTGTACTACTTGAAAAATAACTTATAGACATTTAAAAACTAGAAGCAGACACTACTAACCAAGGTTGTTAAAATCGCGATCCTGATCGTAGCATCGTACGATCGTACGATCCTAACATAGAAAACCTTATCAAAACGTTGTAAGATCGAAAGCATGGTAGGATCGTAGTAGGATCGCGACTAAGATCGTAGGATTGTAGGATCGAAAGATCCTATCGATCCTACCCAGTTATTGATTTTTATTAGGGGTAAATTACATGGATGGTCCCTAACATTTGATTTTCATTCTGTTTTCATCTCTAGTTTATTAAACGTTCTCTTTAAATCCTAAACCTATTAAAAACATCTTATTTTGGTTCTAAATTCATTAAAAACATTTCATTTTGATCCCCAATTTGACGAAATTTGTTAACTTAAGGTAGCTGTCTAATAAAAACTTTTTAAAGCATAATTTATTTAGTAACTGTATTACTATAAATTATATATATGTGTGTGTGTGTGTGTGTGTGTGTGTGTGTGTGTGTAATGTAATAATAATAATAATAATAATAATATTTTTTACAATTAATGGATATTCAAATTATCAGTTTTTCCTATCTGTAAGTTGAACTTATTTCATCAAGAAGAAAAATTTACTAATTTTAAATTATTTACATACTATTAAAAAATCATTATACATTTTAAATTTATTAGAAGTCAATTATTGATATTTAAATTATGGACATTGTACTCTTTTCTATTTGTCAATAATGTGTTTGTTCATGAATTTTTTTTCAGACTTGTATTAATATTTTATTAATTATGTTGATGTATACTCTATTAAAGTTTGAATTTTGCTTGTATTGTATCAATAATTAGGTTTTACCATTACTATGACACTAAAATTTTACTTGAGTTTTTAATATAATTGGTCCTTTACATAAACTATATTATTTACACAAGAAATTTTAAGTTTTTTGTAGGTTCTTACGATCTACGATCCGATTTAACGATCCCGATATTGCACAGCAAAAAACAATCCTTGGTAGGATTCCGATCTTAACAACCTTACTACTAACCTAATGTTAGACATTTTAAAATAAACATTTTAAACCTAGAATTAGTTACCATACAAACCACGTTAGCGTGCTGTTGCTGACTGATCTGGAGCTTAATACACAAAGGTAAGAGTATGTTTCAATAATCACTTCACTTCATAAAAATTATTTTTGTAACTACTAGTTTGGAATCAAGTTTGTAGCAATTCCTAGACTAACCATTTGACCTAGAAAAACGTACGAAAATTACAGGAAGGCTATATGGTGCCGCCGGCGACGAAGGAAGTGAAGGCGGTGACTGCCGACAAGCTCGCAAAACCTATTATCTTCCACGACGGCCGCCTGGTCGAGAAGCCAACGCCGCTCCTCGCCCTTCTCATCGTTCTGTGGATCCCCATCGGCTTTCTCCTCGCCTGCCTCCGAGTTGCCGCCGGCTCTCTCCTCCCGATGCCCATGGTCTACTACGCGTTCTGGGCTCTCGGCGTCCGCGTCACCGTCAAGGGCACTCCTCCGCCGGCCGCTGACAAGGCCTCTAACACCAGCGGCGTCCTCTTCATCTGCTCCCACCGCACCCTTCTGGACCCCATCTTCCTCTCCACCGCCCTCCGCCGCCCCATCCCTGCCGTAACCTACTCCGTCTCCCGCCTCTCCGAGTTCATCTCCCCCATCAAGACCGTTCGCCTCACCCGGGACCGCGTCGCCGATGCTTCCATGATCAAGAAACTCCTCCAGGAAGGCGACCTAGCCATCTGCCCTGAGGGCACAACCTGCCGCGAGCCCTTCCTGCTTCGATTCTCCGCTTTGTTCTCCGAGCTGACCGACGAGCTAGTCCCAGTCGCGATGGTGAACCGGATGAGCATGTTCCACGGAACGACGGCTCGTGGGTGGAAGGGAATGGACCCGTTTTACTTCTTCATGAACCCGAGCCCGGCTTACGAGGTAACCTTCTTGAGCAAGCTGCCGCCAGAGCTGACGTGCGGAGGTGGGAAGTCGAGCCATGACGTGGCGAACTATATACAGAGGTTGATCGCGGCGACGCTTTCTTATGAGTGCACGAGCTTCACTAGGAAGGATAAGTACCGGGCGTTGGCCGGCAACGACGGAACGGTGGCGGAGAAGAAGCCAATGCTTAAGCCGAGCAAAGTCATGGGATGCTGAGGCTGATCGATGCTTGTCGTCTCTGGCTCTGGTTCTGCTGATACGGTGAAGGAGAATATACTGGTAGCAAGCTGGCTGGCCCTGTCTTCTTCCAACTTTTGAATAATACTCCACGTACTGTCCGTCTGTGGATCAAATGCAGGCCTACGTTTTCCAAGTTTATTACTTACATTTTACATGCTGATGTAAGACTTAATTTCATTGATGTACCTTTCCTTAAATCTTTTTAAGATTATATGATGTTTATAGTGTTGTGTTTAATTGTTGTTTAAACTTAAATAAAATTAGGCCAAAATGCATATATGGTCCTCCAACTTGACAAACTTGAGCGAGTTAGTCCTTTATGTTTGACTCAGTGTGAGTTAGTCCTCTAACTTTACAAATTAAGCATGTCAGTCTCTAAAATTTGCTAAACTAAACGATTTAGTCCATTTTTCACGGAAAGCGTCCAAGTCGGAAACATTGTGACTTAACCATCTACTCAAAAGCCTCCATGCTGCTTGCTCAACAGCTAGCCCTACAAGTGATGGTGGCTTATTAAGCATGAGCAGATGACCTTTATTTGTGGTCCCGATCACCTTTGAGTCCTCTGGAATCACTTCCAACAATGCCAATCCCATCATCTCTTGCACATCAAGCACAAACAATCTATTAAATCCAGGTCAGGAAAGGGGCTGCAATTGGGTTTCGACTCAATTCTATCCATCAGCGGCACAACGATGGTGGAGGCAGGGTGACTTTGTTGGGTCGGCGGTGCAAAGACAATCAGAAGAGGTGTATGGTGGCTGAGGACGCCAGGAGACGCGGACTGAGGCGGGTGTTTGGCCAAATCGTTGACGCTGGCACTCGGGCTCCCTTTTGGTTTGCGTCACCAGGGGTGGCAACATGATCGGTGGCTGGAAGCTTGGAGGTTAAGGCAAGGATGAAGTCTGGAGACTCTTCGTCCCTTGATTTCAACCCAAAAAACCAGCTAAATCAATGTTTTCTTGCCGAAACCCATCGACAGCTTCGATCTAGGCTTCAAAATGCAAAGCAGCTTCAATTCATCAAGGAGCCAAATTTGACGAGGAGTAGGATACGATGGAGATGGGGCAAATTCGATGGAGATGCAGCGGATGCAACGGAGTTAGCTGGCACGTGGTGCGACTGGCGAGGGGAAGAGAGACAGTGTCGGGAGGGGGAGAAGAAAGTAAACGGAGATGCCCCATGCCACATCAGCAAAAATTTTAACACCGTCTAGCCTACCACCTATTCTGGACTAACTTGCCAACTTTTTCAAAGTTGAAGGACTAACTCATGTTGAGTCAAAGATAAATTATTAACTAGTTAGAGTTGGTAAAGTTAAGGGACCATATACGCATTTTGGCCATAAAATTATCTAAACTTCTATGTTTATCGCTAAAGTTATGCCCGATTCAGTTTAGACTTTATAATCAAACGATTATAAATCCTCTTATTGCTCTTTCGAATCAGACGACTCCGAGGCGTGGCTCAACAACCATGCCGATTTTGGATGGTTTTTTTTGCTGGAGACTGCAACGAAGCAAAAGCCCCATTTTAAGAAGCAAAAACAGATTGTTCAGCCTGAGCAAACAATGGCCAAATTGAAAAATAGGTCTTGAATCTGTATACAATGCTATAATTTATCCAAAAGCTTTACGATTAGGCATTTGTGTCATTTTCGGGCTACATTGCCGAAGATCGGTTGCCTTTTGTAGCTGCAGTAGAACATCACATCACTTTTCTTATAAGCGTACTCTGTTCCCATCTGACCATTTTTGTTAGGGCGATTGCTTTTTTAGCATCCTAAAGTTCTAACAATTTTTTGTACAAATAATTGACAATTGGTACATCTATAATTTTATAATTACGTTTTTTCTCGATTCCGACCTAATCACATGAGGTCAAAAATTTGCCTTAAAATGTGCAAAAAGTCCAAAATTATTCGCCGGTTTTTTATTTTATTCTCAAACTTTGAAATATTACAATTAGACTCATATAATTACCAACCTATGCTTATTGCCTAAAATTTATGTTGCTTACTGGACAAGTCACAAATTTTACATTATTCACACAAATTAATTTACGGGTAACCAGGCAAACGCCGCGCCAAACACTAGTACCTATCCATTTGATTATGAAATTTCCCAGAAAAGGAGGTCTTTTATGGTAGTTTTACACATCGTGAACAAAAGGGAACGTGAATTTACAGAATGTCACTTTTACGGAGACAACTCAGACTTGGACAAAATATATCTGACCCAAAAAATAAACTGGGCTAATGGCCCAACGAAATTGCTACCTGTAGCAGACTAGCCGTGGGGAACAAGAACCTGTCTTTTTGGGGGCAAGAACCCTTGTTTGTTCCTATAACTAATATTATACAAGTTGAGTTAAAACCTTGCAATTACAAGGAAGTTATCGAGTAGTCTGCAAAACCAGGTTGAAAATTATATTATAAAATACTTGTAAAACACAAACTGCTTTACTGTTTATTTAACAGTAATCTTTTTCATGGGTTAGTTTGCCTCGCATTTGGGTTTATAGCAAAGTTTTAAATTTTGCACCGGAAAGTGTACCCTTTTTTCAATGGTACGGTACAGCATTGGTATCGTATCGTATTATCTCAGATGTACCGGTTATGTGTGTGTGTGTGTGTATGTGTACTGAAATTACCAATATTTAACTTCATGATTCAAGTCACACATAAGACATAACAAATTATCAATAAATAAAGTTGAAATTAAAAAACATAAGAATGCAACTCTTCATTTTAACATTTTTGTTCATTAGTTCAATAAATAAAAAAAAACATAGGAGAGTCCCTCCAGAAAAAAGGCACAGAGATGAATCACAAACAAATATATAAAAGAAAGTAATAGAATACTTAAAAATATGTGGAAAAAAATTAACTATTTAGTTTTCTAAAAAGTATAGCAATCATTAATTGGTTAAAAAAAATAGTGAAATCATGAAAAAGTAAAAATTAATTATGAGTATGGTCTTTGTTCAAATTAGAAAAAGTATTGAGATTTTTCAAAATATTAGATCACCTATAGGGCGGGAAAGAATGAAACAAGATTCTACACATTAAAGAGGGGGAAACTGATTGTAAAGCAAATTAATTATAAAATTATTGATTACGCATGCCTATCAAAGGGCTATTGTTGGCGTTATGGTTCGTGGCTCTCTCCTTTCCACCTGGTTAAGAGTTCAAATCCTCTTGTCCTCATTTGGAGGTTTTGTGCAGCATTTCTGGTATGAAAATGTACGAGCCTGTACACTCCGATATAAAAGATGAGACAAGATTCATTGGTTCGGTACCATTGGGGTATCGGTATTGAGATATACCACCGAGATATACCAGCCGGTATATCTCAATACTAGTCAACCAAGTCCCGACTGTAGTCAAGCTAGAAAAATGCAAGATTTGACGGATTTGATTTGTTTTCTTTTTTTTTTTTTTTAAAATTTGTCTGGGTTGTAGGATACAAAAGGGGAGGTCGGCTTTGGTGGAGTGCACGCCGAGGGTGAGAGTCGCATTCGCATTAAGTTGTTGGCGTGTGAGGGAGAGAAGTGGTTGTTATGTTAAATTTATAATTTTTAGAGTGTTAGGGACAAAATGAATAAAGTTTAGAGTGCTAAGAGTGGGATAAATGAAATTTAGGAACTGAAATTGTTATTTTTCATCAAAATTCTATTAAAATTAACAGATAAATTGATTGAATGGATTCAAATAGAAAGTAAAAATATTAGTTAAGAGATCTCATTAAAATAAAGTGGAGTTATATGATCTGAATAGAACAAAAAATAAATTAGGGACCTATGGCAAAGTTTATTCAAGAGGTAACTTATAGAAAAACATAGAAAAGTATAACCATAACCCCTAACTTCCTTTATTTTCTATGAAAGGTTCCGCTGTTCAAAAACAACCACTCATGTGCAACACCCAACTCATAAATTAATAAATTTGATCGAATTACTTGCTACGTAACATCTTGAAACTCATAAATTCGATTAACTAGCTTGATTATGTAACATATTGCTCATTATTGCTAGACGTCAATTCTCCTAATTTCTCATGCATCTCAAATTGAAACTCTTATATGTTCACCACTTAGGTATTAACTGATAAATAAAAATACAAAATAATTTTAAAAATTTTGGAT
This sequence comes from Aquilaria sinensis, assembly GCA_005392925.1. Classification (NCBI taxonomy): domain Eukaryota; kingdom Viridiplantae; phylum Streptophyta; class Magnoliopsida; order Malvales; family Thymelaeaceae; genus Aquilaria; species Aquilaria sinensis. The sequence continues at coordinate 242,072 of SMDT01000373.1, read as the reverse complement.
TTCTAAATAACTTTTATTTTGATTTATTTATTGAAAAGCAAGAATTCAATATTTTTTATTTACTTCAATTTTGTGTATATTATTTATTTTTCTTATTAGGATAGTTTTTTGTTCATATCATCCTCGTCAATTTCAAACAAATCCTTGAGAGAAAATAAAAAATTTGATTTTAATATAAGCAGAAAATCTTATTTTAATTTAATTAATTACTACTCAAAAGAAAACCCTTTCGAAGTGAAAGTTAAAAAAACCTAACTGCCTAATCTTATGTCCTTCAACCGATTTCCTTCTGCCATCTCCCCCATCATTCTCTGCAGTTTTTTGTTAGATTCGAATTTTAGTCTGGATTGGATTGGTTCTCTTTCAATATTTTTATTGCTTAAATAGTCTTATTTGATACTCCCTCTATCCAAAAAATGATAATAAGTATTTTTTTTTTTTTGCTATCCAAAAAAGGATGAGTTATTTTTCATTCTGGAAAGTTTTTAAAATATTCGGTGTTGTGAGAACAAGTAACTCTTTTGTTACCAGTTTTATGTTCTTATTGTTTATTAGAGTCTTATACTATGATTAGTTTGTAAAATACATTTTAACTCACTTTTAATTATAATGAAGTATCTTTTGTGTATCGGATTAATCTAGCAAAATTAGTTCTCATTTCTCAACCGCACAACAAATATTATCTTCCATGCATTTTAACCACCATAGCTGAAAAAATCTATGAAGAATCGATAGAACTAGCAAGTTTGCACAAAACTAAAAGGGGAAACTCCATTGGTCATTTCTAAACTATATCCAATATTGTTTATTCGTTTCAAATTATCAAATGTTATTTAATCATTTCTAAACTATATCCAATGTTAATCGTCCCACCGTCCATCACAGCCGTTACGAATGGATGGAAAAATGTTGTGGCTGCTGATGTAACATAAAAAAATAACATGATTATTGATGTGACATAATTTTTCCATCAATCTTTAACGACATGATAGATGACAGGATGATTAAGCAACACTAGATATAATTTAAGAATAAATAAGTAATATTTGATAGTTTAGAAATGAATAAATAACATTGAATATAGTTTAGGAACAATCGATGAAATTTGGTCAAACTAAAATATACAATTTCACATGTCAAACTATAATTTGATGGTTTAAATTTAAGTAGATTTTGCGCGCAATACTGCTTGGGTTATAGGTTATCGCACGAGGGCTATAGAATTACTTTTCGTAGGTTTATTTATGTTTATAACACCATATATTCAAATCTAAATCCAGTCTTACATTATTTTCTATGAATCCAAAGGCTTAGTTTGAAAGTATGCTTTATGGTGTTGAGCTTTTATCGGTTTGCTTCATTGTTAGTCAGGGACCTCAGAGATAGAGGTGAGAGTAATATGATCCTACCTTCTAGTTCTAGGGGTTCCAAACAACCATAGGGACTTTTCTAATTTCTTTTCCTCATAATTATTAAAATTAGAATCACATGAAGATCGATCATTTTGTAGTAATTGAGACTAAGGCGAGGGTTGGCGAAAGAGCAAACCCAGTGAGTTGGAACTTTGATACTGTTTAATAGGAGTGTGTGAAAAGCCAACAATTTAATGGTGTTTCTTTTTTCCTGAAAGAAACCTTCTACTTACCGAATTATAAAACGTGGGGTACAAACATCATCATATCATATGAATGTCCGCGAAAACAAGCTTTTAATTTTCATCAGGGCCACCTCCACCCATCTAAAAACAAGGAAGCTGCCGAACCTGCTCCAGCAAACAATAAATATTTTAAGCTACATAGCTGGTGAACTCTACATCCGAACGAGTGAAAATATATATGCATGTATCCTCCCTCCAAACAAGAATGTTGGATTTGTTCCAAAGAAAACCTTAATTTTGATGATGACAAATGATGTGTGTTAATATTTTTAATCTCACTTCTTTGGTCAAAATAAGATTAATTAAACTTATGCTTAATTTCCAAGTATGTTAAGTGTTTATCCAAAAAAATATGGTTTAGAAGTATTGAGGAAAAATTATCTTTGAAAAGAAATTAGTAGGTTATTAACTTAGGTGATGTTTGATTCAAGTTTTGATGTCCAAATTACAAGTGTTTTGGAATGGTTTTAAGTTTAATCTATTAAAGTCACAATTTAACAGGTATTTGTTTCACCTAAGTTTGACTTGCTCCCAAGCTTTACACTTTAACACGTTAAACTGGGTTAATTCGAAGGATAAGTTTCCTGTGAGTTTTGAAGCTTCAGCAGACGCGTTAAAACTCGGTTTTAACCTGTTAAACTGAAGTCTGAAGGCTTGGGTTCAAATGTCTCAAGTGGCGCGTTTTCAGCCAAAATTTCAAATGGAGCTCGGGCGAATCAGAAGACGCCACCTGTACACGTCTGCCGCGCATTTAATGCTCTGTCTCCTGGTGCTTTTGACCGTTGAGAAGAAAAGTCGAGTTTAACACGTTAAACTCAGGACTTAACACGAAATCTGGGAATGCGTCATTTTTGCGTAAAAACAGAGCAACGGCTTTCCAGATTTTAAGGAAACTTTTCAGGCACTTCCAGCAGGGCATCAACGGTCTAATAGCTTCCTAAAAAGTATATTTACACTAAGAAACAAGTTGTAAACCTACTTGGCAACTAAGAAAGAGAATCTACCCATCAAAGAGCTTAAATTAGAAAAGTTGCCAAGAACTTGTGCTTGTGCTTTCATTGGCTTATCTAGCATTGGTTGCTTAGTTCTTACCTTGTAACCACGAATTGTTGAGCTTGTCTTGAGTGGTTGAGTGATTTCCTTGTAAGGGAAAAAGGGTTAGAAGGGTTTCTAGTTAGCCTTTGGGCAAAACTAGTGAGAGGTGAAGGTAGAAGGATCTACCAAAGTGTTGTATGCCTTTGAAGGCTATTGTGTATCATTGTGTTTCATAGTAGAGAAGAAAACTCTCAAGTGGTGAGCTTGAGGAGAGGAGTAGGCTCTCAAGAGGAGAGTTTGAACCTCTATAAAAATTCTCTTGTCCAAGCTTCTTCTTCTCTCCACATACTTGAGTTTTTGGTGGGTGTTTTATGCAACTTGTTTTGGTTGAACTTGCTTGTTTTCAAAACTACTTCAAAGATAGATTTCAAAGCAAATTCTAGGTGGATTGTGGTAGCTATTTTCTGAGTAAAATAAAGTTAATCATTGCTCCTCAAATTGAATTTGAGTTTGGGGTTTCAAGAATTCATTTGTGCTTTAGTTTTGGAACCCAACCAATTCACCCCCCTCTTGGTTGCACTTGGGCCAACAATTGGTATCAGAGCTTAGTGATTTTTGTTTTCAAAACCTTGCGGTTTCAAAATCAAAAGATCCATGGCAACCACTAGTTTTATGCATCTTGAGGGGCAAAGTCAATCTAGGCCACCATTGTTTGATTCTACAAATTTTAATTGGTGGAAAACTAGGATGGAAATTCACATTCAAGCAATTGATTATGCTTTATGGAGGATCATTAAGGATGGTCCTAAAATTCCTATAAAAGTAGTTGATGGTAAACAAGTACCAAAAGATCGGACGGAATATGAACCGGGGGATGATCTTATGTGCACCATGAATGCAAAAGCTATGAATATTATATATTGTGCACTAACCCCCGATGTATTCAATTTGGTTTCTTCTTGTGGAAATGCTAGGGATATATGGAACAAGCTATTGAAGACGTATGAAGGAACCACACAAGTGAAGGACACCAAAATGCACATGCTTATGAGGGCATATAAGTTGTTTACCATGGAGCCAAATGAAACCATTCAAGAAATGTTTAGAAGATTCAATGAGATCCTCACACCACTAAAGTTACTTGGGAAGGAGTATACAAATGAGGAGCTGGTGAGGAAGATCTTGTGGAGTTTACCTCCACCATGGAAGAGCATAGTTGAAGCCATCAATGAAGGAGGAAACATCAAAACCATGTATGTGGATGAGCTCTTTGGAAAGTTGTTGACTTATGAGATGAAGGAACAAGTTGAGGAAAGATACAAAAAAAATAATAAGTCAATGGCTTTGAAGGCCCAAGAGGATAACTCATCATTAAGTAAAGATGGAGACATTGATGGGGCTCTCTTAGCAAAGAAGTTTAGCAAGATGTTTAAGAAACCAAGAAGCAAAAACTTCAAGAGAGAAAGGCATGAGAAGAAGAAGGATGATATAATTTGCTACAATTGTAAGGAGCCCGGGCAGCTACAATTTGATTGTCCATTGAAGAAGAAAAAGAAGCACAAGAAGCAAAAGAAAAGAAGCAATAAGAAAAATGGCAAAGCCATGAGAACATGGAGTGATAGTGATCAATCCTCAAGTGAAAGTTCAACTTCAAGTGATTCAAGTGAGGATGTCAACTTGTGCTTAATGATAGATGGAGATGCAACCTCATCAAGAAATCAAAGCTACTCCAATCTATGTCTTATGGCAAAAGAAGAAGATGAGGTAATAAGTTATTCAAGTGACTCTTCTAGCTCATACATATCTATAGGTAGTGAATACTTAGAATTACAAAATGCTTTCAATGCTCTTTACAAGGATTCTAAAAAACTTGCCAAACAAGTAGGTGAATTGAAAGTTTTGAATGCATCCTTGACTAAAGAAAGAAATGAGCTAAAAAAGGAGAACTTTGATCTCACACAATCTTTGTCTAGATTTGTCAAGGGAAAAGAAAAACTTGACTTGTTACTTGGAGTACAAAAGGGTGTTTATGATAAGGCCGGTATAGGTTTTAATCCATTAATGAAGGAAAGAAAATTTGGGAATAGATTTATTGATGCATCCTCATCCTCATCAAGTAGTTCATTTGTAACATGTCATGCTTGTGGTGGAAAAGGTCATCATTCTTATGAATGCATGGTTAGAAAAGGAAAGGTTCCTTTTGGCTACAAATTAGTATGGGTTCCTAAAGGAACTAAAATTATTGGAGTTAACCCTCAAGGACCCAAAGAGATTTGGGTACCAAAGATCAAAATTTGAGATTTGTTGTAGAGTGCTAGAGCATGGAGCAAAAATTAGAAGCATACACATGAAGCTCTATGCATCAAGAAATTGGGGATTTGAAGTTCAATGGCAAATGCTTGAGACAAAGTTCATTTGCGGTAACATTGTTGATTTTATTAGTTAATGGTGACTATTGATACATTGTGTTATTTGATTTTGGTATGTTGCTTGATGAGTATATATGAGTTATTCATTATTCTTGGAAGATATGTGATATGTTTTATGAACATCATAATGATTGTTGATTTGTTCCAATATTTTGATGATATGATTTTGTATGGAAAATATTATGTTACTAGTCTATTAATTGATATTTAGCTTGATCTAGAAAGAGGGAGAAATTTTTTTTATGTTTGGATAAAGAGGGAGCATATTTTCTTGTAAAAATTCCTTAAAGTTTATATGTCTTAATTAAGGGGGAGCTTATTGCATGTTGTGTTAACTTTGTTTGAAAAATTTTCATGATTTATTTTGTTTATATATATATATTTTTTATTATGACAAAAAGGGGGAGAGATAAAATTGAAGAATAATTAATGAAGGAGGAGAATTATTGTTTATGCTTGTTGTTTGCATGTTATATGTATTTTTTGAAAGATTGTTTTGTCATCATCAAAAAAGGGGAGATTGTTGGATTTGTTCCAAAGAAAGCCTTAATTTTGATGATGACAAATGATTTGTGTTAATATTTTTAATCTCACCTTTTTGGTTAAAATAAGGTTGATTGAACTTATGCTTAATTTCCAAGTGTGTTAAGTGTTTATTTCAAAAAAATATGTTTTAGAAGTATTGAGGAAAAATTGTCTTTGAAAAGAAATTAGTAGGTTATTAACTTAGGTAATGTTTGAATCAAGTTTTGATGTCCAAATTACAAGTGTTTTGGAGTGGTTTCAAGTTTAATCCATTAAAATCAAAGTTTAACAGGTATTTGTTTCACCTAAGTTTAACTTGCTCCCAAGTTTTATACTTTAACACGTTAAACTGGGTTAATTCGAAGGTTAAGTTTCCTGTGAGTTTTCAAGCTTCAGCTGACGCGTTAAAACTCGGTTTTAACCTGTTAAGTTGAAGTCTGAAGGCTTGGGTTCAAATGTTTCAAGTGGCGCGTTTTCAGCCAAAATTTCAAATGGAACTCGGGCGAATCAGAAGACGCCACCTGTACACGTTGCCGCGCATTAAATGCTCTGTCTGCTGCTTTTGACCGTTGAAGAGAGAAGTCGAGTTTAACCCGTTAAACTCAAACTTAACGCGAAATCTGGGAATGCTGCGTTTTTGCGTGAAAAACAGAGCAACGGCTCTCCAGATTTTAAGGAAACTTTTCAGGCACTTCCAGCAGGGCTTCAACGGTCTAATAGCTTCCTAAAGAGTATATTTACACTAAGAAACATGTTGTAAACCTAACTTGGCAACTAGGAATCATCCATCAAAGAGCTTAAATTAGAAAAGTTGCCAAGAACTTGTGCTTGTGCTTTCATTGGCTTATCTAGCATTGAGTGTTTCCTTAGTTCTTACCTTGTAACCACGAATTGTTGAGCTTGTCTTGAGTGGTTGAGTGATTTCCTTGTAAGGGAAAGGGAGTTAGAAGGGTTTCTAGTTAGCTTTTGGCAAAACTAGTGAGAGGTGAAGGTAGAAGAAACTACCAAAGGGTTGTGTGCCTTTGTAGGCTATTGTGTATCATTGTGTTTCATAGTAGAGAAGAAAACTCTCAAGTGGTGAGCTTGAGGAGAGGAGTAGGCTCTCAAGAGGAGAGTTCGAACCTCTATAAAAATTCTCTTGTCCAAGCTTCTTCTTCTCTCTACATACTTGAGCTTTGGTGGGTGTTTTATGCAACTTATTTTGGTTGAACTTGTTTGTTTTCAAAACTACTTCAAAGGTAGCTTTCAAAGCAAATTCTAGGTGGATTGTGGTAGTCATTTTCTGAGTAAAATAGAGTTAATCATTGTTCCTCAAATTGAATTTGAGTTTGGGATTTCAAGAATTCATTTGTGCTTTATTTTTGGAACTCAACCAATTCACCCCCCCTCTTGGTTGCACTTGGGCCAACAAAGAATATAATATTTTTTTATTTAAAAAAAAAGATAAAATTTTTATTCTTTAGTAACTTTTTATGTTTAATTTTCTATTTTGCCCTTACAGTCTTAGACGAAGATGAGAAACAAAGGAAAGGAAAAAAAAAAAAAAGGATAAGATCGGAAGAAAAAACAACATCTTAAAAAGCGTGTCCAAAGAAAATAAATGTTACATTTAAAACGGGATGGATGGGGTATTTGGTTACTTGAAAAACTAAAGTAGATTTAAAAGAGGATAGATTCTGGGGCCTGGGCGGTGTCAGATTAGTTTATTGACCAAATCTTTGATCTCTGTTAACGCCATTAATCAAGGACGTCATCGATTGGACACACTCGCGCTTTTCCAGCATTCGAATCTGTAAAGAAAAGGGCGAACATATTAATACCGGTTGTCTTTGACCTATCCTGTGTAATATTCCCTCTTGTCTCTGTTCTTAACCACTTCCATTGTTCGTGTTTTACAGGCCACTAGCACTTGTCTTTCTAGGCCAAACAAAGATGTCTGGCCAAATGCTGTGCCTTTTTGTTCTACTCTTCAGTACCTTGATGACAGCAACAATACAAGCTCGAAGCATTTTCGAAGAGTGTGATCCGGATGATCTGAAAGCTTTAACCAATTTCAAGGCTGCCATTCGCATCGACACTTCTGGCAGGCTGGAGAGATGGAATGGCAGTGCCTGCTGCAACTGGGAGGGCATTTCCTGTGACAGGACAAGCATGAGGGTGACAGAACTTCGGTTGTCTGGCTTTGGATCAGCTGATGCCTCTGTGTTCCAGTCACAGATGGAAGGTGTTCTTTCTGCATCACTCATTTCTCTCACTTCCCTCCAGGTGCTTGATCTAGGAGGCCTCACAGGCCTTTCTGGCACGATCCCTGTGTTGATTGATCGTCTCCAAAATTTGCGAAAACTCTACCTTTATGGCAACAGGCTCACCGGATCGATCTCTGATGGTATCTGTAAGTTGTCCAGACTTGAAGAACTTCACCTGCATGAGAATCGGCTGTCCGGGCATCTGCCTTCGAGCTTAGGCAGTCTCAGGAATCTAAATGCTTTGTTTCTGCACTCAAACTTGCTCACTGGTAGCATACCGGCTTCAGTTACTTGCTTGACGAGTCTCGAGCGTTTGGATCTTCATAACAACTCTCTTTCTGGTGAAATCCCAGAAAACATTGGGGAGTTGCAGCTTCTAGAAGAGCTTGATCTGTCGGACAATCTCTTAGGAGGAAGAATCCCATTATCGATAACCAACATGACAAGCATTTCGGTCATGTACTTGGATACCAATTTTCTCCAAGGAACGATAGATTTTCCCTCTGGTTCAAGTCAGCTGCAATCTCTAAGATTCCTTAGACTGAACAGCAACAATCTCACGGGGAGAATTCCACCAACTTTCGGGTACTTGGTCTCCCTTCAAAGAGCTTCCTTGGCAAGCAATCGGCTAGAGGGGGAGATTCCTTCTAGCTTAGGCAATCTACAAGCTTTGACGGAGCTATATCTTAATGGCAATCTGTTATCAGGCCTTATACCGAAATCAATTGGACAGCTGCCAAATCTCATAGTGCTTAGTGTTTCCCACAATCAGATTCAGGGTTCATTGCCCCTAGAGTTATCTTCCCTCAAGAATCTTCAGACACTGGATGTGTCATTCAATCGGTTCAACCTTGGTTCAGTTCCTGGATGGCTGGCTGATTTGCCATCTCTGTCACGAATCTACTTGGCAGGATGTGGGATCAAAGGCCAGATACCAGAATTCTTGCGAAATGCTCTGGGTTCAATACAGGAACTGGACTTATCAGCCAACAGCTTTACTGGCAGCATACCGGAGTGGATAGGAAGCCTCACCGAGCTCTACTCCTTGAACCTCTCAAGAAACTTGCTGAGCTCAGACATACCAGATTCTATTTCAGAACTGCAAGATTTAGGTGTCCTGGATCTCCATGGGAACAACTTTGATGGGTCCATAAGTCAGGTTTTCAGAAAACAAAACCAGTTTGAAGATGGTTCACTGGCCTATCTTGATCTGTCTGATAACAACTTCACCTGCAGCATAGAGGGAATCGGTCTGGGAAATCAGCTGAATATCCAGGTCCTCAACCTATCACATAACAATCTACAAGGCCAGTTGCCAACCTCTATAGGAAACTTGAATTCAACACGGCAAATGGATTTGAGCTACAACAAGCTCACTTCCAGCCTGCCTGGAGCTATAGGAATTCTAAGCTTGTTAGAGACACTTATGCTGCAGAAAAACCAGTTTACAGGGAAAATCCCGGAAGAGTTTCTGAAGCTGAAGAAGTTGAAGGAGCTGGACTTGTCTGATAATCTTTTGGTGGGTGAAATACCAGGTGGTAAGCCTATCAGTCATTTTCCTGCAAGTTCGTTTTCTGGGAACAAGGGTCTGTGTGGGAAGCCTCTTGATCCTTGCAAGGACTGAGATGAGAGGTCTTTGTTGCTTGTAATTTGTAAAATGCACGGCCAGAAAGAATAGATCTCCAAAATTCTTTGTAAAGCGACGCAATTATTGTGTTTGTTGCCGATACTCCATAAAAAAATCAATGCTGCCATGTTAAGTTTATGCACTTGTTTCTGAACCAAGATCTGGGGAATCTACGTGCTTTTAGAGCTTCCGACAGAATTCCCTCTCTTACCAATCGGTATCGAGACATAACCTCAATTACATTCAAAATTACTTGGTGCTTTTCATGACTCATGAGGGCCGGGCCCGGGGTCCTAATCTAATCTCACTTTAGCAACCGAAATGAGGGTTTGTTCGTTCCCCAAATATTATTTTGGCATCAAAAGTTGTGCTAATTGAATTGATGTTGCAGTTTGAAATAGTATAATTTATTATTATTGTTATTATTATTATTATCAATCTCTAGTCTCAATGTTAGTGAAGCACACAACCAAAGGGAGAAACAAAAACAAAAACAAAACCCTTAAGAAAACAAAAGACACTTGATCCATCTTTTTATCAATCAATGAATATGTTAGCTGTATGTATGTAATGGAGTACAACATCTCAGCAGTTGAGATCAGATCAGATCAGATCAGAGGGCCGCATGAGTTAATGCCTAGTTGGTGGTAATTCATGTAGTCGATACCATTTAACCTTATACAACACAACACCACCTCCGGCAGCTCTTCTGCTTTGTTCCCCTGTTTTAACAAGGAAGGAATTGAGACATATAAATACACGAATGGTCTTAAAAAGGTTATGAAAAGAAACCCCTGAAAGTTTTTTCTTCCTATCAATTTGGACTGCAAGGTCTATACAGGCCCTCAAGTTACCTGAATTGTTAGCCCAACATCCAAGACACAGGACTTCAATCTGTCAAGAAACGCTTCAAAGCCTTTTCGAGAGATGTAACTGAATCTGTGCATATCGATATCAATCTCAAAATAATTCTCACCCTGCAAATGTTGTTTCCCAGTAAGCATATTAGCCAATGTATCTTAGGCATGCACCTACTTCGGTTCGGCCGGTTAGACAATTTACCAGTTTTCACATTTAGTACTAACAAGGGTTGGATGCAAACTTACAGAGAAGAACTCATGTTGTGGACGCGAAAGTACAGGCTTCTCGTTGTAAGCCTGCATGAGCTTCCTCTCTGCTGCACTCAGATGAAGATCTTCCACATTCCCAACACGGCCTAATATTTTCAATCTTTCCCGAAAGGGAACAATAGAATCTACAGGGAAGCCCTTGACTTTCTCAACTTCATCGTCAATCAGCTTCTGCATCAACATGAATCATGGAAGGCAATAATTAGATTGATCATTGCATCATCTGGTCAGAAAAACACGAGATGAGAAATATGGTCAAATCTCAGAACATGTCACATTGGGAAAAGATACAAATTCAAGTCATAATTGTATATATCTTGCAGCCATTTGGAAATCTTTACTGCCACACCAAACCCATTTCTATCATTGCTAGGGTCACTGTTCAAGCTTACCCTCAAATTTTCCAGAAATAGAGATGGCAACTCCTTCGCATAATTGTCAGAGAGCTTAAAATACAAAACAAAATTCATTCCTTCTCCATCGGTTTCATTCTGAAAAAGTGTGGTAGGATACAGGGGAATCTGCATAACCCATCAGAAGTTAGAATCAACTCTACATGAACGAGAAAATCGAAGTTATAAAGAAGAAGCAACATTCTTGAAGAATTGTTTCGCAAGATTGTTTCTATGATGAACCATCCAAAATGTGTGGCTCAGTGAATGACAAGGTATAGCCCTAAGGGATAACAGGAGAGACAGGTACCTGAACATTTACAACAAGGATTTGAGGGAATTTCCCAGATGAGCTAATAGATGGAAGCTCCACAAATCGAGCAATGTGATCTATTTTTCTTGTAGACAAGAATACATCAACACCAAATGGATAATACGCTGCATGACTTGGTGCATGGTCCTTTCTCTTGTCCCTACCACATAAAGCCAGGAGAATTGCCAGAATAATAAGCAGCTAGGTAAAGAGAGATTTACTGCTCCTTGATGCTCAACAATGTTAAACAACAAAACTAGTATAAACAGCAAACTTATGATTAAGTCAGAGTACCTTACCTAAAGTAATTCTTTCCTCGAACCTTGAAACTGCCTGGCTCAATATGTGACCAACAGTCCAGCATTTTCTTTTCTGGAGGGCAAAAAGGAACTTGAGATCCGGCTACTGGTCTATGCAGAACATTCTTTGAAGAAACTGAGTAAAAAATAGTAACAAATTAGAGACTCTAAAATGCCGCTTCTGTATAGCCATTAAGAAGATCAAAGAAGATGCTAGCTCCCGTACAGAAGAATCAATGACTAATAAAAATACAACGGGCCAGGAAAACAATATTTACCACATTACGTACTTGAAAGAAATTGTATCCACACATTTGCTTCACATGTTAAGTATCAGCGACAAACCACTTCCATCACACTAAGTTTAATCTTCAGCATCAATGAACATATACTTAATCAATTTAGTCAATTTAGCCTTAATTTGATAATAACCTGAATCAGATAGTTTTATGCAATCCAGTGTGAGCAAATTGCATAAATGGTCTCTAACCTTTTCTTGTCGTTTCGTTTTAGTCCTTAACCTATTGAATGTTTTGTTTTGGTCCTAAACCTATTAAAATTGTTTCATTTTGGTCCCTCATCAAATAAAATTCATCAACTTAGAATAACTGTCGGACACAAACTTTTGAAATTCTAATTTAAATATTCGGTAACTGTCTTCCGGTAAATTTAAACAGTTTTTTTGACAGTAAATAGACAATTTAAATTAGTGTATTAGTTTTTTCTTCTTGAACGAAATAAGTTCAATTTACAGAAATAAAAAAAAAAAGTAATTTGAATTTTTCATTAACTATAAAAAAATTATTATACATATTAAATTTATTGTAAGGCAGTTACTGGATAGTTTAAATTATGATCTAGAAAGTTGTGATCAGACAAATATTTTGAGTTAACATATTTTATCTAATGGGGACCAAAATGAAATTTTTTTAATAGATTTAGGACTAAAACAAAACATTTCTAATAGGTTTAGGACCAAAACAAAACATTCAATAGATTATGGACTAAAATGAAACAATAGTTAAAGGTAGGGATCATTCATGCAATTTACTTAATCCAGTACTTGCACAATGAAAGCCATCTACATTTTGGGATTCCCAAGGATGAGTGGAGCTTAAAAAAAAAATCTTGAAGACTTTGACTGAACAGTATGGAAGATAAATTGACTCACCAGGTGCAGAGTCTGCATGCCCTTCTCTCCATTTAAACGAAAGTTTTAGGGCAGCCTTTTTCCACGCACTTGGAGGGCTCGAGCTCAGAGATCTTCTCTTTTCAACAGGTGTCACGGTTGATGCAAGACAAGGCAAGCAATTACCAGGAATGATGCCACAATTATCTAACAACCCCTCCTCTTTACCAGAACCTTCATCCACAGACGATGAGATATCGTCAATATACACAGGTTGCTTTGCTGCAACTGAAGCACCATTGGACTTGAATTGCTGGTCAGGTTCATTTGAATCAAGCACCTGGCTACTTGAATTTCTGCCAAGCTCACTGACAGAATTGCGTGCAGAATTTCCAACTGAAATGTCACCAGGCTTCACTATCCTGTCCAATGATGACGTACGAACTCCGGTTGCAGCATCTTTAAAAGACGGAATACTAGAGACGGATATACGTTCGGAGCCATTTAAAGAAAGCATATCTGCAGAGATAAGTAATGATTAGCAACAGTCATGCCAGATCAATCACCATAGAAAGAAGGAATTTATGAGTGCAGGAGATGGCGGACATCCTTAACATCATACCATCCTGAACACTTTGAAAGTCCTCTTCACCATCACTTTCAAGAACTGCATTTGAGTCAAACCATGCCTCCTCAACACTTCCTGCCAAAGTTACACGTGATTAATTTCAAAGAAAAAAATTCATTACAAAATAAATATTAATTGAAGGGTCAGTGAATGCTCAACTTCATAAGAAATGTTCTATAAATAAAAGCAAATTCTCATAATCACATGTAATCACATTGATTAAGCAAATTCAACTCACCAATGCTGGACACCATAACATAATAAAATTGGTAAGTCATATGCAAGGAACTCTAAATATGATTGTCTAGCTCAGGACTTTCGTTGGCTCATTCACTAATCTAAGAATGCATTAAGCTGGAAACAACGGACTGAAGAAAGAAATAGCATCGAATACCGGAAACTACATTTTGTATGTTATTACCGTCCAAAGAAAATCAATACTTAAATAGTCAAACTGAATCTAAAACTGGCGTCCACATAGTCAAACAAGGAAAAAAAAACACGCACTTCAACCAGAGGAAGCAGGGATCGTTCTTCTTATTTTTACTTGGTCACAATTTATGACCAAAAAACAAAGAGATCACATGGGGCAGATCTTGGGAGAAAACTTCATTATTGATGAAGCAAAACCTCCACAGGTACTTCGAAATGACATTAAAATCAAACGTTAAGGTTAAGAAAACATCAAACTGTACAAAAGAAGAATGTACTTCAATCCAGAACAAGTTTTGATCATTAAAAATACAATGCAGCCACATCTTTAATTGTCTGTACTGTAAGCCTCTTAGCTTTGCCCTAGAATACTTGACAAGCCTCCAGCACTCATAACTCAAATATGTGCAAATTTACGGCCCACATTACCTGCAACCTTCAGACTCACAACCTTGATATAAGCCATATGCATCAACATGCATGTGGTTCAAGTTAACATGTCTAGAAGCCCCTTGAATTGATAAAAATATGCACCAAAATTAACCATGAAAACTTGCGAAAATAGGCAAATCAGCAAAGCAACAGCTAATTGCCTCTTGCAAAACATAAGTTAAACCAGAGAACTTATTTCTGTCCATTAAATTTCTGATCGACTACTTACTGACAAGAGATCACACCACAATCTGCTCAATGTAATAAGCAATTAAGCTCTCGAGACAGAGGGGAAAAAAACAGCTCCAATGCGTCCAAATCCACGAAGGTCGACGAAACATCTACATTCCCATCATGGAGCTGGATTTATTGTCTAAATTGTCATCCATCAACAGCAATCTATTGGACTTTTAGTTCACCAACAAACTATCTATGTAAACTCCGACCTATCTACAATGTAACTAAAGAAAATAAACCAAGACCTAGATCAACCAATCACAAACAGAGCCAAATGACAATAAATCAAAGACCCAATTGAGAGAAAGAGAGAGACCTTGAAAAGTCGGATTGTTGAAGGATGAGCGATGATCGGGTGGAGCAGAGCGGTCAGCTCTGTCCGAGGATCTCAACCTTCTCTTGAAGCTTCTTTTTCTCTTGCGATTCTTCTTCTTCTTGGAGGACCTCAATCTTCCTCCAACGCAGCTATCAGGGGTCGAGACACAGGCCCCCATCTCTCTTCCCCAAACCCGGATCAAAATCCCAAATCAGCTCTCCATCAAAATCGTCCAAAAATTAAAGAATTAAAAAAAAAGTAGATTGCTTTCGAGAAATGGCGAGAGAAAGCAGCGAGCTTTAAGGCGAGGAGTTGAACAACCAGACTAGGGACAGCATCAACAGGACAGAACAACTTCCATCTGTGACTTTCTTAACGCGGTGACTTTTTCTTTTTAGTTTCTGATTAATCTGATTTGGTAAAGGAAGGCTCTCTCTGTATTCCGTGGGAGTCAGCATTTTCTTGGTGTGCCTCCAAGTGGGACCAACGTGTTAAAAAATCGCAGATCCACGTGGCGGGATCTTGTTGGGCAAGCGTGTGAATTAACTGACGCAAATGAGATGGTTCGTGGACGGTGAATCAGTCGCCGCGGGGAGAAGCTGCTTCCACGGTGTCCTTGGGCTCCGCTTGGCGTCTGACGGACGTAGACGTAGACGTTGAAACAAACTTCTTTTGGCTTTTCTTTTCTTTGTTGTGAAAAGAGCATATATTAAAGGACACGAGAAAATATATAAACCAACTAAATTGAGTCCGAGAATGAGCCAATAAGCATCAGGAGAAGCAGCTATTTTAATAAAGTACACTTCTTTTTCAGCTAAAAATTGAAGAGTCCTTTTGTTTTCAAGATCTTATTTCAGCTAAAAACTTTAACGCTATTTCTTCCCGCTACGAAAGTATTGGTACTAGTATACCCTTTTTTAACAATATTCAGTTTCGAAATTTTTTTTTTATCTTTTTTCAAACAAAAATATTTGGCCCACAAGTCTTGTAGTTATATACTCCGTCCGTGCACGTGTAGTTTATGATTTTTTTTTTCCTAAAATTAAAAATAATTTTTTTTAGGTTATGTGTATTGAGACTTTAAATGATAATTAAAAAAATTAAAAAATATTTCTTCTTTTTTTGTACTTAAAATCTTTACAATATAAATTAAAGATTTTTTATGAGGAAAAAATGGATGAGAGGATGTTTGAACTTGAGACATACGAGTAGTAGGAGCTCATGTCCTAGCACTTTTGCCAACTCACCCAGCAGAGTTGGATAAAAATATTTCTTTTTGGGTGTTTTGTATGGAGCATTTAAATTAAAGTAATAAAGTGAATTAAATGTTAAAAAAATTTTAAAAAATGAAACACTTAATACTTTTTTGGATAGATGAAGTACATATGTTTATTTAATACAGTAACTCACCTAAATCTTCCATGTATAACCTACCACTCAACCCAAATATTGACAAATTTGTCCCCGGATGAAACCTCTCCCCTCCCCCTGAGGTCCTACCTTCAACCATTGTTATGTCTTGTCATATGTGCCTCCCATTATGCTTTGAGTTTTTCCAACCAATCATTACCTTGGATCATGCCATCGTTCTCACCTCTAGATTGTGTTATTGTCACTTGTCTCTAGATTGCGCCATTGTCTCATCCAGATCGAGCCATCATCCATCGCCTTAAGATCTTACTATTGTAGCTCGTCTCCAAATCTATCGGTTGTTGCTTGCCTCCAAATCACCTTCATCATCTCCACCACTGGATTGTGTGCAAAAAACAATGTGTAGAAATGTCTAAGACAATATAGAGAAATTCTTAGAACAATATATAAAAATGAATGGAATAAATATACAAACAATTGGTTTTTGCAAGTGAAGTCACTAAAAAGGGAATGTGCCTGAAATAAAATCTTGACATGTCTAAAATTTATGCCAGATGTGTTTGAATTATCAAGTTGATATGTCTATACACTATAAACACAATGATATTGTAAAAAGTATCGGGTTACAAGTAATTTAAAAAAATGTTTCTGAAACAATAAAAAGAAATGTCTGAAACAATAGGTTAATGTGTCTAAAATAACATTTTGATGTGTCTATGCGCTTTATAAGTACCATAGTATTATTGAAGGTATGCAATCACAAATCATAAAAGTGAAGATATGTTTGATACAATATGTAGATGTATCTGAATTATATGTCAGATTTGTGTAAATTAATAGATAGATGTATTTACTCCTCTTGTAAAAACTAATTCATAATTTTACTTGAACTCATTTAGAGATATGTTTGAAGGACTATCAAGATGGGTCTAAAGAATTGTAGAGATACGTCTAAAGAACTATCAAGATGTGTCTTAAAAATTGTAGAAGTGTGTTTAAATGAGTAAAAAAATGCACAAAAGCCACTGACCTTAAACCTAGATCCAAGTTTGCCTAAAGGACTATAATGATATGTCTTAAAGACTATAGAGATATATTTGAAAGATTTTTGAAATGCTGTTGAAGAGCTATATAAATACCAAAATTCCATTGACCTAAAACTCATATTAGAGATGTGTCTAAATTTTATCAGATGTCCTCCAAGGGACTTGAGATGTGTCTAAATAATTTTAAATATATAATTATATCGATACCAAAATGTGTCTAGAAATTGGTAATGTACAAAAGAGCGAGAGTGTCCACCGGTAATATATTGATAGGTATAATAGCGTGCACACATTTTGTAGAACGAAAAGTCGAATTAAAGGCGTATTCACAAAATTAGGATCCTATATAAACAACAACAAAGAATTAAAAAAAACATATTTCGATAATCACAGCAAAATCCGGATGATACAGACAATAAAAACAGTGAACTAAAGTCGATTTTCCTAATCTCAACAATTTAACAACGGAAATAGCACTAGCAAGGAGCAACAATATTATCTATTATGCAAAACTCAAGCATCTTTATTCAGCCCAAATGGCATATACCTTTTATGATTTTTAATTTGTTTTGTCTCTCCGCCTTTGACTACTTAGCTTTCATAATCTAACCACAAGTTTCCGTCAATCAAGTCGAGCCCTCTATCTCTAAAGGGTGCATAATATTTCATTAGCAATAATTCCCTTTTTTTTTTTTGGAAATTTTTTTCCAACAATACAGATCCAGAAGCAGAGGCGATGATATGGTCGTATATGAAAAAAGTTGTGGACTTTAATGAAGAAAGCATGAAAAGATTGAACCTTTTTTGGATTGGAGTTATCTGGGCAGTGGCCTCTTGTATGTAACTTGCACGAAGAAACGAATTTCACCTAACACTCCCACATCTAAATGCAGTACTTCAACGGGTTTGACAGGTGCAGCTAATTAACTTGATAGTGTATTTGTCAAGTCTTTTGTTGCTCAAAGAAGGGCCTGCCAGGCTACTGCTCCTCCACTTCTCCTAAAATATTTATCAGTTTCTTCATCTGACAAAAATGAGTCTATTTTAACATTAAGCAGTAACTTTCACGTCTGGTTGCTTAATTTTTTTTCATATCTTGAATTAGTATCATAACTTAATATTGTTCGATTGAAATTTATTATCTCATATTGGGCATCTCAACTGAATCATTTCCATCAATTAGGCTATTAAATTAGATGAAAATTACTGATATGATATTAATTACCTCTAAAATAAATTTAAAATAACAATTTTAACCCTTAAAAATTTTCAAATCAATAATTCTAAACCTTCCAAAATTCTTGAACGTAAAGAATGAACCCAAACTTTCAATTTGTTCTTCCAGCCTCAAAACATCAAGAGTTAACCCAAACTTTCTCAAGATGCTCCATAAATCTTTTGAATTACATTCTTCATGAAAATTAGTGAAATAATATAAATAATACAAATCCTCATTTACCCAGCCATGATTACAAAATCTCAACCTTCTCTCCATTTTTCCATTAAAAGAATTAAACTTTATAAAAATCTCAACCTTCAGATCTGAATCCTGAAGCTCCAACGCTGAAAGTAACCGCATCCGAACAGAGGGTCGATGCACTGGCCATGAAGACATGTTACCGACGGCCTGCCAGGTCCTCCTCCCCTCTTCTTGGGTCAACTGCCTTGAAATCTCCTTCTTTTTCTCCAGCGATCTCCAGAATCGACCAAATTGAGGATTGTGCAGCTGAGGAACTCATCACCAGATTCAATCAAATCAAGGCAGGGATGAGCGAGATTCAACCACGGCGAGCTTTGCCATCTCCTCATAGTGCTCAGCTTGCTCGATGAGCTTCGCCATGATGAAGATGCTCTCTTGACACATGGAAGGTTCGCCATGGCTTGGTGGTATTTTCTATTTGGGAAGTTATGGGATTGGTCGGGCGTGGAAATAGCCAGATAAGGTAGGAGCAGCGAATCATTGTTTTTTCCCCCTAATTTGTAACCTGAACAGCCGATCTCTTATCTACGAATTAAGGAGCAGCATAGTAAGACATTAGAGGAGAGAGGTTATCTATCAGGAGTATAAATAGTAAGTCTAGAAATTTAAGATTTATAATTATTTATTGAAAATTTTTTATGACCAAAACTATAATTTTACATTTATTTTAGTATTAATTAATATCATATCACTGTTTTTATCAAATTTAATGGCAAAATTGATGGAAAGAATTAGGATACATAATGTGAGGAAAAGAACTTTAATAGAACAACCTTAGGCTATCATACCAATTTAGGACACAAAAATAAGTTAAAGAACTTATGGTGGAATTTACCCCAATACTAAGTATAAATATAATTAATAATAGATTAGAAAAAAAATTTAAGAAAATTAAGTAACTATGATTTGAATCTTACGTAAAATTAGGATTCGACTTTATACAATAAAGTTTTATGATCAATAGGATAAAGAGTGGTATTTTAGTGATTAATAGTAGTATTTACCATTAACATAAAAAAGAAAAGAAGACAACAAAAAATAGAATTAAAGCAACAAAATTAAGGTAAAGTTTAAGGACAAAAACAACAAACATACAAACTATAAGTACCAAAGGTTTAGCCATTGACTTAATAGAAGAAAAAAAAAAGTGAAATTAGCAAAAGTTAGATCAACCCAAATCATGCCAAAAAACAGACAAATTGCAGCAACTAGAGTTTTGTTTTAGAATATAGAAATAATAAAAATTAATAAAATAACACAAGCAGTGAGATTTTAGTGATAAAAAATAGGGTTTAATAATTGACAAAAAAAAGCAATAAAAATGATCTTCATATAAAAAAAGAAATAGAAAAACTTCACATATTAACTGTTTAACTATTAACTTAATAAAGATATATATATATATATATATAGTGCCAAAGCCAATCAACCCAAATCATACCTAAAAGTAGTACAGTAACTAAAGTTTTGTTCTAAAAAGAAATAATAAAGGAAATCAACAAAAAATTGTTTGTGGACAAAAACAGGAAATGGGAAATATTTAAAGTATTATAGGTTTGACAATTAAATTAATAAATGTAAAAAAAATGGAAACATGGAAATGGCTGAAGCTAGATTTGTGCAGACTATACTAAAAAATAAATAATAAACTACAGTGACCAAAGTTTTGCTCTAACAACAGTAAATTTATAGAAAAAACAACAAAAAAAATTAGGGACCAAAGTTATTAGATTCGGGACCAAAACAATAAAAAATAGAACTTAAGAACTAAAATAGAAAGATTAGCAATTCAGGGATCTGATGTGTTTTACGCGAACGAGATGTGGAACAGAAAGAAACTAGAAAAATAATTATACAAGCCCTTGAAAAAGTGATCATCTCTCCTAAAGGCGAACGAACCAATTAATGGATTGTCTTTCGAATAAAGCGATCATCACGAGAAAAGTGATGGATATTTATTCACGAACAGTGAATTTCACTATTGAGTGCATGGTGGCACCCCTCACGGCTTTTAAAATATGGTAATAAAGTCCCTTTTTTATATATCTAAATGCTGCCATTATGTTCAACATTAAAATTTTATACTAGTTGGTTTTTGCATTTAGTTGGGAAATTA
Source organism: Aquilaria sinensis (assembly GCA_005392925.1). Taxonomy (NCBI): domain Eukaryota; kingdom Viridiplantae; phylum Streptophyta; class Magnoliopsida; order Malvales; family Thymelaeaceae; genus Aquilaria; species Aquilaria sinensis. Next base: position 221,232 of record SMDT01000373.1, on the reverse strand, counting down.
CCATAATTTCCTATCATCTGGCCTAACTTACATTTTCTAAATGCTGCCATTATGTTCAACATTAAAATTTTATACTAGTTTAGGTTTTTGCATTTAGTTGGGAAATTACCATAATTTCCTATTATCTGGCCTAACTTACTTTTTTTTTTTGTGAAAACCTAGACTTTATTCTCTCCATTTTTATATTGTTTAACAACAGTTTCAGAAACTCTAATTTAAATTATTAATAACTATGTTTTAGTAATTTTAAGTTATTTAATATTTTATTTATAGTTAACTAAAATTTAAAAGATATATTTTTACATCTATAGGTAGGAAAATTTGATAATTTAAAATTTTTAAACTATAAAAAAGATATTGAAGAGATTGAAATTAATAAAAATGGTATCATGCTATTTACATTAGGGTCCTAAACTTATTAACAATTCTGTTTAATCCTAAACCTAGTAAAATTGTTTTATTTTGGATCATCACCAGATGGAATCCATTAACTCAAAGTAATTGTCTAACACAAATTTTTAAAATTTTAATTTAAAATATTCTAAAATTGTACTTTGTAATTCATTAACTTAGAGTAATTGTCTAACACAAGTTTTTAAAATTCTAATTTAAACTAGATACATGTATTAGGGCTCAAAATTCTCCTTATGGTAGTCATCCCCTTTGGATGCATTTGTTGCTAGCTAGGAGCTGAGTCCGCTATTGGGTATGCCCAGTTTCTGAGACGAAAAGTATCTTTTTGATCATTCGAATTTATTACAAAAAGAAAAAAAGAATAGTGAATATGCTAGGAACTAAAATAAAATAATAAACAAAACAGGTCAAACTATTGAAAAAGAGGAACATATTTTAAGAGAAAAAAATGACCTACTACCAAATTGGACGCTTTTCTAAAATTGTTTTTCCACCTGGTAAGAAAATGTCCAAGTTTGGAACTTGGTGTTGGAAGTGATTTATTTGGGTTACAATTGGGAAGTGGCATAAGGCAAGCCAATTTCTATGTCTTTATCTACGTACCACCAAACTTGTTTGTAATTGAGAAAATTACAAAATCCTCATGTAGTTCGATTTAACCTATACTTTATTCCATTATTTTTAAAAAGTTACACTCTACTCCTTATTTGCTTTGCAATATTTGATAACTTCTGAAGCGCTAATTTAAATTGTTTGATAATCATATTATAGTAATTTTAAGATTTTAATTTTTTTTATAGTTAACTGACCTTTAAAAGATACTAATATACATTTATAAGGAAGAAAATATATTTACAAAATGAAAAAAAAAACTAATAATTTAAAATATTTATTAATTATAAAAAAATATTTGAGATATTAAATTTAATGAAAGATAACTATTGTATAATTTAAATATAATTTTAAAAATTATCATAAAATAATATAAAAAATTAAAAATTAAAAATTAAAAATAAGGGACAACTATAGATCTACTGTGTACGTTAAAATGATAATTGTAAATTTTTCTTTAAAATTTGTACCCTCCATGGCTCAGAGTTTGACAGAGATCGGCTGCTGGAGCCTCGGTCTTTGTCTGTGGTGTTCAATGTGCATGCATGGGCAATTGGACCCAGGCAGCAACAATGAGGTGCCCCACAAAGGTAGTGCAGGGGGGCCCTAAATTCCAAGGTCACAAATTGCATAAATCAGAAACAGGCGCTCTCAGCCGAGTGGAGTGTACTTCAAGAAAGGGCAGTGTACACGCTAGATGTTACACAGCTAGCCTAGACAAAACCATTCAAAGACGGGGCCTAGGAAGTAGGGCCTTTGATTGGACGCAATTATCCTTAAAAATGTTGTCACATTTCTCTCCATGAGTAGTGTTCAAAGCAATGCTTTATATAAGGAACCCTTTTCTTTCCCCCCCAGTGTCGAATTTCGCATCATTTCTAACCATGAATTTTCTCCTTTTGCTCACACCGTCACACAAAAAAACAATCTTGAAATCATCTATCTAAATTCTACTTCTGTAATAAATTTATTCTTCTATAAAAAATTCATTAATTTTTATAAGTAGCTAAATCATTATAAAAATTATGTATATTTCTAATATTAAAAAAATGTTATTAACAGACACAACAATATAAATGTACAGAAGTAGTTAGTCTCTCTAAATGACTAACAAATAATTGAAAGTGTAAAACGTAAAAAATTTAGTCATTGCTTTAAAGTGATTGAGTAACAACTATCATTGAAGTGACTGAAAGTTTCAATTACATAAATGAGCAACTGAAAGGTTCAGTCGCTTCACCCATTTTTTGATTGTTTTTTATTTCTCTTTTAGTTGCTTCGAATAATTGAGAAGCAATTGAAAGTGTCAGTTGTGAAAACTCTAATTATTGGTATAGTGCAACTGAGTAGGGAATATCTCGAAGTGACTGAAAATTGCAATTACTTAAATAAGCATTTGAAAGAATCAGGCTCATAAAAAATGTAATTGAAAGATTCAGTTGCATAAAGGAGCAGCAAAAAAAATTCAATTGCATGAAAGAGTAATTGAAAGGATCAGTCGCTCCACCTATTTTCCAATTCTTTTTCGTTTCTCTTTCATTTTTATTTCCTTGTCTGTCATGAAATGCAATTAATTGAAAAAAGATGAAGGGTTAAGGAGAAAAAAAAAACAAGACTCAAGTAACAAAAGTTACGGCCCTGTTTAGTTCATGAAAATTTACTAAAAATTAGAAAATGAAAAGAAAACGTGTTTAGCATATGAGTTTTCTTTTTCTATTTTTTTGAGAAAACAATTTTCCAAATTGTGAAGAATTGGAAAACATTGTTTTTAATGTTTTCTAAATTTTCCATCGCGTATCCTGCTCGCGATTTCCCATCCTCTTTCACCGTCGGACACCCATCACGGACTTACGGACTAAGTTCTCCCTTAGAGTCGCCACCTGACTAATCGCCTAGTCACCATCGCCCAACCAGCTTCCTCGGAATCAACAACCAGCAACAATCGGAATCGATAACCAACTTCGTCAGAAATCGGGTCAACGTGAAAATTACAATCGGGCCATTTTCCTTGCTTCAAACAGCGAAATTGATTATCAGCAACATGACACAAAGCCACAGTATTGGTTGGCAACGAGCGATTCATTGATTAAAGATGACGACAATATTTGAGTGTCGTGCTTTGGGATGATGAAGATGGTAGCTTAGATGTGAGGAATAAAAATGTTAGGACATAATCGGCATAAAGTAAAAAGTTGGGGTCTGACTTTGGATTTTTTCTTTTTGCACTTTTGCAGCTGATAGACTTAGGGAAAATTGCTATTTATAGTGCATAAACTTTTCTTAAACTTTCAAAAAGGGGCTAAACTTTTCTTATTTATGTGTATGCATAATATCATCTTTATTATAGTGAAACAAGTAAACATATTTTCCAATAAGCTCTTAGAAAACTGTTCATAAAAAATGAAAACTAGAAACAAAAAATAAAAAAAAACTATTTTTCACAACTAAACGCCGCCTACATATCTGACAATTAAGTCTGGTAAACTACGCTTTGCTCCTCTCTCTCTCTCTCTCTCTCTCTCTCTCTGCGTTACAAGCCACAGGCCCGCACCAGGCTTTTCTTTCTTTCTGTGCGAAACACTTTCGCACAGTTAGCAGTCATGCTCTTCTTCTCCCTTCGTTTTCCGTCGCCACGCTCTACCCGGTTTTGATCCGTCTTTGTGAAGCTCCTCATCGCCTCAGTTTTTACCTTGATCGTTTAGCAAAAAGGAGAGGGAGCTCATCTGCTTGGTGGATACAGCGGAGCTGGGAGGACGGCAGGGCAAATTTTGCCAGCGGTCGCCTGAGCAGACTTCCTTGCCGCCTTTGTGGCCAGCCCCAGCTGCATCCTTAAAACCTTCCATCCGGTCAATTTCCTAGCAGGCGATGGTCAATTTGTTAAGAAGCCAACCAGGGGTTAGGGGAAAATGAGCAGGTGAACCGGTCTAGAAGGAAAGAAGTTTAGAGTGAGATGAGAGATTTTGAGATCTGGAGTACAAACATAAAAAATTTAGACTGGGATGAGAGATTTTGAGAACCAGAGATAAAAAATTTAGAGAATAAAAAACCTAATCGAACGATCAGAAGAAGTTTAAAGAGGTTAAATGAAAGTAAATGTAATGTTGCCAACTGAATGTTTCAATCATTGTGAGTCGCGCCTATATAAGCCCCACAAACAGGTGACTGAGAAACGATTAAATGGGTATGGTGACTAAAATTCAGTTGCCCAGTCATTTTTTCACATTTCTTTGATAATGTGGAATAACAAACATTCAACTTCATGTTTCTTAGTGAAAATTGTTAAAGATGTATTTAAAAAAGCTCTTTTAAACTAAATCTATTTAATTTTAATTAGTGTTTAGTGTCGGAGTTTAATAATTTTTTTAATAATACATTTCACCTTTAATAATTTAGAGTAGTCTAAATTTTATTAGTATTAGCTAACCCAATACATCATGTTTGGAAGAAGTGTTTTATAAAATGAGATGTTGTTGATAAAGCAATCGTCCCAGAGGCCTCAGTTCCTTGGAATTTGTAGCATCAACTTAATACCATGTTAGCAAAGTGATCAATGTGCTTGTTGAATAGTCCGACCGGCCAATCCGGCTTCTTTATATTTTTTCGCTAGTTTTGCTGTCTCTCTCTATTGATACTGTGTTATTTGTCTGAGCCGACCTCCGGCAATGTGGAAGAGCTTTTGCCCCACCATTTCAAGCCGACCTTTGGCAAGACGGATGAGCTTTTGCACCACCATTTTAAGGGCGGACGAGGTTCAGTTGCTGCGTAAAATGTTTCGCAGTAAATGTGCAAAAAAACTTGCTAGAGACTAGCCACGGAGGTCAAAGTGAAAGACTATGGCTAGTGATGCTTCAAACACCAATTTCTCACAATATCAATTGACAAAAAAGGAGAAAAGGAAAGAGGGTTGAAACCTCTTACTTGTCCATACTGTGTGTGGTATTAACTATAAAAACAATGAACTTTTTTGGTATAAAAATATTCAACACACAAGTTCCTATTCTCTCTCACAAAAAAAAAAAACATTAATTGGAAGCCTTTAAATTCAAACGATTTGGGCGTTAGTGTCGAGTAAGCAAAATTCGTATTTCACTTTCTAGTTTTCATAGGAAAGGATTTTTTTTTCAGGAAAAAATATAAAAACAAGCTAAAGAAAATATATCTAAAACTAATAACAAATTGAATTCGATGGCCAGCATCCTGAAGCCCCAAAAGAAAAAGAAATGGGTGATGAAGTAGAGAAGAAGATGGATGGACAACCTGCATGAGACGCAATTTAATGGGCAGGGAACGGAGTGGGAAAGCAAAACTAACACCACTGTCACCATCATGCAGTGCAGGTCGGGCTGTTAAATGCCAATAAAATAAAGGGTTAACTATAATTTACTCCACAATATTTAAATAATATTACACTTTATCTCTATCTTACACTTTAACACTTAAAAAATTGTTTTACATACACTTTAACACTTAAAAAATTGTTTTACATTTATGGAAAAAAATTTGATAATTTAAAAAATCAACTAACCGTAAAAATACCATACAAACTAAAATTATTGAAAGATAACTAACTTATCATTTAAATTTAAGATTTTAGAAATTATTGTTGTACAATATAAAAAAAATAGGTGCAAGATGTAATTTTTTTTTTAAATAAGAGAGGATAAAATGTAATATCACCAAAACCTTGAGAATGTAAATTGTACTTAACCCAAAATCAAAAGCTAAAGTCCAGTATATATGGTAATTGCGTCAGTGGCCCTTAAATTTTTATTATTATTCTATTTTGGACTATAATCTCAAAATATTGCGTGAGAAGTCCTCAACCTCAATTTATTGTTCCATTTTAGACATTTGGATGAAGAAAAGTGTTAAAATTGATAGAACTGAGCATGTGACACGCCAACATGTAGCAATTGGGCATGGTGACACAATGAATCAACTCTAGCAATGATGTGGAAAAGTAAGAAACAAAATTAAAAAAAAAAAATGGAATCCTCCCCTAACCTCACCCATTCGTCTCCCTTCCATTACCGTCATTCTCCATCCTTGAATCGCCCATCCGCCATATCACCGCCTCCTGCTTCCTTCCCTACCTAACCCGAAGTCCTCCCCCCGCCTTTCCCAAGGATGTTGTTCATTGTGCCCAGCATGTCGCTGCGTATGCCATAACATCTATTGCTCCATTCACATCAAAAGTATCAAACGCATCAAATGACATCATACACAAAACCGATAAGAACCCATCGCAAAATCACAAAATCAATGAGAACCTATTGTAAAATTGCCAAGAAATCACAAATCTGATTTATGCATCAAACGCATTAGAGGCAATGAAAAAAGGCCAAAGAGACAACTTTATGCTTTTCTAGAAACCCTTTAGTAGTTTGGCCTTAGTTGGGCGAAGGTAGATTGTAGGCGAACTCAAACTAAGAATGGTGACGGGTTCTTCTTTAATCAAAATGAGACGCTATAAGTTTAGGAAAAAAAGAAAATATCTCAAGATGGTCGGACTCCATGGAGAATACCTAGTCAATTTCACGGTTCTTGGGTACGAACATGGTGCCCATTTGGGGTGGCGAGCCATTGGCTGAAACGGGCGAGTTAATAATAGCAACTTGAAGGTGAAAGTGAATTATGGTAGCTTTGGGGGCGAGGATAGTGAAAGAGATGAAGTGAATGGGTTTCAATTTTTTTTTAATCCCTATTTCTTCATTTTGCACATCATTGCTAGAGTTAATTCATTGTACCACTAAGGCAATCGCCCTATGCTGGCATGGCACGTAGTCAGTTTTGTTAAGTTTAACATTTTCTATGATTCAAAAGTCTAAAATAGAACAATAAATTAAAGTTGAGAACTTCTCATGAAAGATTTTGAGGTTATAGTCTAAAATAGAACAATAATAGCAAATTTAGGGGCCATGGACATAATTAACTCCATTGTATCACACCCTTCCTCTATGTGACAAAGCTGATAATACTAATAAAAGAAAAACAGCCGCTTAACGGAAAATGAATATATCAGTAATTTTGGTTGATATTGTTGTTTAGTTTTGATTGTCTGATTGCTTGAAAAAGCTATTGGGGGATCAGCTCTAGAACCATGGTTTCAAGTTTGGAGGTAGGATTTAAATTTTTTTAATATAAAATTTATATATAAAAATAATTTTATTTAAATTATAGGAAAAATATACTAAAATTATAGTTTGAGCCATAGTCATTTAGTAAATACACTAGAAATATTGGAACTTACCAATTTCAATCTTCATAGTCATATAGCAATTTTAACATGAAATCCACTAAAATTAATAATAAAAAATGATAAATAAATAAGAAAAGCTGAAAAAATAACATGTGGAAATTGAGTAGTAGGTGGCATAGATAATGGAAAAATTACAATTGCAAGTTCTAACTTTCAAAATTTGCTATGGTGACCATGAGACTCTTTTTGTTAAATGTAACAATAAAGATTCTATACTAGCTAGACAAATAAGAAAGTCACCATCAAACCAACTAGATTAAAATCAATAAACATACAAGTGAAAAATAACACAAAAAAAAAAAAGCAAAAATTGCTACCTATTGCTCTCTGGCTCTCCATTACTGCAAGCTCTTCTTTTTCTCAGTTTTTTTGTGAGATTTCTCTATCTCGACTTCTTATGCCAAAAAATAAAGTATATTTTATAGCTTTTATATGTAAGTTAATATGAGCACTTATTTTTTCCTCAGATCCTAAGCCAATTCCAACTCAGTAACAAGAAAATAAAAAAAAATGTGGCTAATACATTAATATTCGGTGTAAATTTTTATATCAAAAATTAAAATTAGTATTTTTTTTACTTTCTTCACTCTTTTGTGTTGTTATATACTCTATCTGTTCCAAATTCTTTACACCATTCACTTTTCAATAATTAATCTATGATTTTTTATTTTTAACATTTTAGCATATAAATGAAAAACATTTATATATAAATGATAAATTAAGGCCTATAGTTTTTTTTTTTTAGGAAACACCACGAAGGTTGTAGAGTTTATTCCATCGAAATTAGCCCAGCGGCACTTACATACGAAGTCACGGGCACTTATGAGTATTCATCACTATACTTTTTAAATATATATTTTTTATTTTTTTTCCAACAAACAATATTATGAATAAATTTAAATCAAATTAGTCAAAAAAATCAAATAAAGTAAAGAAAGTGAGACGAATGGATTTTTTTTTTACTATTTAATTTTATAAATAATTCATTCTACACACACACACACACACACACACACACACATGTGTGTGTGTGTGTGTGTGTGTGTAGAGAGAGACAGAGACAGAGACACATGTGTGTGTGTGTGTGTGTGTGTGTGTGTGTGTGTGTATGTGTAGAGGGAGATGGAGACAGAGATAGAGAGAAATATTTGAAGCCCAAATACACAGGGATCCCTTTTAGCTCCATCTATTTGGAGGATATCATATTGTTACATGCGTTGTGTGTAGCAAGCTCTTTTTTTTTTTTTCCCTACTGTAGTGTGAATAAGCTCCTTAATCGTTTATTCTTGCTTAGAATAAACCTAGTAGACTTAATTGTTATGCAGGGTGAAGGCTGAATAATAATCTAAGCAAGGTTGAAGTGATACTTAAGTTAGATAGTATTATGGGCCTAGGTCCAATTAGGTTGCATGATACAATTAGCAAGAAATTACCATTGTAATTATTGGGACTTAAACTCTTTAATTACCTTAATGTTAAAAGGGGTGCACCTTAGAGCATCTCCCACAGCTTCCCCATTTTGCAGTTTTTCTCCGTTTTAGGGAATATGAAGCCATTTTTCACTCCAACAGTTTTCCCATCCTATTCTCTAAAATGGAGAATGAGATGAAAGAGAAGATCTCATTCCCTATTTCTGCAGAAACTCCAAAAAAATTTTGGGAATGAAAAATAACATTCTCTTTTTTTTCGTAAAAGTTGTCCTATTTATTATTCACAACAATTAATTCATAATTTTATTTTTTAAAAAATTTTTTATAGAAATATAAACTTTTTATATGAAAATAGTATCTTAAAGACTCTATTTTGTAAATTTATTTTTTTAAAAAAAATTATAGTACAAATTAATATGAATATTTTCAAGTCAGACTTTAGTTAAAAAAGTTAAAATAGTCATTTTTTGTGAAACAAAGGTAGTAAATTTTTATATTTTGCACAATATTTAATTATCAACAATTATTTCATTTTTTTTCAAAATTTCTTATAGAATTATATATTTTTTTTTGTGAAAATTGAACCTAAAGACTCTATTTTATAAACATAATTTTTAGAATTTTTTTATAATATAAATTAATATAAATATATTTAAGTCAAATTTTAGTAAAAAGGGTAAAAGAGTCATTCTTTGTAAAACGGAAGGAGTAATTTTTTTACATTTTTAATAATATTTAATTATACAATAATTAATCTAGTCATTAATTTGAATTTGCTTTAAATCCATAATATTTAATTGCTATGTAATAAATACAAAATTCTACAAAATAGGGAAGCTGTTGGAGTTTGAGCAAAAAAATTATAGAGATTTTACTTTTTGCTTCCTCATCTTATAGAAATTTTGGGGCTGTTGGAGATGCTTTAACCGACTAATCTGAACTTGAGTGCTTCGTCATTTTAGTGAAGGCGGTAGTAGTTTGGTAACTGAAAACTTCAAATATTCGATACGGTTTGCGAGATACAACACAAAAAATTTATTATCAGTTTCTCTATAACAATTTTGGATGGTTAGGGTACAAAATTGAGGTGGAAATTAAAAAAGAAAAAAAAGCAGAGGATTGACCTTGGTGCCGTGCAAATCATAAAGGCATAGGTCCATATGTTGTCGAAACTGGGCCCAGTAGTTGATATGAAGAACTGTTTGGACAAAGTTACAGCGTTGGGTTCGCTCGTATGTTAATGGGCCAATGGAGCAATATTAAGAACAGTAATTTAAACAATTTCAAAAAACTTTTAGCCGGTACCTCTTGGACCTAGGAGCTCAATCTTTTAGATAATACGGAGATTGAAAAATAACAATAAATTTCATTAAAAAAAAACAACAAATGCATATTTTAATATAAATTTTGGGATAAATTGATGGGAAAAAAGTACAAAAATAAAGTTTAATTAGACCAGTTCAAAACAAGCCTCTATTATTTCCAATATACAAAGGCAGAGCCGGAAAACCAACCAGCAAATTGTAGATACAGGCATATAGCAGTTTTATGATATAGATTATAATACAAAACTAAATTAGTGTAGTAGTAAACCAAAGAATATCGCTTCTTTTTTGGATTAAGGAAAAACATTTGCAAGATGCATGAATTGAGATGATGATATATGAAATTAAGTTCTTATTATATGAAATTGAGATAATGATGATGTGTGAAATTTGGTTTCCATTGTATGAAAATGAATCTTTTACAAACTGTTGCAAAATAGTCCAACAGGATCATTTGTAGTTGAACAAAATAAATAATTATCATAGTTATCGTTTATCTAAAATTTAAGGGGGGAAAAAAGAAAGTTACAAATAACAAAAATAAATATATGCATCATTATCTTTCTCCATAGTGTTGACTTCGGTTGCCGAACTTATCCAAATCATTTAATGGAACAAAACATAGTATTGGGACCGTGATGTACATGCACCTAAAGCATATCAGACACGACACAATCAAGATATTTAGTAATATTACCATTAAGTATACAGTAACCTGTAAATTAAAATAAATTAAAGAACTTGGACAAACTCAAACAATCTAGGGGCAATGACATAGGAAGGACACATATTCATGTATATGTACACGAAACCTCCCAATCTTTAAAAAAAAAAAACATTAGCCGGACTGTGGAAGTTTCTTTCTACCCCACGCTGGAGCGGCCGAAAACCTTTAAGAGAACTGGAGCTATCAATAGACACAGTTAGAGGTCTTGTCACTCATGCGTTCAATAATCTTATAACACATTACACATGGAATTGTACATCCTTTTTTACGTAAAAAAAAAAAAATCTTTTTTACAAAACGAAAAGGGAAAAAAGGAAAAAGAAATTGTGATACAGATAAATAGCAGTACTAAAATGTGCACATGTGATGTCGCCAAAAAATAGGAGCACACGCCTAAGACATTAACAAGTTGAAAACCACACCAGAAGGCGGTCGTATCAAAATCATGCACCTAATTACCGCCTTGACATGGACAACCTTCTTCCAGTAGCATCCCACTCCAATCAGCAATCCAAGTTGAAACCTAACAATATCCTTTCTGACAGACTAGATGCTTACCCAAAATGGAAAACTGGCATCTCACTTCCTTCTATGTCCCACAATCACAATTTTGGCTAAATTTTGAAAGTAGAATTAAGTAGAAATATTTGTTCCATTTGTTGATACCCAGTAGGGCTGTTATCGAACCGAGCCGAGCCCGAACACCTGGGGCTCGAGCTCGGCTCGTTTAAGTTTGGTAGGTGTTCGGGTTCGGGTTCGGGCTCGACGAGCTCGAGGAAATGGTGCTCGAGTTCGGCTCGGTATGATGTTCGAGCTCGATTCGAACGTTTGAAATGTTCGAAAAATCTGCTTTCCGTCTCCATCAGTGGTAATGGGGGGCTTCGAACCAAAAGTCCTAAATCTTTATTTCTCATTGTTAGTTGGTCCCTTAACCTCAATATTATTGCATTGCTCGTTGCTGCTTCCTGATCGTGATGAAAACTCCGGCCGCCGATGGCCTGCAGAGAATGGAACCTGAGGCTATTTCACGATTTCTAGCTTGCTAGCCCGATTTTACGATTTGTTATTTGTTATTTTTAGGTTTCTCGTTTTATTTACTTTAAATTATTAATAATATATTATTAATATTTATATTATTATATAGGTTCGATAGGTTCGAAAACATATCGAATCGAATACTAACATATTCGAGCTCGATTCGATAAGAGATTCGAATAATAAAAATGGTTCGAGCTCGTATTCGAAGTTCGTAAAGCTCGGTTCGTTAAGTCCAATTTCGAGCTCGAATTCGAATAGTTCGACAAATGCTCGGTTCGATAACAGCCCTAATACCCAGTATATTGTGTCATACAGCATATATATACAGTGGCCATTTTAAATTTACAAAAACGGATTTTCCAACCACTAATTACCTTTTATCATGCCATTAATTAGAGGAACTAATAAGGCATTTAGTACGTTTAGGGAAAGCTAACACCTATACATGTTTCCATCATTCTCATGGTGATTTTTGATAACCTGGCGGCTGATTAGCTCATGATGGTTGCTGTTTGCCGTCGTAGATACAATTTGTATGTTATTGTTTAATCATTTCTGACGCACAACTATAGGTTTAGTAGAAGTTACAAACTGTGCGTGTTATTATTATTATTTGCAATTTTTAGTCGCCAAGTGGTGTACTTCACAATGTACATGTTTTCCACGTGACGTTTTTACAAATCATATGCACGTGATATGATGTTGACTCCTGTTGCGGCCCATTGATACAATTGGGCACGTGCTGAATATATAGGGGACGGTTGTACTTGTATCTTTGGTTGTTTTCTTAAATTCCGGTTCTGTTTTGCTAGCCCGAATTGTACTGTGTACAGTCAAAATCGCAAGGTTGGTTTGACCATTGGCAAAGGTAAATGCTCTGCTTTCCGTCTCCATCAGTGGTAATGGGGGGCTTCGAACCAAAAGTCCTAAATCTTTATTTCTCATTGTTAGTTGGTCCCTTAACCTCAATATTATTGCATATTGGCCTCAGGGCTCTATAATTTATTGCGCATAATGTCTTCCATCTTTAAGTTTATAATTTATTATATATTAGTCTTCTAACCTAATTAGTTAAGATTGAATTGATATAGAAATTAGATTTACAAAGAAAAAAACTTGATAGTTTAAATGGTCAATTAATTGTCAAAAAATTATGACACATATTTAATTTGTAGAAATACAACTACCAAACAATTTAAATTAAAATTTAAAAAGTTGACATCATATGATTATATGAGAGTTAAAATTCAAATTATTTGGTAATTATTTACCTATAAATTTAATTTATATCGTATTTTTTTATAGTTAATAAATCATTTAAATTATCAATTTTCTCTCATTGTTTATCAACTTAATGTGCTAATTTAGTTTTTTAAGACTAGGAACTAATATATAGTAAATTATAAAGATTAGAGACCAATATATAAAAAAATGGAGATTCAAGATAAATTTACAATAAAAATTAAAAAATTGGGACTTTTGATGCAATTTATCCTTGCAATGTGTTCAGAATTAAGCTTGTGTTTAATTGGCATCTTGTGGAAATATGCAAACTAATGTACTTCTTTAATGTTGGAAGCACGAGGGTTCAAACTAATATATATGGCGAGCACCGTATCTAGAGAGACCGAGACTCCGAGAGGCAGTCATGTGTTTTGGTCTCTCTCGTGTCTTGTAACTTATATTTACAGGGTAATGTTGACATTTGCATTTATTGGTCAGAAATTTGTGGGACGTAATTTAATAAAGGCCTAAAACCCCTTTTGCGCTATAAACTTTCTCAATTTGGATTTTCTACTCCTAAATTTTAATCTAAATACACTCACCCCTCAAACTTTAGGAATTAGTATCTTTTACCCCTCAGCTCACTTAGATAGCTATTTAGATTATATGAGAACTAAAAGAAAGATAAAACGAGAGATGAAGAACTGACTAGTCATTTTTCCCACATAAATCTCTAGGTTTGTGAATGAGTTGGATATTAGAATTAAATAAATTGTATTTTTATATGCAGAATGCTAGTTGAATCGTGTAAATTATATAAGGTCGGTGGTTCCCTAAATTGTTTGAATCGAGAATATTGAAACAGATAATCGAAACAATGTAAAAATTTGAGTTAAATGATTAGCGAGCCCTTTATCTTTTGTTTTATCTTTATTTTGGTCCCCATATAACAAAGTTATTTAAGTGGGTTGGAGAGTAAAAGATACTAATTTTTGAATTTAAAGAGCGAGTGGAGCTGAGTCAAAATTCATGAAGTAAATGATCTGTGTTGGCAAAATTCAGGAAAGATTCTTCAATGTAAGTTTCTTTTCTATGCTTCCTAAAATTGCTGTTCTGCCTTTGTATATCACTTTTTTTTTTCAGCTCAACTAGATACCACATCATTTTCATATTAGCTGATTTCTTCGATTGTTTTTTCTTACATAGTTTTAGACAAAGACTTCAACTTTCGGGTAGAATTGCAAAACATCGTGTGGTTTCGCTTGCCTGGGTGTGAGACACATGGTATACGAGTTTACACAAGTCTTCATATTTTCTTACTTGGTATGCTGGGTTATTCTACTGTATTTCACATATTAATGCTTTTCATAAGTTTACCACAGCATACAGAGGCACATGGGTGGGAATTTTTTTTTCATTTTTCATCAAAGTACCATATACACATGTATAAAATAATAAAATATAATTAATATACATATTTTGATATATTTGAAGTTACCTAGAACGAGAACATCATATTTTGAGCCATGTATGAGCTCAAAATGGTACTCCATTAGAAAATATAATGTTATTATTAGGGTATTATTTTTTTTTATCGTGTATCAATAAATTATTTTTTTCTAAATGATATTCATTTTATGTTAGATATTTTATTTTTTAGTATTTTTCTATAAAAACTCTTATATATATTTTATTCATATTAGGGAAATTATGATGAAAATAATTAGAATATATATAATAAAATGAAAAATATATATTTTATATAACTTATCTTAAATTATAAACACACACTTTTACACATGAAATTAGTAATGATATGTCATGTGGTATATTATAAATACACATATTACATATACACCTAGTTCGTTTTAACTTGAGTAAATTAGCTCCAAAATGATTTATTTTTATTCTGATGTCTTTTTTACTATGAACTAATTTTAATTAAAAGTCAATATTATGTAGTAAGAATAATCCATCGAAAACACAAATTTGTAATCTTACTAAATTTTATAATTTTTTCTAGTTTAAGGAATTAAAAAAAATTCATAAAAATTTATCAACATTATGAAATTTGACTTTTAAATAAATTATTATATCTATATAATATTAACTTTAAAATGAAATTGATTTTAGGTAAAAAAATATAAAAATAAAAATAAGTCAGTTGACTTAAGTTAAAACAAATTGGCTTGTAATTTATAAGATGAAGTATACCTAATCGTAACAATGTTGAATATCTTAATTTTAGGTGATTATATCTTTTAGTAATTTTGTAGAAAAAATTAAATGTGAATTCTTTTGTGGACAAAATTCATTCTCACAATCGTTTTCTACTTTCTATATGTATCCATCAATGTCCTCGGGCTTGTCAGATCAGGTAAGCGTTGTTGGTGATGGAAAGATACATCACACATGTCATCAAAGGATGTGTAATGTATTTATCATTAAGATGCATTACTCGCACAAGGATGGTGACAAGAAAGACAAGACTATTAAAAGATTTATGAGAATGCATGTGAATTAAGATATCTTTATCTGCTTGTTTTTTATTGGTAATTACTCATAATTAGCAAGTGCTTTCTTATCGTGATATGATTATCGTGTTTGGCAGTGAAGAAATTTTTTTTTTTTGAGAAACTTTGTACATCAGTGATTTGATACTCCATATATTTCTTATCTCTACAGTGATTTTGAGGCAAAAAAGGTTTTGTAGCAGCTATATCTTAGCTTTGAAAGATTTCATTATTTTGTATTGAGTTAATTACAATTTACACATAAAATTTAGGTAAAATTATACTTTATACTTTCTATTTGAGAAATATATATTTTGCTACTAACTCACCCTCAACTCTCTTTATATAATTCACTTTCATAAAAAAAGTGACAAAATTGCCTGTCACTAAAACTATCTCTCTCAGTTTAAAATACTACCCTCAATCCCGCTGCCACCATTTTCAGAACTTCCATCATTACTCACAATTGCACAAGTGTAAAAAACAAATATGCAACTTGTCTAAAGAAATTGGGAAAAGTGTATGAACAAGTATATATAAGTGTCTGCAATAATATACAAACTATTTATTTTTTTTAATAACATGCAAACTATTTGTTCTCTACCAAAATAATATAAAAATATGTAGAATTTTTTGAATAGATATGTTTAAGCATCTACAGAAATATGTTAAAGTGTCTGAGTAATATGTAAATAATTTATTATCTTAAAAAATGAAAGTGTTTAAATCAATAAGTAAAAATGTCTAAATGACTATGTAAAAGTGTTTAAATATAACATGGAAAAGTGTATGAATAAATATGTTAAAGTGTTTACAATAATATATAAAAATATTTGAAGCAATATGCAAATAATTGATCTTCAAAAAGTGAGAATGTCTACAATAATAAACGAAAATGTCTGAACAAATATGAGAAAATGTCTAATTCAAAATGTAATAGTGGCTAACAATATGTAGAAAGATTGTTAGCTTTAAATTTAAAAGTGTCTGAAAAAAAAAATCAAAATATCTAAATAATTATATAAAACTATCATAACAAATATTCTTTTAGTATTATAAGCAAACTAGGACATAAATCACCAAAACCGTTTTCTGACTTTTATATAATATGTAAATGTGTAGAAATTTTTTAATATATATGTTTAAGCGTCTACAGAAATATGTTAAAGTGTCTAAGTAATATGTAAATAATTTATTATCTTAAAAAATGAAAGTGTTTAAATCAATAAGTAAACATGTCTAAATGACTATGTAAAAGCATTTAAATATGATATGGAAAAGTGTATGAATAAATATGTTAAAGTATTTACAATAATATATAAAAATATCTGAAGCAATGTGCAAATAATTGATCTTCAAAAGGTGAGAATGCCTACAATAATAAACGAAAGTGTCTAGACAAATATGACAAAATTTCTAATTCAAAATGTAATAGTGACTAACAATATGAAGAAAGATTGTTAGCTTTAAATTTAAAAGTATTTGAAAAAAAATCAAAATGTTTAAATAATTATATAAAACTGTCATAACAAATATTCTTTTAGTATTATAAGCAAACAAGGACATAAATCACCAAAACCGTTTTCTGACTTTTATACATAGAAACAGGCAATCAACGAGAACAATTTTCGATGGGGGAGACAACAAGAAACAGGCGACCAACAATGAAGATTGGGAAGATTGACAAGAAATAAGCAATTGATGGCGTAAGAGTAAGGAAGATGGGAAGATCATAGGCCTTTGATCCTAACGATGACGCGAATTGGAGATCAAAGTCCGGAATGGTGCTATTTGGTCACCGGCAATTCAGAGATTGGAGTTCGGAGTGGTGCCATTGGAGATTGTTGGGGGTCGATTCAATCACTGGCACTTGATACGAAATGAAGAAAGGTGGCGATTGGCGGCGAGATCATCAGAACAAAAAGGGAGAAGAGCAATGACGATGAAAGAGAGAGAAAACAATTTGAGCAATGGCAAAAAGATGGAGAAAGAGAAACAGTTTGAGAAAGGAAATTTTGGGCGTTAAAATTATAAAATAACTACTATATTTAATTAGACATATGTCCATAATATCTATAGTGCATGTTAGTTCCATATATTGAAAAATTATTGGAAAGTTACAAAAACTCCCATGTGGTTTGGTCAAACCTACAGTTTGCCCCATCTATTTTGAGAAACCTACACGTTGCCCCCTATCTTTTTTATACTCCCTGATAACAACTTTTGAAACTGTATTTAAATTATACGATAATCATATTTCAGTAATTTCAATTTGTTCAGTATTTTTTTATAGTTAATAGACATTTTAAACTATCAATTTTTCTTTTCTGTAAATGTACTTTCCTACTTGTAATTATATATCAGTATTTTTTAAAAGTCAGTTGATTGTGAAAAAAATATCAAAAATCTTGAAATTACTATAATATTATTACCATACAGTTTCAAAAGTTGTTATCATGTAGTATAAAAAATATAGGGGGCAAAGCATAGGTTTTTCAAAATAGAAGAGGCAAACTGTAGGTTTAACCAAACCATAGGAGGTTTTTGTAACTTTCCAAAAAATTATCGGTCAGATTTGGTTGAGTGTGTCACAGCTTGATCACAAACAAGAAATTCCAATTAGTTGAAGCAATCCAAAAACTAAAGGTGAATTCATTTTAGCTCAAGTCAGCTTAATTCAAAATGACTTACTAATTTTTTTTAATTTTTTTAACGTGGAAGTAATTAATTTTTTTAACGTGGAAGTAATTTTATTTAAAAATGAGTATTATGTAGGTGTAATGATTAATTAAAAAAATAATTTTTATAATCTTACTAAATTTTTATAAAATTTTCTAGTTTTAGGCACAAAAAATAAAAATTCATAAAAATTTAATAACATTATGAAAATTCATTTTTAAATGGAATCTTGTATCTATATAAAAATTAGCTTTCAAATAAAATTGGTTCTAGGCAAAAAAAATGTAAGAATGAAAATAAACATTTCTGGATTAAGTCAATTTAAGTTAAAATGAATTGGCTCTAATACTCTTAATTTTATCATAAACACTTGATTAAGAGCAAAAAGTTTTAACTTAAGCTAATTTAATCTAAAATATTTTTTTTATTTTTACATGTTTTTAGTTTGGAACTAATTTCATTTGAAAGCCAATATCATTTAGGTGTAATAATTCACTGATTGCAAAATTTTTATGAAACTATTAAATTTTTATGAATCTTTCCTTTTTAGTCATTAAAAAATAAAAATTTATAAAAATATAATAACATTATAAAAATTTTATCTTGAATAGATTATTCCACCTACATAATATTGAATTTTAGATAAAATTAATTTTGAGAGAAAAAGTTGTAAAAATAAAAATAATCTATTTTAGATTAAGTTAACTTAAGTTAAGATGAATTGGTATATTCAATGTGTCACAAATTAATTTTTAAAATTAAGTGTTTTAAGGTATCGTTCAGGAACATATTTTATGATTAATGTTAGAGTTTTTAATAATTTATTTAATACTTGAGATGAAACTGTTGAAACTAAAAACTAAATGTTTTTTTTAGATAATTTTTTCTAGATATGTAAATGGATCGGACCTTTATTAGGTAACTCAAGTTCGAGCTTGGTTTGAGACTTATTGAACCGAGTTTTATTTGGGCTCGAGCTTGAAAACGAGCCCGATACCTTAAAAGGTTGAGCTCAAGTTTATAAGTACTTTAATTTCCTTTAATAACAGCATACATAGTACTTTAATTTCCTAACTAATTAAATAGGTATTGGTTTAAATTGCTAGATTAAATATAATAAGTTCTATAAAAAGTCATTTTATTTAAGTTTGGTGGGCTTTTGGAATAAGGTTGCTTCTCAAGCTAAGCTTGAACCTCAAAATCTGCGCTTCAATAATTCAAGTTAGAGCCTAGGTAGTAGTAGCCTCGCGTGCAGCCTCACCCCTTTATACCCCTAATTTTTCTAAACTCTAAAATTAATCTGTGATGTGAATACTATAAGAGAACTAAGTGAATTAAGTGAAAATTTTATATATTCACATTTTTAGTACGAAAAAAGAAAAGCATAATAGGACCCGCTTAAAAGTGAGAAACTGGCTCAAGGGCTTCCAGTCTACTAGCCTCTAGTTGTGATTGTAAACTTAAACGACGACGTGGCTCCTTTTGAACCATGGCCTGTGGAAGCGTTTGTCCCCATCGCATTACCACTTCTATAAAAGGCTTTCAGAGTTCGAAGCAACAAATGAAATGATCCACACAACCAAACACGGTAACTGTAATTAGCAAGCCAGCTCAAACGCACATCACAGCGATTCCCATTTGTCTTGTCGCCCCCGAAAGTAAAAGATTTAGAGGGAAAAAAGAGAATTAGAACACCTTCTACTAATTCATTTTCCACGGAGCCAAGTTGTTTTTTCTCATTTCTTTCTTTTACTGTTTTTGGAAATTCTTCTAACCGTACAATACGAAAAAAGGCAAGAGGTAGAGAGGCTTCTAGTGATCGGACGGCAGAGGAAGAAGGTGGGCGGCGTGCACGTGAGCGAGATGGGAGTCGGGGGCATGAAAACGCCCGACCCTCCGAGAAAACCTCGCTAGAGAAGAGATGGCTTAGACTGCTTAGTTCGCGACTCTCGAGGTCTCTCTCTCCTTCCCTCGCTCTCCACTCTAAACACACTGATCCGAGTAGCCAGAAAGATAAAAGAGTTCGAATTTAGAAAAAAAAAAAAAAAAAAAAAAAAAAAAAGAGAGAGAGAGAAAGAGAGAGACAAATCTTGAGACAAACACAGCGCGCACCAGTCTCCACTGTCCAAGGAGATCAAACACAGACCCGAAATAACTTCGAAGAAGCTCATTACAGCTACCAGAAGCAATATGGTCGGCTCTTCAGGCCAGCCCTGAGTTCCGTTTTGGGTTTTCGATGGATCCCCCGGCGGCCATGATGAGCGACACCGGATACAATCTGGTGGAGATCTGGCAATATCCGGTGACTGGTTCTGGGATGCAGAGAGCTCCTTTCGGGTCCGGTTTGGGTCAGTTCGGTGATACCAATCGGGATATCTTGGCCAATGATCCGGTGGGTTTGGAGCAGAAATCGGGCCAGGTTGGTGGCAGGCGGCGCCGCGACGCCGACGATGAGGCAGCTAATAAGATCGCGACTACCAGCGACGGCAATGGCAATGCCTCGGTATATTTACACATTCATTTTTCCCATGTTCTTCACAATATTTATCTCTTTTTCAATTTGAGATCTAAAGTTCGCTCCCTGATGGCTCTCGTCTTTTGTAAGAGTTCGTTGATGCTGGAAGTTATTGCATTTCTTTCTGTTTGACATGTTGTTGACTTCAAACTCTGATGATTTCTTCACGACATGGAAAACGTCAAAGTTGCAAGTCCTTTTTGTTTAACTTTGGAAATACTGAAAACGACGTTAGGGTCTCTGGTATGCAATTTTGAACTGGGAAATTTTTTTTTGGCGTTTTTCATAATAAGTTCTCTTTTTGTTTGAGAAGATTGATGGTGATGGGAAGAGGCTTAAGACATCTGGAGGTGATGAGGAGAGCAATGATTCTAAAGCTGAGGCAGAACCCAGTTCAGGCAAGCCTGTGGGGAAAAAGGCTCAACCAGCAGAGCCCCCGAAAGACTACATCCATGTACGAGCGAGAAGGGGCCAAGCTACTGACAGTCACAGTTTAGCAGAAAGAGTAAGCTATTTTGATCCCTGTGCTGTATATTTGTTATTGCTCTTAAAAGTAATGAATTTCATTTCTAGTTATCGATTGATGAAAATTTTAGTGCGAGTATTGGACATTACATCCTTGAGTTCATGAAAGACCACCTATTAGACTGTTTGTTCTTATTTAGAGAAGTTCGCAATTGGAAAAAGTTCTAGAAGACCTGGTCGTTTCAATTAGTTTTTGCTGATTTTGACCATCTGCTGGACAGGCTAGAAGAGAGAAGATCAGTGAAAGGATGAAAATCCTACAGGATTTGGTCCCTGGTTGTAACAAGGTAAGTTATACATCCTCCCATTTCTTTTTTAATGCTCTTTGTATTTATGCAGGTTTTTATAGCATTGTTCTTGTGTATCTGTTCTTTAGCAAAGTGCTGGTTCTAGGATTTAGTCATGGTTCAAGTGCTAATGAGCTTATAGGTTATTAACCCTATCTGATTGCTGTTCTGCTTGTCTTGATATTTTGCAGCTTGCCAGTATTTGATCTAGCTTCAAGCTGTTCTAATTAGTTTAAATTTCTGATCTTAGGTTATTGGTAAAGCACTTGTTCTTGATGAAATAATCAACTATATTCAATCACTACAGCGGCAGGTTGAGGTATGAGTCTCCTGAATATTATGTGTTGTACCTGCTAAAAGTTTGTACTGAAAAACCTCAGCATAAATTCTAAATTATACTGGATATTTAGTTCCTATCAATGAAGCTTGAAGCAGTGAACTCGAGAATGGACCCTGGAATTGACGTTTTCCCTTCTAAGGAAGTAAGTCACTGTCTCACTATACCCCATTATTGCTTGGTTCTAAATGAGCTCTATGCGGTTCACCATCGTGGTTATATTGAGTTTTTGGAGTAACACTGTATTGCACCTGGCCTTTGCTTAACTTTATACTTGATCAGTGGTTTCCTAAAACAAGAGGATACGAATATAGAAGTTCTCATCTAGCATTACACTTCAGAGGTTGCAATGCTTCTCGAACCAGGTTCTAATTTTCACCGAAGGAAAATTAATGTAGCTTTGGTTTAGGTCTTCAGAGGTAGCGTATTGTGGGATTGATCCTTGAAGCTGAAATGATGCCTAACAGATCACTCATTTCAGAATTGAATACAGCACATGCTTTTGGCTCAACTATTTTACATTTTAGGTACATCATGTTATTTACAGGGAACAGCACCTATTAATTAAAGTTCATGCTTCTAAAGTTTCATGCTATTAAAATTCTTTTGGACATTATCGTGAATCATGTTGATTTTGTAATATTTTTTTGTTCACTAATAGTTGCTGTATTCACTTACTATGAGGCAGAGCTCTTCTCGAAGTCAATTTGTTACCAGTGCAACTTGTAAAGAATATTGAGTAGATAAAAAATTTTATGCTTTTATTTGAGATCTTTTTTCCCCTGTTCTTCAATGCTTATGATTGTTATGTCATTGGTTAGGGATTTCAGTTTGTCCAACAGGCATTTGACAGTACTGGCATGGCATTTGGTTCACAAGCAACAAGGGAGTTTAGCCGTGGTACATCTCCAGAGTGGTTGCATATGCAGTTAGGGGGTGGTTTTGAAAGAACAACATGATCATTAGCCTTCTCATTTGGTACTAACAGGCATTCTCTGGCTGTGCTTTCTTTCTAAGTACCAAAAGTATATCCTTTGTCTGTAACCAATGAGACAATGTCTTCCCTCTCAACATATGGCATGGAGATACTGTTGCTCTCCAAGGATTGTGGAACGTGACAGCGGAATATCTTAATATGTTGCATGTTGGAAAATTAATTCTTTCTGATCTAGTATCATCATATAGAAGTACCTGAGTGATGAGTATTCTTGTAAAAGATTGTTGTTTTTCAGAAGCTTCAATCTGTAGTTGCTTACCAGTTTTATCAACTCTGCTGCAAAGTTTGTCAAAGACAGGACACTGGAGCTGTAAGGAATAAATAAAGCCTTATGTATCAGTACTTTGTTCATGGAAGGTCATTTTGAGGAATAAAGATTATCCCTACACTTGCACAAGAGGGCATAGTTATTAATCATGTCGTCTTTATTTTGTATTCTTGGGAAGTTCTCATTGAATCAAGTTTGATGGTTATTGGTCTTGAATTGCCAGTGTTAGTATTTTTTGGTAAATGTGAGGGAGGTTTAAGGGAGAGTGGGGGATGAGCTTTAGACCTTCTAAAGGCTCAAAGCCCTCAATCATTTGGTTGTTACTTGCCAGTTATAGTTGCAGAATTATATGTTGTACAAAAGGATTTCAGAAAACAGGTAATCGATTTAAGAGGCTCTTTTAACCATGATAACATAAAATGTATGGACAGGGTTTCTATAAAAGCACTCTTGTTAAGGTGCCCATAGCAATAACAAAAGTTTTGCTACTCCTGAAGGCATCTACACATGGCATTCAACCTTTTAAGCATGAAACTGAAGACCTAAGTTACAATGTGAATAATGTAAGGTAGGTTCTACATTCTGTATACCACAGCAGGAGACAATATTAAGCAAGGGTCTACGTTGTACCGAAAGAACTCTGGCCACGGTCAAAATTGTTGCCATCTGATTGGAAATATGAAACTGCTGCCCAGATGACACGGAGGAGCAGGATCGCCACAAAAACGCTGCTCCCAAGGGTGCACACTACCTGTAGGCACCACAAATTGAAACCATCTGATCAAATGTTATCTTCTCCAACATACGGGCAAGTTGAGTTTGTGTTCATAAGCAGCAAGTACAATGGAATACCTCAAGAAGAGCTTTTAAAATAGAAAGTGAAGCCAATAGCAGAACCCCATCAACCGCAAACGACACCTGAACTCTCAGCCCAGAACACAAATCCAAAGAGAACATAGAGCTTCATGAGAAACAAATTTGATGGCTATTTTCTTTTTCCTGTTATTGAACAAAAGATTGTGGCGCTGTTTGATAGCAACAACATTGAGAGTGTTAACTTTTGGCTTAAAAAATAAGCGAAGATAACATTTTCCCCTTAACAATTTACCGTAATAAAAAACAGCTTACAGTAACAACAGTGGAGAACGGCTAAGAAAAACGTAAGCCGCAGGAGAGAGAGAGAGAGAGAGAGAGAGCTCACCAGCTGGGGCGAGATGGCGGGCGGCAGGATCGAGCGGGAGGCCTTCTTGGCTCTTTTGGAGGCCTTACTGAAGAGGCTCTGCAAGAACCTGATCAACAAATCGATGCTGCTCTCTGTCTCGTCCTCGTCGCTCTCGTCGTCCGCCAAGTCGCCGCCGCCGAAGAACGCTTCGCCGATCCCTTCCGGTTCTTCGTCGCCCTGTGAATTTTCAAACTGGCTGTGTCGGGTTGATGATTTGAGGTTTCTGCGGCGATGGGTGAGGCGATAGAATGAGGGAATTGAAGGTGCCAGTCGTGGGCAGAGCTGGAGCTTCTCGCTGCCAGTGAGAGGGGCGCTTGGCGATGAAGATGATGGTAATACGGTTAACACAGCTGCCATATCTGTTGGGTTAGAATTTGGAGTTCATTTTCATCCTAGTGTGGCTGAGGGCGATGACTGAGCCTTAGCCAACTCGAAACCAGAATTTCGTAGTATGATCCTCTGATCTGCAGTTTTCACCAATTAATTATTTCCTTGAACAAATACGATAATAATAAACGGAAATTACAAAACCTTCAATTGACGTAGCTTACACTTTACCATTTATTTTTAAAGTTTAGAGTTAATTTATTTTAATTTAATTTAAAATAATTTATTTTTATTTTAATATCTTCTTTCTTTGGAACTAATTTCATTTTAAAATCAATATTATGTAAATATAATAATCAATTTGGAAATAAATTTTCATAATGTTATTAAATTTTTATAAATTTTTTATTTTTTATTAACTAAAGTATAAAATTCATAAAAATTTAGTATGATTATAAAAATTATATTTTCAATAGATTATTACACCTACATAATATTAAATTTTAAATAAAATTAGTTTCATGTAAAAATAAAAATAAGTCATTAACTTTAATCTGTTAGTGTTTACTTTACCTCGCACTTCTTTTATACTCCAACAAATTTTGAATTTTTAGTCTGAACTATATGATACTTATCTTTCATTAACATTAATCTATTAGAGTTTACTAGAAATTTGTTCGACAAAACTTTCTAAGAGTTGTTTTCAATCTTCAAATCGCGTCCTCAATCCCATCAAATTGAGGTTGTCTTCTACCAATAATATTTGCCAAACACAAAGATTATTTTTATAATATATAGTAGGTTGAATATTTGCAAAGTAAGTTGAGTTTGGTACTTTATTGCCACTCGTTTTTCTTTGCAAATGTCGGTTCCAAGAGATTCTAACCTGATTTAAATCGGGGTTATGATTATTTTGGGTTGTATCTTAAATAGATTGGATCAAATTATGATTATTTATATTAATGATATGATGTAAAAATTGAATTTCAACCTGAACTCGACTCTTCAGCCAGAACTATCACTCTTAATTGGGTTTGTCATTGTTTAGACTATATGGTTGGCCTTCATAATCTACCAGATTAAAGAGACAAATTGATGCCTTAGTTACTTATTTCCATACACAATTCATTGAGATTAAGTAGAAGTAGAAAGCCAAAGAGCGAGAAGGCATAAAGAATAAAAAAAAAACTCGGTAGGTAGGACAAAAATTTTAAAAAGTAACAATACAGTGGTTAAATTAATATTCAACCCTGATTTATATGGAATCAAATATACAAATGTTGAGGACCTGATAGGCTTTTCTCTAAAAAAAAATAAAAAAAAAAAACAAATTGCGTTTTTAATTTCAGTAATGAAAGGATTTGAGATTATATTACTTGATTATCTTTGCTTCATTTTACATCCAAGGAGACATTAGCTCATAATCTACATCATCATTGGACTCATAAACATACATGTGTAGATATACATATATACATATAATAATAATAATAATAATAATAATAATAATAATAATTCCCTCACTCCCTTAACAAGTTTCTTTGCACAAAAACAATTATTATAAATTGAAGCTCCTAATTTTTAATTATTTTCTAAATAATTAATACTTCCATCTGTTTCACAAATGATGACTTTTTCATTTTTTTAAATTAAAATTTGACTTAAATATATTTATATTAATTCATATTATAAAATTTTTAAAAAAATTATATTTATAACTAGAGTCTTTAAGGTACTATTTTCATAAAAAAGTTTATAGTTCTTTAAATAATTTTGAAAGAAAAAAATATAAATTAATTGCTATAAATAGTGAGATAAACTTTATGAGACAGAATGAGTATATATTTATGTGGAATTCCATTAATTGCACACAAGTACATACATATATACATGCATACATACATATATCAGATCAGTATTTAGAGTGATAGAGTGCAATATATGCTAACATATATACAGAAAAAGCTCCATTTATTATGCACAATGGCAGTTGTATAAAATTTTTCTTACAAGAGCAAAGTCAAAACTATAATTTACATATCATCAATAAATATAACACATTGACTAATAAGTAGTAACTTTTGTTAAATTTCCCATTTGGAGTTGATAACTGCTCTAAAGTTTTTTTTTTCCTTGTAAGGTATTTATCCATCTCATATACTATAATTTAAAATTAAAAATAATTTAGTATTCATGTATTTTTGCAGCCCATGATGTAATTGTGCAATAATTGTTCAAGGACATGCATGGACAATGATCATTCCAAAATTGAAAATTGAATTGCAAAACCTATTACAATTACTAGACTGTAAGAAGGGTAATGTTAAGTGGCCATATTATATATATTAGAAGAACCAACAAATTCTAGAATGTGAACTCGATTCGAATACAATGTTTGTGTTCGTTCATTTAAGTTCTAATGAACACGAACACGAATAAGCGAATTCAACTTCTCTGTTCTTGTTTGTTTGTTTATTAATAAACGAATACGAACATGAACAATTAAAGCAGATGAGTACCACTAATTTGAATTGAGGCAAATTTAGCAATGGTTGACAGGGCAATAGACGATAGTGAGAGAGATTATGGGCTAGGGCTATGAGGCTCGGTTTGGTATTGCAACAGATTCACGCTGTGATGGAAATGACTGATTATTTTTTAGAAAATAAAGACAGTAAATTAATTTAGGAGAAATTGGGCATGAGCATAATCATGTGTGTATGAAGTAGGTGGACAATAATAAAAATATATGATATATAAAATATATATAATAATAAATGCACGACCAATATATAAACAAACAAACAAATAGACATAAACGAACAGCTAAATAAATGAATATAAACGAACAATAACCGAACGGTTTGTGATTGTGAATGAGCAAATGAGATATTGTTTGTGTTTATTGGTTTAACTAATCGAACAGAAAAATCTGTTTGTGTTCATTCGTGTTAACTAAATAAATAAATAAATATAAATAAATTTATATCGAACGGTTCACTGAATGCTCTGTTCGTTTATACTCCTAAGATCACCTACCACTACCACCGCCTTCCTGTCTCTATTTCTTCCTCGAGTACTCACCACAGCAGCCTATCTCTATAACTAATAACGCTTATATACAACAGCTAGGAACAGAAAGTCCTTCAGTTATTACATATTCCTCAATAAATCTTTTGGTTTTTAAAAAAAAAATAACAATTCACTGTTCAATATATTCTCTTGCTCATCTCCCACATTATAAACTAGGCTGGAAGCCCGCGCTCCGCGGCGGGTCTTTATTGCATAGTGATGAAGCCAAACTATAATCGCTCTCTAGACTCACTGATTCAAGGTTAACATATGAGACCATATGCCTACATGAAGAGAAAGAAAATTCACAAATTTTAACACAAACAACAAAAATGGTAATGTTTCATGCACAAAGGCACAAAAAATGGCAAAAAAGCTACTGAAAATGTCAAAATGCACAACACAAATATGATAGCATCTCAACTATTGTTTCTACATAAAAGTAGCCAGCCATAGAACTCTATGTTACTGAAACAGATTTCGAACGATAAGTAAGAAGTTGTTGAGTTCTAAGCAGCAAACAAAAGTTCGATGGACAAAGCAAGGTGTCTATTAGTCAACAACTTTTATAATAAAGGCCTGCCTCAATTTATAAAGGAAGGACAAAGACAACAATCAAAGCTGTTTGAGAGATATGTACAATAGAAAGCAACAACAGGAATAGCTTCATGGTTTCTTCATTGTTCAAAACAAAGAGATGATGGACACAACCCGAATGGCTTGCATAGTATGGTAATAAGTTATAATAGCATTTCTATTATTACAATACTATCGTGTATATATGGCATATGCTATCAGGGGAAGTATTTCAAAAGCATCCATCTTCTTTGGTGATTAGGTAACTAATATAGATACAAGATAGATCTGGTTAGTTTATGCACAAATACAAAATAGATCTGATTGGATACGTTCTTCAATAGGAGGTGGATTGATTTGTAGCAAAGCCATTGTACCTGAATTTAGATATATGAGATAATAAATATTGGATGTAAAAGAAGTGGAATGTTATAATTCTACTTTAGTGTTCACTTACATAATTAGAAGTAGTGATTTCAAAAGATTATGCTGATGGATCATCCTTCTTGCTTTTCTTTATTACTGATGGAGTGGTAGGTTCATGTTCATCTGGTATATTTGTTAGGGAGATTAGTAGTAAAGTTATGATATATATATATGTGAATACTAATAGATAAAATCAAATCAAGAACAAATAAATATATTGGGTTTTTTAAAATTACCTGTTGAGCTGAAAAGTCTTCTTTGTACTTGTGCTATTCCTTCAATTGTGTTCCTTTCGAATTTTTCAGTGATGCTTCTTTGGGGAATTAGTTAGTGTGGAGTTGGAGTTAATGGTTTCATCAGTGAGATGCCGATTGGTGATTCAGTTTGTTTGCCACTTGATTCTTCCTGTGGAAGTTCAGATGATGAGTCTAATATAATGCCATAAACTATAATATCTGGATGTTGTCCTCTATATAATTCCCCATAGGAAAGCCGTAATTTCTTTTCTTCTTGTAAAAGCAGCTTTAGTGGTTCTGGCAATGTGTCCGGATCAGTGAAATCATATTTTTTCATCATATCAACACAGCTGATATTTAGTAGTTGTTGTTCAGCATTGTCGAAAAATATGACTTTTGCTATAGCTGTGTGATCAGCAATTGTAGCTCTGAATTTATATATGAATTTACAGTAAGAATAGAATAGCAATTATTATATATATTGAGTGAAGATGGAAAATATGAGTTTTTAAGTACTTACAAGGGCCTGGGTTCGAGGTTAGGCTCTCCATGGTTTTTGCAAATGAATCTGTGTCCTACTGGTCTTAGTTGTTGCTGACAGGTGGTACATACTTTGTAAAACCAACCTTTTGATGCATCAATTGTTTTGATCAAAGCATTGCATATAAATTTTTGTGCCTTCATGTACAAAGTGAATGATTAATGTTAAGAAGGGGGGTATCTAAATATAATAGATAGAAGATATGATTGGATTTTTATACCCTCAGACCATCTGGATTTTGGTGTAGTATTTCAGCAACTGTGCACATGTGAGAAGACTTTTCTTGTGTAGGAGTCACAGTTGTAGTAGCCAATCTGAAATAAATTCATAAGAAATTTTCGTTAGTAGTGTAGAATGTGTACCGGAACTTAACAGTTAATAAAATTTACTTAATTTGATCAATATAATACCTTGCAATGAAATCGCATGCTTCTTGTATGTCTAGATTCAGGTACCAGCGTGTTGCTGAAGTTCCTATTAATTGGACATCACCTATATAAATAAAAACTGGATTTCAAAATGCATTAAATGTAAGAAAAGTGTTAAATATCTTATGTATTGATTGGTATTACCTCTGTAGAGACCAACTCTTGTAGAAGTAATTGCTATTATAACTGAAGGTGCCATATTGCTAAAATGTTCCTTTTCAAATGTATCAGCAAACTCAGCCCAAAGTGTTAACTGAATTTTCTGGTTGCTGCAATATAATAAAAAAGCATGAATAAATAATCATTTATAAGATAGAGACAAAGTTAAGTCATAAGACCTGAGATTTGTTATCTGCAGTTCCCTTCATTTTTTCATTCCTTTTTCATCTTATGAAATTTTGATATCTGAAACTTCTGATAGTATGCCCAAGTAATCTACACATAAGCTAAAAAAAATTATAATACATATTATTAATTTAATATTAACGAGAAGATTTGAGTGTGAAGGAAAAACCTGTGAGAAGAACATCATTTTTTATTCTTGGAGCAAGATCTTCATATTGTATGAAGTTGAATTTGTTAATTGGATCTTTGCTCCATTTATTTCTTCAAATTTTGTGATCAACCCAAATTCAAGCATAGTATTGTGGGGCACAATTTTGTTGGTTTTCCATGCTTGGATGCAAATAAAGTTTGTGATTCTATATGTTTTCCCAACTTTGGCAACATTATCAAAGTGTTCTATATTAGTGAATGACATAGATGCTTGGATAGCATTTCCCTAAATCAACACAGGAGAATGAAAAACTTATAAGGTCAATGAGAGAAGAAATGTTTGTATATATGTGTATACACAACAAGAAGAAGAACAATAACTTGATTATTGTGGGTTTGTGATGAGGTATTTTTGTTTTGTAATCACTTTTATTTAGTTAAGATTTTTTCATGTAGACCTTGTTTGACTTATAAGGTCAATGAGAGAAGAAATGTTTGTATATATGTGTATATACAACAAGAAGAAGAACAATAACTTGATTATTGTGAGTTTGTGATGAGGTATTTTTGTTTTGTAATCACTTTTATTTAGTTAATATTTTTTCATGCAGACCTTGTTTGTTGTATTATAAAAAATAGATATCCTCCAATAACACCCATTTTTTGTGTTTGTATTTAATATCTCAAGGGAACGAATATGTGTGTTTGTATGTTGAGCTTACCTCCGATACCTTTTTCATATGAGGTTTGTAAAATCTATAGTTATCAAATTGGAAAGTAAACTTCAAAACCACAAAGATGTAAAAGAAAATTGTTATTCTTTTGATGTAGTTATGTTTAAATATCCTATATCTGTACCAGCTGAATCTATGAACTGGTTTCTCTTCTGTTTCTTGAGGAGTTGATCATTTCTAAGAATAAAGTTGTCTTTAGGGTGGGTTACCTAAGCTATTGAAGAAAAACATAAAATATTTGTTTCTTTTATATGAAGCATACAATTTTTCAAATGTCGTATTTGATGTGGGTTCTTTGATTTAATATTTCAAACTTTGTTTTAAGAATTAGTAAGTTTCTATTATGTGTAAGATAGTTATAAATTATTTATAATTTTTATGAGAATCTTGAATCCTATAAAAAATTGTGGGTGCAAAACCAAATGCTAGGTGTTTAGATTTCTAAATTATGATTTCTCTATTTTTGTTTCAGTCATGTTCCTAACTTTTTGAGGGAAGTTTATTAGGTAGGTTTTTTAATTGCAAATTGGTAAATGACTTTATGGGGATCAGATTGTGAGAGATAGTGGTTGTTGAAGCCATTCAACAAAAAATGGTTATTTTTTATTTTATTATTTCACTTACTTGAAACAGTATTTATTATTTATATAACAAACACTTTTTAACTACTTGGTACAGTATTTTTTTAATGTGTTGTTCATACATGATATGGTACAGTATTTTACTTCAAACCCTTCCCATGAAACACCCCTGAAGTTGAGAACGGGTTTTTGGTGCAAGGCTGTATGGCCAACGTGTTCATGATCAATTTATGATTTTATGAGTTGTATTGAATTGGTGTTAGTGGAAGCTCGGGATAGGCCAAAAGTTTTCTGTGTCTTGGTCCCCTTCTCAATAAGGGAATTTGAAATTTAATATGGATGGATCTGTTTTAGGAAAACCTAGACTGTGTGTTATTGGAGGATATCTATTTTTTATAATACAACAAACAACATCAAACTATCATGAAGAAAAATCCTCAAAATATGTTTAACTAATTTTCTCATGTTCTTACAAGTGCCTCTATTAGACAAAAAATGGTTAAGGTTATAAACCAATATAGAAATTTACTTGGGACCATATATGACTAAGAAAAAAAAAGTGAGATTATGAGAGGAGGTAGGATAGGGCAAATTGAGGGCTAATTACAATTCATTGGGAATGGGGGACCTAAGAGTGAGATGAGTCACATGACTGAGATGACAAGGATGGCAGCTGAGTCTAAGAGAAAATGTGAGAGAAAATAAGATAAGTGGCTCAGGTAAGGCAAAAAGGAATGCGACTACCTGAGTTTGAGAGAGTGATCCGAGTGAGACTATGATCTTTCATTTGTGCCCTTGTTATTTTAAAGAACCAATGCACATTGTTATTGCCTTCAGACTAATAACACCAACTAAAGAGAGCACATATGAAATCTCCTTGGTTTATTTGTAAATTTGTGAGTCTTTTGATGGCATATATTTTTGGGGTTCGTTTATCAGACACACATCTCACCAAAAAATGCCTTAAAAAACTTGTAAAAGTTAAATGATTTGGGTATGATTAGTTATTAATTTTAAAACAATCAATTTTTTTTAATATATTAAATTATTCTATCTACAAAGCTGCACAAAATAATCTACATTTGAGTAGGCTTCAGCAGCTATAGAAAAGGAAAATAGAAATAATGAGCTACTTAATACATTAATTTTTTTTAACTGATTATTAAATTAACTTGTATACCAATTGACACACTACATTTTAAGAAACTCAAAATAATTTAAAAAAAAAATTTAGGAAAAAAATATTTTTATGGTTTATCTGAAATAAATTTGAAAAACCATTGATAAACAATTAGGAAATAATTAAAATTATTGATAAATGATTATAAAATATTTTGTTTTCCTTGAAGAGAATTTAATTGAATGAACAAGGTAAAAATAACTATGACAACTAATTTGTTAAAAACATGG
This sequence comes from Aquilaria sinensis, assembly GCA_005392925.1. Classification (NCBI taxonomy): domain Eukaryota; kingdom Viridiplantae; phylum Streptophyta; class Magnoliopsida; order Malvales; family Thymelaeaceae; genus Aquilaria; species Aquilaria sinensis. Next base: position 188,034 of record SMDT01000373.1, on the reverse strand, counting down.
AGGCAAAGTCAAACCAAAGTGATTCATGAAAATTTACATAAAAATGAAATAAAATTTTGAGGTTAATTATGGCAAAAACTGAATCTCTATATAGAATAAGAAATTAATGGTCTAAGAAAAGAAATACAAAAGCATAGACCTATATAATGATAATAGGTAATAACATCTTTAATATCTTTAACACAACAAAGTCAGTCTTAAGCAAAGGAAGGCAAAACAAAAAAAAAAACAGAAATTCAAAATATAAAATAAATCCTAAATTTCAACTATAATCAACAGGGGCAATAAAAAGCTAATAAGTTCAAACAAAGCAAAAATGGTTGTATACAATAAAATATGTCAACGAAAAAGAAACCTATGCAAAATCTCAGACACAATATATATAGAATGATAAGACCAAACTACTTAAAACCAATCATTATCAGTACAAAAATACCACAATGGTAAAATCACATATGTTGAATATACAGATAAACTTGCAAATGACACACTCAAGATTGACTTATTGTTGATACTTGCCTAAAGTTAATAAATAAAAAGAAAAGTGAAATAAAATAAATCTTTCATTGTGACACCAATTAGCTGACTTAAAACTTCACTATTATATTAGTATTAGTTATTTTTCGTATATTTAGCAAGTACTATAACAACACGACTTTGTTTATTAGAAGACTTCAACTCACATAGACACACATATATTTCATAGACAGTATTACTAATCAACGATCAACCATTTAAGAAGGAACTACAAAAGAATAGTTGCCTAAAATCATAACTTCTGAAGATAAAATTGATTTGAGAAGAAAGCTAAAAAGGCAAATTACATTAAATATAGTTCAAATACAAAAACGGCAAACTATTCTTCAACCAAGACACAACAAAAACCCAAATCAGGAAAAAAAGCCTTCATAAACACAAACGAAACGAATAATTGAAAAATGAATATAAAAGCATAAAAGAAGGACAAACTTTTAATACACAAAGGAAAACAAACCAGAGATTCTTGATGCACAAATATAACACTCACAATCCACACGGCTTATACAAAAGAAGGCAGAGGACTTGAAAGTCTCCAGAGAAATAAGAAAGGATGAAACCTCAAGCCAAAGCTTTTGACTTCTTTTTCCACTAAAAGTAGGATTTGAAAACAAAATCTATTAAATACCATAAGTATTGTATCTGTAGTTGTTCGACCAATGTAGTATTTTTGTATTGGCGGTGTGCTTTTCAGTATTATAAGATAGAAAACACACAGGACAATAAACACACAAAATAACCTTATTATATCTCATATATCCCAATTTCTCAAATAACACAAAACAAATACCTCATATAAATAACCAATAATTTAATTACCTCATATTCTAGATAGATGCATCGCCTAAGCATCCCACCCCTCCACGCGGCAGACAAACACAACCAAATACTGACAACACATAAAGTAAAAGTAAATGTTAATATGACAGAATAAAAATCCAAGTAGCAAAACTGATTAGAATTTCAGTAAAAATCGGCTATCACCGACACCTTTCCATGGACAATCCTTTTGGGATATCTTCGGGTATCTCCATTGTGATCAGCTACAGCCACGATAGCCGACTGCAACTTTCCATGAATCGCAAGTTTCCTTCTGACACCTGGCCAATTCACGCTCTCGATGAATCTGAAGGCCGCTCGGCCTCACTCCCACCAAACCCTTAGACAAGTTAGACACAGACGCACATCAGACACCGTCTTACACATAAGGAACCAACCCTTATCGGAAAACATCATTTAAATATAAAATTAACATCCAACAAGTAATAAAAAACGACACCATTGCAGATACTATTTCATTTACAGATTCATGGAAAAAAACTGAATAAAAACAATCAGCCCTTGCAGATTCATACCTTTTACAGCTTTTTGTTCTAACGAACCCACCACTTGAATGAAGGGAAAGGCAGTTAACGCTAAAAACAATTAATCACAGAGAAGAAGTAAAATAAAATTGAATCAAAAACCGTAGACGTAAAAAAAAGCAATCGAATTAGACAATCAGGGTAAGAGAAATAAAAACTAAAATTGATAAAAGTAGGCCACCGGAACGTGGGGATGAGAATCAGTGGCAACTTCAGAAATACGGATCAAGGGGGTGGAGTTAAAGAAACTACCAGGAAAGAAGAAAGCGAAGACACAGAAGAATTCCAAAGTTGTGATTCTGTCAACGGGCGAAGGAGACGGAAATGGTGTATCGCCGGCGAAAACCAGTTGGGCAACAAGGAAGAGAATGAGAAACGCAGCGACAATAGACAAGCAAACCAAGAGACCTTTTGACCAAAAGATAAACTCAACCAAAGAAACCAAAACGATACAGTTTTAATTACTGTTTAATGAATAGTATTTTTGCTCACGCTCTTTAATATATAGTAATAATTTGGCATATCTCGTCACAAGACCTCAGATGCTAACATCTCTGTAATCAACTGCAACCGGAAGATTATTCTTTTTTTTTTTTTTTGTTTCTTCTTCACAAATCTAACAACATTTTATCTCATAGACAACACCAATCGCTAAATACTTTCTTGACCATCAAATTACAACTTTGTTCCCGTGACGAAGCGCGGGCACTTCTGCTAGTTTACTCATAAAGCATTGTTTAACCGAAGTCTCTTTCTTTCTCCTTAAGCTAGAGGCGTAAAAATATCGATGCATTGCAATTGGGCACCAAGTCTATGATCTCTTTAGTTGGAGCGTTGAACAAATTGCGACGAAAAGCCCAATACAACGACGCCGTTAACCTCCATCCACCGAACCAAGTCCTCTTTGGCGCTTTAAACAAAAATTTCTCAACTCCGACCTCATGCGCGTCAGCGTCACGGGAAAGTCCAACCAATCCCGCTTCACTACAGATCAATACGCGCCTCTCGCGCAGGTCAACTTAAACAACATCGATAACCGCGTTTAAACCCCTGTAACTGCCCCTAGAGGAAAATTAAGAAGAAAAATTAAAAAAAAAATCGAAATAACAGAGAAGAAGAAGCAGAGGAAGCGAACAAGGGTCAAACAAGTAAAAAGAAAAAAATCGATTCGAAGCCTTGGTTTTCTCTGTTCCATCACCGGTACGAACGAGGCTTTTCAACGGCCACTGATCGGCGAAAACCTACAGGCGACCAAATCGGAGCGAACGTGAGCGAGGTCTAGAGGAGGAACCACCGGATTTCGATCTCCGGTGTCGGGAGTCTGAGATGAGTGGATGGGTATCCGCTCGCCCTTCAAGATCAGGTCTGGGCAACGGTTCGAATGGAAATATGAGCCAACGCAACATGTCTCGCACCGTGACGCTCGGACGCGTGCAGCCGCAGGCGCCCAGTCACCGCACCATCTACTGCAACGACCGGGAGGCCAATATCGCCCACCGTTACAAGGTATTTCTTTCGTCTTCCGTGTCAATGTCGTCGCTGCTGTGGTCGTAACGAGGTTTGCTTGATTCGTGTTTGCGTGGAAACGTGAAGCGGACATATTGAAAATTTTGGTGGGCTTTAAGGAGGTCTTAGAGGCAGCATTTTGCGATCGCATCTGAATTCTTGGTAAATTTTAGTAGCTCTTTTTCTCTTTTACTGCCCGGATGTTTGTCAAGGAACAATGAAGTGAGCCAGAAGAATTAATGGAAGTATATCAAGAGCTGGCTACAACTTGAAGAAGATGGAGATTTTTCTTATAGACATGAAATTTTCGGAGGGGGTTTAATACTTTAGCCTCGGATGTTTCATTTCTCTAGTACTGTCAGTCTTTTTAGTTGCTCTTGATGATAGTGAGCAGGGTCGCAACAAATCTTCCAAAAGTGCCCTGAAAAAACAGAAAGACCTAGGAGGCCTGGAGATTGTTGTCCAAAGTAGGGGGAGGAGGGGGTGGGCCGTGGGGGTAATGAGGACAGCGGGAGAGAGATTAATTATCCCCTAAGTTTTTACCTTTCCTTTTCAACAAGCAAGCTTGCAGCTGTTTTTGCCATTCCCATATCCTTGATGGGCTAAGATTTCATAAACTCTTATTGCACATAGTATCTTGAGGAAGACATCTGCCACAAAATCATTCTTTTTCTGGAAGTTGTTAGGTTAGTAGTTATGCTGGGAAATTTCCTGAGCTACTGAAGGTTCTTCACTTGGCGTATTGCTAATGATGACTTGTATCCATATACGCACTTGATAGGAATTGGGCGCTTGAACTACCTTTTCATTTTTCTAGTTGTTGGTTTTGCGCTGGTGAGCAAGATGCAGTTCTTTAAGGTGCAACCTATAATGTTAGTGGCTTAGTAGCTTGTTTATGAGCTGTAGTATTGGCAATGGAACTAAAAATGATTCTATCTTTTCTTTTCTTTTTTTCTTCCAGAGGCACTCTATCTGGTTATTTTCCTATTTAATTCTCTGGAAAATAAACTGCAGTTTTGGTTTTCCTGTAGATTTTTTACTCACAAAGGTTTTTAGATAAATTGTTTTATTGCTTTCTGATTGCATTTTCCTTTTCCTTTTCCCCCCGCTTGCAATGTTTTCAGGTCCAGCTGCTATGATGAACAGAATGCTAATTCCATTTTGGAATAAAAGCCAGAAAAAACAAAATTTAATAAGGGCCACATAATTTGAAAACATATAATTTGCCAGAACTTACTTGTATTAGTGCTGATTACCTGGCCGCCACTTGATTTCACATGGAATTATAGTGTGAATGCAGCTTTTAGCTGTTGATTGATACCATGAACTTCATGTCACATACCCCTATATAGTTGAGCTGAAGATGTGGTACGATGACACTTTTATGTTTATGTCTAGATTTGTATTGTATTAGGTTTTCTTTGCATCTAAAAATGTGATGTACTATTCTTCGTATTTTATGCACCATCACTTGCTTTCCCTTTTGTAATTTTGATCTGTCTTTTCTGCTGGGGGGCAATTCTTGCAGGGGAATTCCATATCAACTACCAAGTACAACTTTCTCACTTTTCTGCCAAAAGGGTTGTATGAACAGGTACCTTTTAGAACCCATAATATGATTATGGGTTTCACTGAGCATGTTACTGTCACTGTTTCTCATATTGAGAAAAAGTATCATTTCAGGCATGAAAGAAAGGATGTTACAAGCTTTATAGTCAGGATAACTTGTAGGCAAACACATCCACGAGACTAGCTAACCTTTCCTTTTTACAAGCTTTTATTAGGATTGAGGGAAACAAAAAAAAAAAAAAAAACTGATGGATAGGTAAGATGAAATGCTCTAATATAGTATGAATTTTGAGCAGATAAACTTAGTCTATTGTTGTCAAGAAAGAATTTGCAAGCATGAAATTCATGAAAGATAATACGTAATCTGTTGAGTAAGTCATAGAGAAACCATTCACTTTCCTCACAACTCATAAGAGCCAACTTCTTCTCATCCTCAATGAACATTTCCACGTGCTTCTGGCCATAAACTGGCTTTACAATTTTTGTTTTGTCTGACAGCGTTTCAACTACTCATTAGATGATTTTATCATTTTTTGTGTGATAGAACTTCTATCAAAAGATGATAGATCTTGTTACCTTATTAAATTTGTATTTTGTTGTTGGCATAACAAAAATGGGATTAAAAAATTTATCTAAATTTATAGGTTGGAATGAAGTATCACTTTTTTCTTGTGTTTCTGAAAATGTTCTTTTGTCCTGACAGTTCAGGCGGGTAGCTAACTTGTACTTTCTTATGGTATCAATTTTGTCAGCAACACCATATAGGTATGTTAGTTTTGTTATGTCCATACACATATTGATTTTGATGAAACTTTCACTGCTCTTGATGGTCTGAACTCTGTTATTACCTTTTAATGAAATCTTTGCTTCCCTAAATACGAAAGTGGACAGCGATTCAACAGAGAATCTATGTTGTTTTATAATAATAATAATAATAATGAAAACCCTTGGCCCTTATTTGAATATAAGAAACTATTTATGAAAAAGTTGTATTTCTAATGCAGCTTGTACCTGTTAATCTGTTCTTTTCCTTGTTTTCTTGTATTGTTGTTGATTTTTAGTTTGAATTGTGACAGCTAATTATCATTATATTGACCTATGTTTATTGATAGATGTGCACTCAATATTTCCCTTTCTTCCTCTTCATGATGCAGTCCTGTGCACCCAGTGACAAATGTGGTCCCTCTTAGTATTGTGCTCTTTGTTTCCCTTGTTAAAGAGGCATTTGAGGACTGGGTTAGTGCTTCTTTCAGAAAAATTATGGCAAATGATATTAATGAGAAATTTTTGGCTAAATGCTGGACCTTTTCTGGTTGCTTTCCTTGTTACATACAACAGAAGCGTTTTCAAAACGATATGTCCATAAATAATACACCAGTAGATGTTCTGCTAGGCCAAAGGTGGGAGCCCATGCCGTGGAAGAGGTTGCAAGTTGGAGATATTGTCAAGGTAAATTTGTTATGTCGTCACATAGTTGAAATATTGCCAATTATTCATTGAAACCAAAGATTATCGCTAACTTGGAGGCCTTCATGAATTCTATCACATCAATGATATTGTACCTTTTCAATGTTAATTTTGGTTGTCCATTTGAGGCACTTCATTATAGTGCTGCTTGCTTGAATATGGTCTTTCAGTCAAGTTTTCAGCTTGTATATATTTTGCACTGTCATTGGAGCATACTGTCATTTCACATGTATTGCAGGTTAAGCAAGATGGGTTTTTCCCAGCAGATTTGCTTCTACTTGCTAGTACAAATCCTGATGGCATCTGTTACATTGAGGTATCAGCTACTTCTTGTGACATCCAAATCACTTGGCTGTAGTTGTATGCATGTATTACTCTCGTTCTGAAAACTTCTTTGGAAAAATTAATGTATTGCAGACTGCAAATTTGGATGGAGAAACGAATTTGAAAATCAGAAAGGCGCTAGAAAGAACTTGGGATTACGTAAGTCCTGAGAAAGCTTCAGAATTTAAAGGTTAAGCCTTTTCAGTATGTTTGCCACTTTTGAGATTCTTTATATTCTGATACTGGTACTTTTGTTTCATATGATGTGGCTTTCTAGGGTTCCCTTTTATTAGTGAACTCATGTCACTGCAAGATCTTAATGCTTTTTTCAGCCCCCTGTCGCAGATATTCTTTTGTCCCAGATAACTGATATGCACTCATGATCAGTTGAAAATTGTAGAGTAGTCATCAGTGGAAAGTTTTGCTAAAAAATGACTAGCTCATCTGTGATTTCTTTTGTTTCATATGAAGTGGCTTTCTAGGGTTCCCTTTTATCAGTGAACTCATGTCACTGCAAGATCTTAATGCTTTTTTCAGCCCTCTGTTGCAGATATTCTTTTGTCCCAGATAACTGATATGCACTCATGATCAGTTGAAAATTGTAGAGTAGTCATCAGTGGAAAATTTTGCACAAAAATGACTAGCTCATCTGTGATTTTTGATCATAGGATTTGTGGGCAATGGGACAGTAAGAGAGGGGGTACTGTTGCTAATTTCTGGTGTTGATCCATATGAGCTGAGTTTTGACCTTCTTGCTCCTTTTTGCTGTTGCCTTAGGAGCATATCGTTTTAGTCTGCTGCTTAAGCTGTGTATATTATTGCATAGTTTCTCCTTTATGATTTCTTTCATTGGCTTTTTTTTGTTTTCCTTTTCCATGAATTCTCTTTGTTGATTATCTCTGATGGCAATACTGTAGCTGATTGCAGGTGAAGTGCAATGTGAGCAACCAAACAACTCATTGTACACATTTACTGGGAATTTAATGATGGAAAATCAGACATTGCCTCTTTCTCCAAATCAACTTTTACTTAGGGTATGGCATAAAATTTCAACTGTCAGTTAGGTTATTTGCTTTATGTTTCCTGTGCCCAATAACCTTTTCTGTTGCATGTTATTAGTCTTATGTTTCACGTATCTTAACATATGACATTTTCTGATTATTGCAATGTTGATGTAATGTGGATTTGTCATATTTTCTGTTGCTGATAAATACTCTAAGTCTGCTGTTGCACTTTCCAATGTTATCATAAATGAACAATGTTTCCACATCTTCCACCGGAATGTAGTGTGACATCTAAATGCTTTTCCAGGGTTGCAGTTTGAAGAACACTGCGTACATAGTAGGGACTGTTATTTTTACAGGTCACGAGACAAAGGTTAGTTTCCTAGAAGCAAAACTGTAGCCAACAGCCGCAGATTTCGGTTCTTCAGATAAATAGTGGTCAAATGCTTATTGGATCACTTATGGGAAATTGAATTTCCATGAATATGAGAACATGAAAACTTTGCTCCTCCATCTCTAGTTTTCTTGACTTATTGTCTTTATAATCTTATTTATTTAAAGCCTACTTGTTACTATTTTATTTCAATAAGAAAAAAATTACTGAAAGGCATTAAGGGAATGCCAAACCATCATTTACAAGAAACAAGATCCAAAACCTCAACCATCTTTGTATGTGAAACTGTATCATGAGAAATCCAGAACACGGGAGTGTTAAATCACTTCTATTTCACTATGACAAAGAAATCTCCTTTCCCTAAAAAAACTCTACTATTGCCTTCACTCCAGAGAATCCAAAAAATTGAGAGAGGAATTGTTGAAATCACTCATTCTTCTGTTTGCTACCTAAAAATTTATTTACCTGTGTTTAGAATGCTGGATATATAATTTGTTCCACACCCCCTTGGGGGGCCAAAAAAAAAAAAGAGAGTGTCTGATGGCTAATATTTTTGTTTCCTCTTCTCTGTGGTTAGTCAAGAAATGGTGTCATTTTCATTCGTGGTTTGAATTTTCAGGTTATGATGAACTCAATGAACGTCCCATCAAAAAGAAGTACATTTGAGAGGAAACTTGACAAACTTATACTTGCCCTTTTTGGCACTCTCTTTACCATGTGCCTGATTGGAGCAATAGGCAGGTGAGGCCGTTAGCAGTCTCTCTCTCTCTCTCTCTTTCTATATATATATGTGTACATATATTGCTTCTATCAGATTTATTCAAGTTGTTTTCTAAACTTTTCTTAGCGGCTTTGTGTCTCTGAATGTTACAGTGGTGTTTTCATAAATCGCAAGTACTACTTCTTGGGTCTTGGTAAAAGTGTGGAAGATCAGTTCAATCCCAACAACAGGTTTCTGGTACAGTATACTTTTCTTAGTAATAAAATCATGTTAATCTGTGGTCGCAAATGTTGTTTAGCTCTCTGCATTTTATCTTCCAGTTGAGTTTTATTTCTTTGGCTGATTCAACAGGTTGCTTTATTGACAATGTTGACCCTACTAACATTGTACTCAACAATTATCCCCATATCTCTGTATGTCTCCATTGAGGTCAGTCACTTTGGCTACTAATGTTTCCATCCGTGTAAGCTCTGTCAGATGGTCTTACTGATTTATTTTCTTTATGATGCAATTGTAGATGATCAAGTTTATTCAGTGCACTCAGTTTATTAACAAGGATTTGAATATGTACCATGCTGAAACCGACACCCCTGCTTTGGCTAGAACTTCCAACTTGAATGAGGAACTTGGACAGGTGATCGGTTCCCATCTTGTGTTGCGTCATTTAGAAACATAACGTCAAGTGCTCATCTAGCCATAGAAAGTTTTCATATTTCGTTTCCACTTCTCTTTAATAAATAAATATCATGAGCAAGTATAGGTTAGCTTTCCTAGATTCCAGAAAACTAGAAAATTATGTAACTTATAGACAAGTTTTCTGTTTTATCAAATGACATCACCAAATTCTAGAAATGAAAGGCTTTTGTGCATCTGTATAACATTACATACATCCCTGTCTTATTGAAGGAAATCTGTGAGAAGTAAAATGAAACAGATTTCTCAACCAAACAGACCAAGTTCCTTTTTCAAGTTCTCTCATTTTTAGTCCCATGTGGTCAGGTGGAGTACATATTTTCTGACAAAACTGGAACTTTGACGAGAAACTTGATGGAGTTTTTTAAGTGTTCAATTGCCGGAGAGATCTATGGAATTGGAATGACTGAAATAGAGAGGGGAGTTGCAGAACGGAAAGGCATAAAAATTAAAGAGGTACTCTGTTTGGGTTATTTTAGATAAGTGCATATTTGTGTGCGTGTGACACTTTCATTCACAAGCTTATGAACTGTTGACTTTGCAATAAAGATTAATTTGATCTTTGATGTTCGAAGGTTTTGACTTCCCTTGTACTGTGTTGCATCCTTTTGACAGCCGCAGAAGTTGACAAATGTGATTCTGGAAAAGGGCTTTAATTTTGATGACAATAGGCTCATGCGGGGGGCATGGAGAAATGAGCCAAATCCAGATTCTTGCAAGGTAGAATACTTTATATATGGGAGTACTTGGTGATAGAGATTTTAACATGCTGCTTCCATGCCATCAAGTGTTTCAGTTTAATGGTTTAGTTGGTTAAGATGTTGTTTATCTCTGACAAATGGATTAAGTTAGTGTGTTTTAGGGTGGCAGGATATGAAAAAATGCATTGACAACCAGGCAGTTCTTACTCCCAATTCTGATGGAAAAAGCTTTTAGACAACGTTAATAATGTAAAATTCTCTTTTTCCTCAGGAATTCTTCCGGTGCCTTGCCATATGTCACACAGTACTCCCTGAAGGTGATGAGTCCCCAGAAAAGATCAAATATCAAGCAGCCTCTCCAGATGAGGCTGCTCTGGTTTGTGCTGCAAAGAACTTTGGCTTCTTCTTTTATAGGTATGTCCTGTTGAGATATCATTGATGCCTTCATAGAAGTTAGGTTCAGTCAAAAGAAAGGACTATTGGGTGTTCTATAAATAATCAGGACTTGGCTTGTAGCAAATTGGTATGGAAAATTTAGAGCGTGGAACCTTTTTAATCATCTGACTGAAAACCATTTAGTAGTGACTAGAGAGTTTCAACCACAGTATAAGGCACATTGAATCCTCATTTTAATAATGGGGGATTTTATCACTTAAAACGCCCTTCCTCGTTTCTTGCAGGCCCATTGAAACAAATGGGCTTGAACATTAGTAATGGAACAGATATAACAGCAATTTGAGTGCTATATCAAGTTAAAGCATGGAACTAAAAATCAATTGTCAATCAGTGGAGAGGTCCAAGCACAATATATGACCATAGGGACGTCTAATTTAAACCCATGAAATAGAGCCAGTTCACCTAAAAATTGCAATCAGACAAATGAGTTGCCAATTCTGTCCACAAGAAATAATTTCTTCTTTTGGATTTTTAGGGAAGAGGTTTTTCATATCCTTTACATTTTTTCCTTGTTTTTCATATCCTTTACATTTTTTCCTTGTTTTCTCCACCGTTTTGTTTGTAGTGTGTAATAAATCTCCATCCTATGATAGATCTTTGGTGCCATTTTTGTTTGTCCTAGACCAGAAAGTTTTCATTAGAACAAACCAATTGCACTCTTTTAAAATTCTAATAACCTCAATTGTAATTCTTTGACGATTATTAGACATCCTTCTCCCTCCCCTTCCTATCCTTTTACCTTTCTTTGATCAATCATTTTATTTTTTCCTTGCATGAGAGTTTTCAAGATAAATATGATGATGGACTTGTTTGTACATCAATCTGTCTACCATTTTAGGGTCCATCTTATCATGCTCTTTTGCCCGAGGATCAACTGTCACCTTTCGTTTCAGATGACCTCTGGAATTGGGCATGATAAGGATGGAGTTTCGGTTGATCTTCTGTTTTCTGTAAACCTGATTTTGATACAAGGTATTGGAGCTTGAGGTGGATATTTGTTGCTTTATGGTCTAACATGTTTGTCATAAGTTACATTATTTTCCAGGCGTACACCAACAACAATATATGTACGTGAATCTCACGTGGAGAAAATTGGAAAAATTCAAGATGTATCTTATGAGATTCTGAATGTCCTTGAGTTCAATAGGTAAGCATGTAGTTGTTTTGATTCCTCATAATCTCTAGTTTCTTCTAGGCAGTAAAATATTAATATTTATATTTTATTGCTTAACAGTACAAGGAAGCGCCAATCTGTTGTATGTCGCTATCCAGATGGCAGGCTGGTCTTATACTGTAAGGTATCCAGTTTCTGGGATTCTAAATTACTACCTGTGTTAGTTGGAGGGGAAAAATGAAACAGGGCCAGGACCATACTTTTTACAGGGCGCTGACACTGTGATTTCCGAGAGGTTGGCTGCTGGAAGTGATGATTTAAAGAAAGTAACAAGGCAACACTTAGAACAATTTGGAGCTGCTGGATTACGCACTCTTTGTCTTGCCTATAGGGACCTTGCTCCTAATGAGTATGAGACATGGAACGAGAGATTTATCCAGGCCAAGTCTTCTCTTCGAGATCGTGAGAAAAAGTTAGATGAGGTTTGTTATTCACTTCATATTCTTCGACCCTACGTATATCAGGTTGTTTTTTGCTATTTTATTCTTCTCAAGGAAGTAGCCTACTGGTGATTTTCGTTCAAATAATTGAGCTTTAAATTAAGGCACTCTATCTTTTCTGGCAGTTTAATTGGCAGTTTTCAGAAAAGTTGATTTTCATTTATGATCTTTCTTGTGACTTAACATTTTCCATGATGTGATCAATGTCATAGTTTAAGTATTACCAGGATGAATTGTCAGTGTTGTTTATGTTGTATATCCTGCTCTGAATTTATGGTACTGTGTATGAAGTTCTGAATAGCCTTTGTATTGGCTGCTGAACGTGGAGTATGTGCTCCTCTGTCCCATTTAAAAGATTATGGTTGGTTTATTTCTATCATGTGTGTTTACTTTAGCTGCTATACTCCACATGTTAAAGTGAAATAGACTTTTGCTTTCTGTTGTTCTTGTTCAGTCTCTGCCCTAACTTGCTCTCTTGTTGGTCATGGTCCTTTTGGTTTTGAAAATCTTGTGATTGGCATCTCTCGGATTAGCTAATTGAGGATTATCATTACATATTACAATCTTAGATTCTAGTACATGGAGAATTATCTCCATGTGTTCATACAGTCATTTCTTTCCTATCTAGAAAGTTTGCTCTCAAGGTTGTTTCTTAATATGCTCGTCAGATATGCTTGGAATTTCTGCTAATAAAACTGTGGCATGCGTCTCTTCATAAATTGCTTGTTCTTTTTTGTGTTTCTTCTGCTGAAGAAGCATCTGAATGGTGAACTGCTAAGTTCTTCACTGGCATGGGGAAATAGTATGCTTTTAGGTGAATATTGAATGTAATGTGTTTTTCATCTTGAATATCTATTCAGGTGGCCGAACTCATAGAGAAGGATCTTTCTCTGATTGGCTGCACAGCTATAGAAGACAAGCTTCAAGAAGGAGTGCCAAATTGTATAGAGACTCTGTCTAAAGCTGGAATAAAGATTTGGGTGCTAACAGGGGATAAGATGGAAACAGCTATAAATATAGCATATGGTATATGTTCAATTTGCCCTCACTGTGCACACACATATTTACATTTTTCCTTTCCTAAATCTGTTCGTCTTTGATATTGTGTAACATATCCTGTATGCTTTTTTAATTAACTGCAGCATGTAACTTGTTGAACAATGAGATGAAACAGTTTATTGTTAGTTCAGAAACTGATGCAATCAGAGAAGTAGAAGAAAGGGTAAGTAGCATGTCATAGCTGCAGTTTTTATTGATGTTCTTTTAGTTGGATACGGCTGCAATATATTTATAGTTCATGTCATTTAAGTTGTAAGTTACACGGTTTGGCAGGGGGACCAAGTTGAAATTGCACGCTTTATCAAGGAGGAGGTCAGAAAAGAGCTGAAGAAGTGCCTTGATGAAGCACAGCACCATTTTAACACTGTAACTGGACCAAAACTTGCGCTTGTTATTGATGGGAAGTGTCTGATGTATGCCTTAGATCCTAGTCTACGTGTGATGCTGCTCACTTTGAGCTTGAATTGCTCTTCAGTTGTCTGCTGCCGAGTCTCTCCTTTGCAGAAAGCACAGGTAATCTTTTATCGCTGTTCGAATTAGCAGTGCCTATCAAGTCACTTTTCACAGGATAATTGAAGTTTTATAGCAGCCATTAATCATCATCATCATCATCCTCAAAGTTCATAGGTATTGTAGCTGTGCATTGTGATAATTTCTCACCTTCTCCGAAAATTTGTTCTGTATGAAATTTCACTGCTGAAAAGAGAATTGACAGTTACTGGAAACTTTTTGTTCTTATCATGTACTCAAGGTTTATGGAAATTCTTGCTTCTGGATTCCAAATTTCTGTCAGTAGTTATCAACAGAAAGACATATTTTCTCAGTTTTAATGTTTATATTTTTTCAAAATCGTACAAGAATATGAGAACTGATTTTCAACTTTTGAAGGTAACAAAACAAAAGTTGCTTTTTGTAGGTCACAAGTATGGTTAAGAAAGGTGCAAGGAAAATAACACTTAGCATTGGTGATGGGGCCAATGATGTTAGTATGATTCAGGCTGCTCATATTGGTGTTGGGATAAGCGGGCTAGAGGGCATGCAGGCAGTGATGGCTAGTGATTTTGCTATAGCACAGTTCCGTTTTCTTAAAGACTTACTTCTTGTGCATGGAAGATGGTCCTATCTTAGACTATCCAAGGTGTGATTCTTTCTTTTTCAGGGCTTTCCCTCTGTTCTCAAAAACAAATGGGATAAAGAATAAAATAAAGTGCATCTTCTTAACAAGGACACAATGATTCCTCTTGCAGGTTGTCACATATTTCTTTTACAAGAATCTTGCGTTCACGTTGACTCAATTTTGGTTCACCTTCAATACTGGCTTTTCTGGTCAAAGATTCTATGATGATTGGTTCCAGTCATTATACAATGTCATATTTTCTGCCCTGCCGGTCATTATGGTTGGGCTTTTTGACAAGGTATTCTTTATTGAAATTTTGCAGATCGATAAACCATTATAAAAAATCAAAACACAAGTTTCTTTTTTGTTTTTGTTTTTGTTTTTTTTTTTGGCTTGTAAAAAGCTTTCATCCATATTCCTGGAAGCATAAGATTAATTCTATACCGCTATTCTTGTTTTTACTGATAGAAATTTCGAATGTTATCCAGGATGTCAGTTCATCCTTATCGAAGAGGTACCCTGAGCTGTACAAAGAGGGAATAAGAAATGTATTTTTCACATGGAGAGTAGTAGCAATCTGGGCCTTCTTCGCTGTTTACCAGTCTCTAATCTTGTATCACTTTGTAACTGTATCAAGTTCTGGTGGTCAAGGTTCATCTGGTAAAGTATTTGGTCTATGGGATGTCAGCACCATGGCTTTCACTTGTGTTGTGGTTACTGTCAACTTGCGACTTCTTATGATGTGCAATTCAATTACACGATGGCATTATATTAGTGTTGGGGGAAGCATTCTGGCGTGGTTTGTGTTTATTTTTATGTATTCAGGTATTATGACCCCGTACGATAGACAGGTGAGTTGAAGCTTTTGTTTCATTTTCTTTTTCTTTATTAATAGATTGCTTCATATGCCCCTACTAATCTTCTATTGGATGCTGACTTCCATGTCTGCTGCCTACTGCAGGAGAACGTTTACTGGGTCATATATGTCATTATGAGTACATTCTATTTCTACTTCACTGTTCTTCTTGTTCCTGTGGCGGCACTTCTTTGCGACTTCTTTTACCAAGGGTAAGTTCAGGACTACGAACTAATAATCCTTAGGTTTTTTTTTCTCACCGTTGGCCTATCCAACCCAGTTTGTGCTTCTGAAGTTTGTCCTTTGTAATTGGCTAATGAATACTGTATCTGTTGTGAATAATGATAGAATTTTCATGTTCATAGAAGTGGCCCAATGCTTATGCTAACAACTGTCCACTGGCTGTCTGAGGCGTTGCTTGTGCTTTTCATTTTCCTCAGGGTTCAAAGATGGTTTTTCCCATATGACTATCAGATCGTTCAGGAAATACACAAGGATGAAGTTGAAGGTACTAGGCCGTCGGATGTACTGGAGATCGAAAGGCAGCTCACAGCTGATGAGGCTAGAAGCTATGCAATATCGCAGCTTCCACGTGAATTATCGAAACATACTGGTTTCGCTTTTGATTCACCTGGATACGAGTCATTTTTTGCTTCACAGCTAGGTATTAAAGTGCCACAGAAGGCCTGGGATGTAGCTCGGAGAGCCAGCATGAGGTCAAAGCCAAAGATACCTAGGAAGCATTGAGTGTGCGCTGTTGGTACTTTTCAGTGTACAAATATCTCTTCCTTTCCAGCCCTAGTTTTCAAACTCTATAGTGTTTTCTTTATGTAAATCCGTAAATTAGTCATTCTGGTTTTGCTTTTACCTTTTTCTTTTTTAAGTTTTGTTTAATCCCGTCAGATTTTGATTTGAGGACCTGTTTGATAGCTTCTATTCTTTGCGGGGAGCATATATAGCATTTTTTGTCGTTGTATGTACAGAGATTCAAGGAACTTCCCACAACGAAATGCTAGTTAGATCTCTGTTTCAATTTGTCAGGCTGCTTTGCATTCTGAAAAAAAAAACAAAAATGGCACAAGTCAATAATACATGAGAAATCAGTTGGTAAAATTTCATTATTAAATCTATTGTTGTGTGTTAGCCATTGTAGTTTTGCCATGGGCCAAATTTTTTGGGATTCACTACTACGTTCCGTATAACTTTATGTGAAGCTGATATTTCGTTAAATTAAGGGTATTTGAGCATCTTGCATGCTAATTCTAGATTTAAAAAGAAAAATTGAAATCTTGAGAAATCAGTTGGTAAAATTTCATTATTAAATCTATTGTTGTGTGTTAGCCATTGTAGTTTTGCTATGGGCCAAATTTTTTGGGATTCACTACTACGTCCCGTATAACTTTATGTGAAGCTGATATTTCGTTAAATTAAGGGTATTTGAGCATCTTGCATGCTAATTCTAGATTTAAAAAGAAAAATTGAAATCTCATTTTATAATGTCGTTATTTATTTAATTTCAACTATTTGAATTTCAGATAGTAGGTAAGGAAAATTCACTACAATCGTTTTGAAGAAATCTTTTATTCGTGATTTATTTATGTTATTCAAAATTTTTTTCATTTTTGTGCAAAAAGAAAAAGAAAATCCTCTTTACTCGTGATTTATGATTGAGTGCCAATGAAGAGTTTCCGCTAACCATGGGTATTTAGATGTATTACAAGTATATGAAGTTAGAAAGTAGTATAGAAAAGTTGGGAAAAAGTAGTTGCTTCACAGAACCTGGAGGACTCTTTTTGTAATTTGCTATTGCTAGGGTGCCTTGACTGAAGGAGAGTGCTATGGCTGTCACTTGAACCCGGGCCGGTCGTTTAGGTGTCTCTTCTGCTTATCAACTAAGCTGGTATGCCAGGACCTCCTCCTCACTTTGAATTATTCATTCATAATTATTCCTAACCAAAAGGAAACTCTGGAATATATTTTAAGAATAACACTTCGTTAATAACGCTGAGCTCGCTTTACCATACATACAAACATGTATATGTATCTGCAAGTACGTTGCTACATTCCTCCGGTTTTTATTGAAATATTAAGATTTGACACAGAGATAAAAAATTAGATTTAAATCTACATGTAAAAATATACATAACAATAGTCCACTTTTTTATAGGGGAACCAACAGCATCGCAATCATATAAAGTATATATTAGTATAGGGTAAGGATAATGGACAACGGCATCGTACAACTCTTTTGCCCAAGGGTAAAAATTCTCCCTTTAACGCCCTTCAACAAGAAGCTATGTATTATGGCGACTAAGCATTGGATTCTTCCAAGTTATAAATTACCTTCCACGTTTTCCCTTTAATGTAAATTTTATATGTAGATGCATATATTTTTATTATCCTATTAACTGTCTTTTCATCCTAAACCTTTTGAAAATATATCATATTAATTTCCGACATGAAATTTATTAATTTATAGTAACTATCTGGTATCACATTAAAAATTTTAATCTAAATCATTTGATAATGGTTTTTAGTATATCAAAATTATATAATAATTTTTTGAGAATTAATAAATAAACTAAATTATTAATTTTTCATCTTTGTCAAATTTTGTATATCATGAATTGCTATGGGTTAACAATTTCTACGTAGTGAAAGACTAATATGAAACATTTTGAAAAATGTTGAGTACCAAATGAGATAATTTAGGATGCGGGCAAAAACAAAAGCAAAAATAAGAATTAGGGACCCTATTACGAAAGTTACTCGTAATTACTATTCCTTCCTTTTACATGTTTTTTTTTTGTTTTCCTATAACTTTTCATCATTTCCCTTTTTAGTAATTGTTTCACATCTCATTTATCATCATTTTCCTTTTTAGTAATTGTTTCACATCTCATTTACATACCCATTTTAACTCATCTCTCTCTCTCTCTCTCTCTTTCCCTTTGGTAAGGTTCCGTCCCTCCTTTACTAGATGTGCTAGTGGCCAACACGAATGAAGACGATATATGACGAGATAGATTATGAGGGGGTGATGCAAGGAGGAGGTGAATAGAGGATGGAAGGGGGAGGCCGGTGGCGAATTGAGGACGAAGGCCGATCAAGGCCGCAAATGACTGTTGTCAATGGTGAATCAACAAAGGAAGTGAATAGAGGCTGCAATTGAGGAAGCGAATCAAGGTCAGAGCGGGCTTGGATAGGACTGTTGGGGTGGGAATGGAAGCAGAAAGGCCACGAACGACTGATTGGGAGGGTTCTACCGTTGCCTCTCGCCCTCCTCCACCGTTGTCGATGTCCTTGTCTTATTCGCTAACATCTGCCTCTATGGCAAATGAGAACCCTAATCCAGATCAGACCGTAACGGACGAGTAAATGACAGGTGAAAAGAGAAATGATAAAAAAAGAGGGACAAAAGTGTAAATTGATCATATTTCCTTAATTTTCGTGCAATTGCAAATGGGATAGTAGAAACGGGACTTCCCACCCAAAATTCAGTGCCACGTTTTCTATTTTTGGGACATCCTCAAATATCCCAATTTTATATTGTAATATTTTTATTTTATCAAACTATAATTAAATTGCATAAAAATATTATGAATTAATAGGATTTATATAAAGTACTTTATATACAATATTTAACTTAAAATGATAATACATTCTAGTTTAAAAAAATAAAAATAAAAAAATAAGTAAATTAATTAATAGAATTAGTAGGGAGGTAGTAATAGTAGTTGAATATAATATTGATAGAAAAATCTATGAATAGGTATATGGCAAGACAAGACAACAGAAGCTGTGGTGACATAAATATATGCGCTAGCCATAGGGTGGGAGCACGTCATATTCGTTCGGCAACTTAAAGGTGATTGCTATTTGCTACAAACTATTTAGGTTTATATTCATGCACATCCATTCCATAATAATCTCCTGTAAAGGAATATTCAAAGAGACAAGTAGTGTAGAGAGACTGGTCTAGGACTAGGATGACCTTTTATTTGGTACGCCATTTAAAATGTTTACCAGCCGCAACTAAGACTAAAATATTAAGTGGTATAAGTATGTGGTGTGCGCCATTAAGCAGTCCCGAATGCGGAATGTCCACATCAATACTAGCTAGCTTATTCCTTTGGAAAATTTGAAGCCCCAGTGGGATGTACTATCTTACACTTGCCCTTTTATACCTGGAAAACTACACTAGTCTCATCTCTCATTAATTCTAACACCCTGGATGTTATTCGGATAAAATTAAAAAAATTGATTATATTATAATAGAATGGTTTAATTTTTTTTTTCTTTTCTGCTCTCTCGGTTCGGATCAAAACTAAATTTCATATTTAGGTATAAAAATGGTTGTTAGATCATATATTTAAAATCAAATAAACCGAATGGACCGAATAGTAATAAATATTTTACCATTATTCATGATGACCTTACATATATAAACTTATTTCCTACTAATTTTTACCATTATACATATTGTCTCTACATATATAAAGTTATTTCCTACTAATTTTGGTTAATATGTAGTTTATCATTCTTTAATTTTAGGTATGAAAAGTTAAAGTTTTAACATTTATCTTATTTTTTCTTTTACTATGTACCTAAGTCTTAGAAAGAGAATTGAATAAACTGAATTGACTAAATTGACATATAATTTGGATGATTTAAATCAGTTCTTACATGTAACTCGGACAATTTAGATTCATTTTATAAAAATTAAAAATCTATTAAATTATTATGTTTGGATCGGTTCTAAACTAAATCAACAAATGTTCACTTCTACTAGTGCAGTTTTGATGGTAGGCCCCATCACATGTTAAAATTTCCCCTGCTTTCTTTTCAATCATCATCAAATATTTGCAGTCATCATCTCCAAGATCCTACAGTTCAAGGACTGCCACATTCCGCTTCAGGCTATCAGCCGTGATCAGGCCTTTATCCTTGTCCATAAGCAACTTGAACCCATTGTAGAGTTCCCTTATCAACTCCTTTCCTCCCAGCTTTGTCGGCATCATAGGCAACATATCTTGAAACCTCACCGCCGTTGCAATGGTGTAATTGATTAATTTTTTCTAGAACTATATCTTGGAAATTTTTTTCAAAGAAGAGATAATGATATTAGAAAATAAGGGTACAAAATGTTCAATGTATAGCCATATACAAGCAAATCAAGACTATATCCTCACACCATACTACTAGGCTAAACATATCATAAAAACTAGGGGGAATTCAACTAAGGCCGACAAGTAACAGAGCACAAGGAAAAGTTTAACGAATATCAATCTTCTCCAACCAATTAGCGGACAACGGTACAAGGATTGCATGAAAGAAACAAAAAGTAAGATCAACTAGAAAATAAAGTAGCAGCCTACCACATTTTCTAAAGCACACATACCGGGTCTTCACCATCCATTTTTAGACCATCAAGGTAGATTAAATTTACAACATAGCAAAAGTCAACATCATCTATAAAACAAGCAAAGCAAAAATCTAAACAATATTGGAAGTCAAGCAACAATAGATAGTCACCCTAATCAGAAATTAGAAAAGCAAAGATGTTGCTTTTATTGATCAATCCAGCATATAAAAGGAGAAGAGTGATGAACACCCGTTTTAGCAAAAATATCAGCTTCCCTGGTATTTTTTCTCTTCCCCTGCATTCCTTTGGCTAGATGAATTAGATCCAATTCCCTCTTTCTTAATTTAGCCTTACCATACCATTTTCGAGTTTTATGAACCCATCACTAAAAATCTTTATAAACTTATTCCAGTGGGTTTCCTCATTTTCAGCCATTGCCACCCGAGAGTTGCAACTTGGTTCAAACATTTCATCAAACATGTTGTCGACATAAAAGACTAGTAATAAGAATGGGTTGTTATTGTATTTCTTCTGGAAAAGTTCAAGTAGGTTAAGTTGGTGTGTCAGGAAAGGCTTGACAACTTTTTTGTAATTATGAAATAAAGGAGTCTAAGGCTTGGTCATTTTGTTGAACATGTGACTATGAAGCTGATGATGTGAACATATAGTTGTTGCAGTGGATTAGAATCAACAAGCTATTTTTTTTTATTTTTCTTATCAACAAGAATGAAGTAAAAAACAACCTAATATGATTGGTTATCATTTGGAGATTTTTAGCAAAGTTGTTGCTAGTTTTTAGCTTTTGTAATTAGTTCACTTTATGTTAGATTCTTGCAGCTCAATAAAATGAGTGTCATTCTAGCACTTCTTATTTTTATAATCTTTATATACATACTTTGAAAAAACCAACAGTTCTAGATTGAAAGCGAGAGGGAATTTGATCTTGGTAATACATATTTGTGGACTGAAGGTGTGGCTCCAAAAATTACAATTAGAGATTTGAAAATGAAAGAGACTTCATGTTCTTCAAAAATCAAAATATAGGCTGTTCCATGTAGGAGATTATTATTCTCAATTTTTTCATGTGTTGACAAGCTGCAAAGGGAGAGCTAATTCTTTGTCTTTGGAGGATGTTGTATCACTATTGATGGAGCCAAGAGTGAAGGCTTCTCATTTCCTTGACGCTAAATGCATAAACTCATGGAGTTAGCAAGAAAGGGGGGTTCATGTAGGTTTTCCAATACACGGGGGGTAATTATAGGTTAGGGTATATCACAATGAGGTTTTTGTAAAGGAATAATGACAATTTGCCCCCTAAGATTTAAGTGAAATTACACTTTGTCCCCCTTCTGTTTAAAAAATCTACACTTTGCCCATTGTTTTTTTTAATACAGTTCGATAGCAGCTTCTGAAATCTTAATATAGACACTACAGAAGTCATTTTCTAATAATTTCAATTTGTATGGTATTTTTTTTTACAGTTAATGGATATTTTAAATTATCAATTTTTTTTCTGCATTTCTTTCAATTTTTAAAACAATATTTTTTAAATTTTGGTTAATTTAAAAGAAATACTATACAGATTGAAATTATTTGAATATAATAATCATATGATTTAAATTAAAATTTTAGAAGTTGTTGTTGAGCTGTATTAAAAATATAGGGGATAAAGTGTATAACTTTTAAATAAGAAATGACAAAAATGTAATTTTATCTAAACCTCTGGGGCAAATTGTATTAACCCTTCTATAAATTTTCATGTTCCTTTTGCGCTTGGGAGGGTTCTCAAGTCCCAAGTGCATGTATACATACACACATGCACATGTATTTTATATACTTGAGCATGGAAAGTCTTTGTTACATACGCGTCAATTTGCTTGATGATAGGTTTGCCTAATTCTATGTAAAGTACATAATTTTTATAATCGTCTTTTTATATTCAAGCCGTCAAATTTGTAGAAAAAAGTAACAACCCTTCCAATAGAGTAACAGCTAGGTAATTACTAATTCTTCCTCCAATTGATCAAGTTTGAATATACTAGTGTATGACAACATAAACTTGGTGATATATACTTAGATCGATATACTTGCATATATTGTGTATATTGAAGGTATAATTTTAGGCGCCCATCCCCCCCCAAAAAAAACGTGATGACACTTAACTACAGTTATTGGTTCATATATAGAAGGATAATAGTTTTACAATCCAATTTAGACTCTATGGCTTACCTAATGAAAAACATAGAGTTGAACATTACAACTCTCTGATACCAACGAGTGTTACTTTTAATTACACTCTTACCTTAACCTTAGTCTCATGTCGTACCAAGAAAGAAGTTAAGGAAGATGTGCTTCATCTCTATATATCACATATTAGATTAACCCACTCAACCATTTTCTCAAGGCCCTCTAAATGCACTTTCAATTTCTCATTAGATAATTCCAATCTTCAACATCGATCTAAAACTCTCTTTAAAGGCTTTATTGTCTTTAGCCATTTATATTTTGTAGCGAAATGGAAGATGCAATTAGCCTTGTCGAACTCGAGCATCATGATGGACACGGAAGAAAGGAATTGAGGAGAAGAGGATGATGCT
The DNA here is from genome assembly GCA_005392925.1 of Aquilaria sinensis. Lineage (NCBI taxonomy): Eukaryota > Viridiplantae > Streptophyta > Magnoliopsida > Malvales > Thymelaeaceae > Aquilaria > Aquilaria sinensis. The sequence goes on along the minus strand of SMDT01000373.1, from coordinate 164,690 downwards.
ATATATATAAGTAATCTGGTTTGAAGAGTACTATTGAATCAATTAAAGAATGGATTAATCCAAAAGTACATGAAAAAAATACAAGTAAAAGCAAAAAAAAGAAGAGCCGTAGCGCGCAGGAGTGCATAAAGCAAAGCAAAGGAACCAAAAAATAAAAAGGTAGAATTCCCCCCCATGTCACGTTCGAAACCAGCTGTTTAATTGTTGTTGCTCTCTCTCTCTCTCTGAGATCGAGAAAGTGCAAAAACAGAAGAGAATCGCTCCTACCTATAAAGCTAGCTGCTAACACAATGAGGCAAACCACAGTCATCATCACCTCCAAGTCCCAAAAACTCTAGAATCATAATCCTCTTCTCAGTTTCACCATCCGCAAGCTCTAACAGTTCTGGAAGACAGAGACAACATCAAGAAGGAATTACTACATGACAAAAGAGAAGAGAAAAAAGGAAACTGTGATATTGATGGGAGGCAGGAGCAGGGGATGCCCTCTGTTTTGTGGGGGTGGATTTAGAACGCTTCTTTTGGTAAGCTTTACGTTGCTTTTGTTGATCGGGAGGCTGCGGAGCCAGGCAACCGATGAAGCTACCATTAAAAGTTCACAGCTTCAGCATCAGCACTCTAATCTCAACTACATCGTCAGCGCAAGGAAAGTCCCCAATGGCCCTGACCCTATTCACAACAGGTACTAATTAACTACTTTGGTTACCCTTACATGCACTAAAAAAATTTTACGAAATTTTCTTCTTCTTCTTCTTCTTCTTTCTTTTTCTTTTTTCCCTTCTGGTGCGTGTAAAAGAATTACTGCAGTTTATAAATTCAGAGGAATTATGTACATGACATGCTCACTCTATCCCGAATTACTTTGTGCAAGTTTTAGCATTTCTGATTCTGTGTTGTTATATGTTACTAGCCTCATGCTACGTGGGACTGAATATTTTTTCATTCAAGAGTGATTTTTTTGAGGAGCTGGAGAATTTTTTGAAGTTCTATTAAGGATAAATTTTAGAGGAAATTAACATCAAGAAGTATTGATTTGCTTATGATAGAAAAACTGATTATTAATTATTAGTAATTTAAGTAGATGGAGATGGAGGGAGTTTTTACAAAAAGCTGAGCCGTATCAAATCTTGAGTGAGTGTTGATGCTTTTTACTGTTACATTGGGAGGTGGACATATATATGTATATGTATATGTTTTACCATGCATCTCATTCTCCTCCAGTACTGCTCAGACTCAGACATACGCACCAAAAAGGAAAATAAAGCTTCTCTCTCACTCTCTCTGTCTCCTTCCTTGCTTTATTCCATCTCTTAATTAATCTTGCTTGTCCAATCATTGCATCATTAAAATTGATTCCTTATTTAATTATTTACCTTTAACTATAGGAGAGCTGGGAACTCAGGACGACCACCTGGCCGAGCTTAAGTATCTATCAAAGGTTAGGTTACTTTCCAGAGACAACTAAGAAAAATTTTACCAGATTCTTGGGGCTGTATGTTCACTAAATTACTAGGGTTGAGAGTGGAGAAGAACAAGAAGAAGGAAGCAGCAGCAGCAGCAATATTATAACTCTCTTAGAAAATATATCTATGCTCGAGAAATAGCTGGCTAAGAGGATTTTGTGTAGCCTTTTCCGGAGGTTGATAAGATTATTGATCAAGTTAGGGTTAGGGTTATTTGTTTTTTTTTTTTTTGGGTTTTCTTTTTCGGGCACTTCTCTTCTCGCCCGCTGTGTTTCTATAGGTTACTAACGAGAGAAGCAAGGAGGAGCATGCCTTGCATATGCTGAAAATCCAAATGGGTAAAGGTGGCACGTGACAAGGGTGTGGCGGCCAATTCATGTACCAATCTTGCTGTGCATTTGAAATCCTATGATGTTAATTAATTAGCTATAGCTTTGTGTTGGTTAATCGATTGATTAATTATATCCTGTAAATATTGTTGTTTTTAGCTGAGTAATTAAAATAAGAGAATCGTGATTAAGGAAAAAGAGATGGGAGCATGAATTTGCGGACTAAAGCGAACCCTCAAAGCAATTAAAGGTGTTTGCTAAGCGCTTTCTCTTGCTTTTCTTCGTTCCAAAAGAAAGAAAAAGGTGAACGTTTTGTTTCTCTCTTGTTAGTCTTTTTCGGTGAAATCTTCTGCTTTTTATTTTTCCATTTTACAAGAAAGCTTTGGGGGAAGGCAAAATCATGTTTGGATTTAATTACTAAACACGATCTTTTATCAAGGAGGTCAAATCTTCAATTGGCTCCTAAACTATTACAAATTTAATCTCTTGATGAATGCTCTTAAACTTAAATTGGTCCCCGAACAATCCAACATGTACTATATCAAAATGACACCTAGGTAGCCCTTGGATGGACACAAATGGTTGGTCTCGAAGGGGCTTTCAACTTGACAAGCATAACTCTATAATTAACCCTAGCTAGCCTCATTATATTTGGCTCCAATTTGTGTTTCATAACTCTAATTGAATGAAGTTAAGCAGTCAGCCTCTTGAAATTTTATCCTCCACCCTAAGCTGCGTAAGACATACTCATTTGTGACAATGATCACCATCGTGGGTAGCCATCTAAGAGATAATTGTGTACAATATTTCCAGTAGTTTAGGGGCCATTCAGGAACCTAGTTTAGTTTAAGGCCCAAAAGGTTAAATTCATGATAGTTTAAGAGTCAATATGAGAATTTAAGCTGTATGGAAAAAAAAAAGAAGAAAGAAATTAAGGTTAATGATGGTTTAGCTTGAAAATATATGCTTTTATAAGCTCATCATAATTCATAAATTACATGTATTTTTCATTTGAAATCCAACCTTAGCTCTTTCAAATGAAACATCTTATCTTTTTGTTTGTTTGTTTGTTTTTTTTTGTAATTGCATTAAAAAACAAACTCTCTTAAAACTACGTGAAAAGTTAAAGGACTCAAGTAAATAGAAACAAAGGAAGTATAATTTTCTAACTCGTATTGAAGTCATTTGGCTAATGACAAAAAAAAAACATATGTCAAACTAAAACATTTTTCATATTTTATTTAAAAAAAACATTTTTTTCATCATTATGTTACATATGTGTTTAGATTTTATATTATACATGTATAAGTTTCATTATTTGATATTGGGTTTAACATTCGTTGATCCGTCATTATTATCTATTTGCAATTATGGCATTAAAGCTTCCAACACTACAATAATGGGAAAAACACACCCAATTGTGTTTATAATAATATGTAACTTTTAGGACTGCAAAATGGAAAACAACATAAAAGGGGACATATTCTTAAAAATTTAGCGCTTAATTCATCTTTTTATAAAAATTATCTCTAAGTTGTCATTAAAGTGTATCTTTTGTAACAAACGTATTCTTAAAGTTTTACTATAACTTAAAATTGCAACCCAATATCGATTCATGATTAAAATTTTTAATTATGTGTTTAATTAGACATTTAGTAGCATTAAAACACCATGAATATAATAAGGAAAGGGAATTGGTCCACTAAATTTACTTTTCAAATTGGATTAATATATACTATACAAAATTAAACACTTAAAATTTTTAGTTATTTAAACATGTTTTAACAATAACTAATGTTAATTGAACCAAATATATATTTGGTAAATTTAATAATAATACTAAATCTTATGCTAATAATTTCAATTTCCTTTAACTATATACCTCAAATGCTGTCAAATGTCGCTATTCTCTTATAGGTAAACAATGTCAAAGATGGTAGAACCATGGAACTAACTCGGCTTACTAAAAAATTTATAGTAGTTCATGACTGCTATAAACTTTTATGGGGTAAATGGTTTATTTAGAAAAAATTGAGTGTTGTCTAAGGATTATGCCCTTACTTCATTCACCTATATAGTTTATTCTTTTTTCCAATTTTCCTTTCCTTTTTTTAAAAATATTCATGAAGTTTTTTTCCCTTTTTGCATACAGATATCAAATTGCTTTCTCAAAAGGAAATTCAATATTCTACAATAATCTTTTGGTTACATGAAAGATCAGAAAAGCATGAGATTATTAAGAACACATAATGTCTATTATTTTTATCCTCAAATTGTACTTATAAAGATCATATTTACTAGTATTTAATACCATGTGAACTAGTTTTTGCAGTTAATGGAAGTTTGAGCTGGTGGAGGATTAAAAGTGCTATGGAGGTCTGGAAACACGGCAGATAAGTAGAGCCCAGAAGCTGGATGAAAGTTAAGCATGAAAATGTTAAAGGAAGGGCACACAGAACCTTACTGTGCCTCTGGCACACATGCCTTCTCAGAGTAATGAGCATAAAGGGCACTTGGAGACTAAAACGGAGGTAGTATGAGATTGCTTCACCATAGTGCATGTGGTGGCTAGCGTGGTTGCAATCTTGAGGGCCCTTGATTAAATAGCCACCACACATGTAGTGCCAGCGTGGTGTGGCCCTGGAGTCCACCCGTAGCACCCACCATGTTAGACGGCATACACATGGTGGCCCTTTAGGGAAGACCTTATAGACCCTCTACATTTGCAGCGTGTATGGCACTAGCACGGAAGAGGCACAACACCTAAAACGATAAAGCCATTGTCACTATGCCATTATGGCATGTTCAATCATAGTGAGGACCAATGTTTTCTATATAACTTTCAACTACTAAGCACCATTTTTTAGCTATTTGTGGGCTAAGATATTTCAACAAACCTCTTTTTAATTGGTTCAAAGGGACCATGAGATAATTAATTTAGATGTATACGAGTTTGATTTTAGAGTAGAAGAGACATTTAGGGAGGCGCTTTCTTGGTAAAAATGATAAAATGCATATATGGGGATGGGGAGGTATGGAAAGAATGGAAGGAGCAAAAGCTATTGAGGGTGTTTAGGAAAAAAAATTTTAGGGTTGCTTCTGAAATTGACAGCTTAAGATTCCCTTTAAAGCTTCATTCACAAATGGCTTTAGGTAATTGTGAGAGTATTAGGTTTTGGGAGGGTACTTGGGTATGTGGATGATGTTTAAAAGAGGTTTGTCCCCATCTTTACAATTTAGATGTGAAGAAAGGATGCTCAGTGAGGGAGCATGGGTTTTGGTCAGGTGAGGTGTGGTTTTGAGGTTGGTGTTGGGTGATAAGTTTAAGAGGGAGAGATATAAGGGGTTTCATATTTTGGAAAACAAAATTAACAACTTGTAAGTTGCAGAATAACAAATTGATTCAAGGAGCTTCAATTTAGTTTTGAATAAAAAATTCTTAACAAAAGTCATGGATCGTTGACTGATGATGAATGCTTCAAATATGACAAAAGCTCACAACCAACCAGGTGGAACACTTGGGTACCACAAAAGATCAATGTCTTTATTTGAAAAGTATTATTATGGAGACTGTCGACAAAATACAACCCCTTACTGTGAGGGGTTTTAATCAGTAGTATATTATGCCCTTTATGTCATGATGCTGTTGAAACTATGAATCATTGCTTGGTGAGATGTGATTACACTTAATTGGGTTGGAATCTGTTAAAACAAATGTGCCATTTTTGGAAGTGCAGGAAGTGCTAGCAGACTTTCAGCAATCACTTTAGAACAAAATGCAATGTATGGCTTGAGAGACAGTTCAATTCGTCAATGCTTGGTTGTTATGGAGAAGGAGGAACCATATTGTTCATGAGGCATCTGTCTTTGGTCTTTCTAATTTGATAGGTGATATTTAAGCTTTGTCTTTCCTTTAGATCATAAGTAGGTGCAGTAATGCTAGTTGCTTTTGGTTAGATTTGGTATCAAATCCAGGTGAATGTAGTAGATGCTGGGCATAGACTCACCTGCCCTATTTGTAAGGTTTCTAAGGCTCGAGAACAAAATTACTCATGTTGTAAAATTTCTTCCTAGGCTCAGCTTCTTACTAGCCCTGCTTGTACTCCATTTGTAATTCATTTTAATGTAATATTTTTTGTTAAAAAAAAGAAAGAACAAAAGAACATTTTCTATTTTTCTTAGCACTTTGATAGCTTCTTGAGGTATAAAGGTCATACATTTAGGCCTCAAATTGATGATTCGTACAAATAGTTTATAAGTGAGTAGTCACCCAAACCCCCTAGGGTTCTATTGATTTGTGGATTGGATGATCAAAACTTACTTCTAATCATGTCCATAGCATGTCTTGTGCTACTTATGTGCTTAATCTTCATGGTTTGCTTTTTGGGTACCTTAAGCACACATCACATGATATATTTGTACAAAGGCTTGAGAGAGCCTCCTATAAGCTTGATCATGGGAAATGGGTTGAGATTGTTTGATTAAAGTTGAGGAACCTCAATGAACTTTCTTGGTGGATGAGGTTAGCATTTATTGCCTTGGCTCTTGATGCAAGACATTAGGATGATCCTAATCTAGTACTAAGACGGTTGTTTAACTAGGCTTGAAGTAGTCTTAGAATGAATCTTCAAGAACCATCACCCTAATGTGCTATTTACATGTTGCTTGTTTTTATCGTTCATGAGACAAAGTCCCTACCTTAGGTTGCCTTTATTCCATTGCACTTTCTTGTGTTAGGCACACTTGTTAGTTCGTAGCTTAGCTCCCATAATTTTAGCTTGGCGGCTTGTACTCGTGCATTAATATCTCCTTGCTCCTTGATTGTTTCCATCAAATTGTTACTGGTCCTTGTCCACAATTTTCCTCACAATTCAAGCATTCACACATTTAATTGTTTAGTATAGTAGTTAGGAACCATAGAAATAAGACACATTAATCCTCGTGGATCAGCGTCAACTCATCCCTTACTACAATTGACCCATACATTTTGCTGGTGTAGATTGGAGTTTACACTTTGCACTAATCAATTCCATTGACGATAAGGATAAACCCCATAACTAGGTCTTCAGTTAGTCTAACAGTAAAAGTATTGAGATAAGGCATTATTAACACTGTAATTTTTTTTATGTATGTATGTATTATATTTATACAAGTGCATATAATGAATTAAATTTTTTGCCTTTACATTATAAATTATTTTACTCTTTTAATAAAACCTAAATTTGACACTGTCTATTTAATATGAGTTATATTGACAAAAAAAAAGGTGAAAAAGAATATAAATTTGGCCTATTTTTTATTTTTGGTACATGCATTTGGCCTAATTTTATCCTTTAATGGTCTTTTTAATTTTATAAAATATGTCTAAGTGCCACTACACTTAATTAAACTTATACAACAAATAAGCCCTTAAATTTTTAATAGTATTAATCAAACCTTTCAACACAATATGCTATCAATTTGATAACATTTCATTTTAATGAAATATATAGTTCAATCTTAAATTTGAATTACAATTAAATCTTTAATTTTCCTTATACAAAAATTTTCCTAAATTATTATTAATTTATAAGTTATTTTACTCTTTTAATGGGACAAAAAAAATGGCGTAGTGTGTTTAATTATATTTAAATTAGTAACTGTACCCGAAAAGGAATAGGTAAAAAGAAATCAATCATTGCAACAAATTTGTTGAGATTTTATTTTACTTTTATCGGTGAATTTTCCTAAGTTTTCACCATAATACATATTTCAAAATAAATACGTCCTTTAATTTATATAACTATATCAAACGTGCTCTTCAATATAAGATTTATCAAATTTATTAAGTTCTTAATTTGGTTACTTGTTCTCTTAAATTATAAATTGCATTGCTTTCTTAATGAAACCCAGACACGGGCGTTTTGTTTTATATGATAAGAGTTGTATCAAAATTTCAATAAAAAATAGTTATACCAATATTAGAATTTTAAAATAGAAAATCTATCTATGAGTTTTTATATAAATTATAATTTAAATGAATATGGATAAAAAATAAATATGCATTAGAATTTTAAGTTACGATGGTATTGGAAAATTATAAATAAAATAATGAAAGGAAAAAGAATAGCACGCATGATATATACCAAGGACACATGAATAATCGTAGCATTCTAAACTATGAAATTTTGTCATGTAAAATGTAAATTGTTTAATTAAAATAACCATGAGTACTTTAAGCCATGTTCATACTGAACCAAAACCACGAAGAGCTTATATATGCAACATTGTAGGTTTGAAATTGTCGCATATAACCATCTGAAATATGGAATTATCATAAATAGTATTCAACTTATTTTATTCAACATTTTTTTTTATGTAGGACTTCAGAACTCAAATTCTATGACAACAAGATTCTACCAAGAATTAGTTTTGGTTTTCAATGAATTATAGTTATAAAATCAAAACTTATGGCCTGTACTGAATTAAAAGTAATTTTTTTAAGCATGATATTTTATAGTAGAGGCTTATAGCTTGGAAGTAGTTTAGAAGCTATTAAGAGATGAAATCATAAATCAAATATGTGTTTTTCAAAGAAGATTTATTTTTACAACAAGTTATGATTAAATTAATGATTTTAGGTTCTAGTTGTAAGTGTTGATTGTGTGGGGGGAATTAAGTATAACACGAAGTTTGGGTGGCTTATATAGGATGATTCCATATTTCACCAAAAATACACTTTTGTTGCGTCCTTTATTATTTCTGTTTTGTTGTAAGATTATATTTCTATAATTTTTATATTTTCAAATTTAACATTGTTCCAAAATTCTTCAAATATGAAACAATTTTTTTTCTAAAAGGCTAAATTGCATGATCTGCCATTAAAATATACCTTATTTCACATATTTGCCCCTTGAATTGTCTGAATTGTCAAACATTGCAAACTTAGGTTTAAATTAATGTTTTGTAGTAAACATACCTCCAGAAATTTGAGGTGAAATTCTAAAATTAGCCCCTGAACTCATGCAAAATGAATACAAGATCCCCAGACTTAAATTTGGGACAATTTTAGCATTATTAATACTAAAATAAATGTAAATTGAGAATTTTGGTACTCAAAATTTTTCTAATAAATAATTTTAACCCTTATACTTCTAAAAAAACCAATTATATTCATTTCAAACATCATCTTCTTTGTTGTTCACAATCGAACCACAATTGAGCTCAACCAAAAAAACCAAAACCCAAAAATGAAATTCCCTTCAAATAAATAGCAATGGCATTGGCAGCACCGACAACAACCCCATCAAGAGCAATCCTGGGAGCAAATTCCCTAAAAAAGAGCAAGAAAACTACTTATTCTCACATGCTACTTGTTAATCATTTCCAAATGCAGATAGCTATGGTTATGGCTTTGGTGACTCCTTCACCGAGACAGGCAATAACCGGTCCTTCTCAGGCCCCTTTGGCTTCGGCCATGTCTCTACCTTCCCCTAGGGCTCCACCTTCTTCCTTTGTCCCACGTTACAAACTTGTGAAGAACAGCTTGAGCTTAGAAATCACTCTGCAGTCCCTTTAAGAACACGGCTTGCTCTTATCCGCTGCCATCGATTCTCCAGTTAACCCTGAGTCAAAACATCATACCCGCTCTCCATCTACCTGCTTCACATCTTAAATCTCACCAGAATCATATTTAATCAAAATCCAACATTTTAATTTTGTTTGAACGGATTCTCTGGTGAACAACCCAGAACAAATTCTCCAACCTGATCTGAAAGCCCCATATATTCTCCGCTGCCGTCAATTCGCCGGCCATGGTGGAATCACTAAGGCCAGCCCCACAAATTCTTTGCTATCATCGATTCGTCGGCCATGGCGGAATCACTTAGTCAGAGACGAAAAGCGAAGGAGAAGAAGATGAAGCAACGACAAGGATCGGGTCGAAGATGAAGCGCTAGAGATGAAGCGAATAACGTGCTGGAGATGAAGCGGTGGAGAATGAATAGAACATTGGGTCTGAGATGAAGCGCTGGAGACGAAGAGAAAAGCGGTCCTTTATCGCTGACGAGGAAGATGAATCTCCGCTGCCCTACCTTGACCCACAGTCATCCCCTGTCACCGATGAGGAAGGTGGTGAGGCCCTGATAGTCAGGCATTCTTGGCTGCTGTGGTGAAAGAGAAAGGATTAGGTTTTGAAGAGGAGGGAAAATATGGATTTTAGTATTAATGAATACCAAAATTGTCCTGAATTTAGGTATAGGGGTCTTGTGTCCATTTTTTTCGAGTTCAAGGGCTAATTTTAGAATGTCATCTCAAATTCCCATCATCATTGATGGAGATAATGGAAGAAGGGGTATTTTTGCTACAAAATGTTAATTTAAACATATGTTTGCAACGCATTACAATTTATGGGCAAATATGTGAAATAAGGTATATTTTAATAGCAGATCGTCCAATTTAGCCTTTCTAAAACGTAAAAAGTTAGTTACCACTATCTATCCATCCATTTGTTTGTTCTACAAATTCACAAAAAACATAACTTTCTTAAGTTCTGGGGGAAAGGACACTTTTGCTTCTCTAACTTATTCAAATTTGCCACATCAATTGAGTTGCCAAATGAGTCATCTAACGTTAAAACTGTTAGTTCTGTTAGTCCTACAAATTGTTTGGCAGATAGAACTGTTGACATGGCACTTAACACTGTTTATTTTAGTGACTAAACTGACAATTTTAAACCTTAGTTACTTACTTGAAAGTTTTATAAAAAATTTAAGATTCATCAACAATTAATTACTCCAATCATAATTTTAGGACTCATTTGGCAATTTGACTAATTTTGGAACCTATTTGGTAACTCGAGTACGTAATTTTATGAAATTTGAAAAAGTTCTAGAACTGAAAATTACAAAAAATTTGAAAAAGTTATAAAACTGAAAATGAACTATCAATTGACAATAAATTATAAATTGAGTAACAGACGATTATAGTTCAAACTAACAATAACATAATCCAAAAAACATATCACAACAAACTTTAGATTTGTCGTATTGGAGGTATGCTATCTTCTTTTCATATTTTAAATGGGTGTCAAAATTTTGGATTTATCTTATCGAATTATAGAAACTTATATAACGCATCGAAATTGGGTACTTTCCGACCATTTCACTGTTAATTCAGATGGAAAATGTTAATGTACATTAAATAACATCAAAATAAATTTAAAATAACAACTTTGGTCTTCAATTTTTTTTTCAATCACTAATTCTAGCCCTTTAACTTTCACTAAAATCAATTTACCTCTCAATCATCCAATCCAGCCTACATGATCATTTCTTTGACCATCTGACATGCATTTCATGATCTTATCCCTTCAAAGAACAAACTAGTTCCAAGCCCCTTTCCTATAGAAATTTAGTCTTGAATTCAAGAGAAATACAACAATGACTATAACATTTAGTTCAACATTAGTTCTTCAACTTGATTCGGTGGTACTAAAAGGTGTACAAAAATGAGGACACTGCTGCTTCTTTGAACTCAAAGAAAAGATTATCAGGGAGGTCATTCGAGTTGAAGTGTTTTACTTTATCATCGGAATTTAGTGATGGCGGAAAGTTTAGGTCCAATGGCGGCAAGCTTCATTGTAGTCAACGATAACAAATATTTTGGGTCTGATTGTAGCGAGCTTGGGCATTTCAGTGGTGGCGGAAATGTGGAGGGAGCAAGGTAGGGAGAGATTGCCAAATTAGTCCAATTGCCAAATGAGTCCTAAATCTAGTCAAATTGCCAAATGAATCCTAAAATTAGTTGAATTGCCAAATGAGTCCTAAAATTATGATTGGAGTAATTAAGAGTTGATAACCTTCAAATTAAAAAAAAATTCAGGTAAGTAACTAAGGTTTGAAAAATATTTTTTAGTCACTGAAATAAGCAGCATTAAGTGTCATGTCAGTAAAGGTGGGAACCGGGTCGGCCCGGCCGGTCCTGGGCCTGGAAACTTAGGCCCGGGCACGGACAGGTTCCCGGCGGGGCGGGGCGGTCCCGAGCCGGGCCCGAGGCGGGGCGGGCGGGGCGGGTTTGGCGTTTTTTTTTTTTTTTAAAAAAATTAAAAACATAATTAATTATATATGTCATAAATATTTTTAAGAAAAAAAACTACATCCGGTGTAAGTTTTATTAAGTTAAAAAACCAAACGGCACATACAAATAATCGGAATGGACCTTACATTTTGAAATGGCAAAAACGTTTCGGAAATGATGAATAATAGAAACCTGTGATCTGTGCTGAACAACATAATCAGATCAAATACAAACTACATGTATAATAGAAACCTACGGGGCGGGGCGGTCATGCGGGGCGGGGCGGGGCGGGTCTTGGTCCGGGGCGGTCCGTTTTGCACCACCTCCTCCTTTCAGGCCCATATTCGGCCCATATCTTAGCGGGCTTTTGCCGGGGCGGGGCGGGCCGGGTCAGGTCCCACCTCTACATGTCAGTACCTTTGTCAGTCAAACAAATTATAGGACTAACATAGCTAATGATTTTAACATTAAAGAACTTGGTTGACAACTCGAAGAATCATAGGATTGATGGCAAATTTGAAAAAGTTAGAGAGCAAAAAATGCCATTTCCCCTAAATTCCGTGAAAAGTCAGAAAGCTCATTATTTGCATTACAGAAAGATTATTGTATTATAAACTCTGTTGTAGTCTTACATCTGATTTCACCCTTTCTAAGTCCCCTCTTTGGATGCACATACAATTGGAGCAACTTCTGATTTATGCCCCATCCCTAAACATTAACACTTTTTAACACCTTGAACTTAAATTTGACTTGATTCTGGTGAAAATATTTGAAAGATAATATGTCAAAATTATAAATGTTATTATGGTATTTAATTATAAATTAACAAAATCATTGTTAAAAGTATAACTCTTATCCTACGTACTATATATAATTCTTGGAGATGTTATTGTACATATGTGTGTATGATTATAATATATGATTCAGATTTATGTGCTGCTACCATCCAGCACAAAGAGTCTGTTTGGATACGAGGGAAAGCGTGGAAGGGGGAGGACGCGAGGCGCGCCCCTTCCTTTGCGGGTTTGGGTGAGAGGAAATAGGAGGGAGAGGTTGAGAAGGGGTCAGACTCTTCCCCTCTTATCCCTTTTATTAATGTAACAGGCAATCCCTCCAAATCGGGGGGAATTGGAGGGGAAGAGGAGACCGAATCTGTCAAGTGTTTTTGGTTCTCAAAATTGCCCTCTTACATTGTTATAAATATGAGCCAACGCATCTAGCCGAATCATGCATTCAAGAGCAATCTCGTTCATCAATAATGAGAAGCGGCGGCCACGACAGCGGCAACAGCGGCGTGCACCATTCTCCAGGTCTAAGTTGTAATTATTGTTTCTATTTCATCTGATTCACTGTGAATCTCTCTTTCCGTTTCTCTGTTTTTTTTGCTTTGATTTGTTGCTCTGTTCACTCCGTTTTTTTGTATCTTCTTTTCTCTGCTTTGTTGATTTTGATTCCGGAAAATATGGGTATTAGGAGGTGTTATGCGGTGAGGTCGGGCGACGTAGAAACGGCAGCAGGCTAGATGGTGAGGCCGAATTGGTTAGGTAGTTTTCAATTAAAGGCTTGGTTCGGTGTGTTACAAAGGCATATGTAGCTTCTTTTATTACGTTTTTGGCAGAGTGAGTCTCTTCAAACCGAGGCTTAGTCTCTTGTGCTAGTAGGGTTAGTTTTATGGAAAAGTGAACAAGCTTCGGTTATAAAAAGTTAATAGGTTGTTTAGCTATTCTGGATCATATATGTAGTCCTTTCAATTCTATTGCAGAATGATTGCTGGGTGGGAGTGAAGGGGACACAAAGAAAAAGAAACTTTTTAACCTTTTAGTTATCTTCGTTAGTATTCTCTGTTGTGTCATTTGTGGCCAAGGCTTGCTTGGGCAAACCATTAGGAGCGTTGATAGTGTCTCGTATGTCTGCCTTAAAAAATGCATGGTATGAGAGTCAAAATTCAAGGTGTAACAGAATAAACGAATATGTACAAAAACAAATTTAACTGGAAACCTCTGAATAGTATTTTATCCTGTATATTCTCTAAATATGATGTACCACACACATTGGTTTCTCATCTACAAAACATATATATACCTGCATTGACCTCAACAATGCTCTTAGATCAGCATTCTCTGCCATTAATTCTTGATTTTTTGCCTCATCAGCGTCCACCTATCAGCAAGAAATTATCAACCATTGTATCATAAAAAAGTGACCACAAACTTTAAACAAATTAGTCATTCTTCATACAATCTTTTTGTAGAAATCATTGTCAGCCTTTTTTCCATTCCAAGTCCCACGTTGCCTCCCTTCTTTCTGTTTGCACGCATTATAAGATCCATTAGCTGGAAATGAATAAGGAATTCTTAATGGCGCCATTACTAAAATTCCAGTTAATACCTGAAGCAAATTTATTATCTCCATGCCTGATTTTGATTCCTTCTTCTTCTCCATTACAACTTGATTTAGCTTCTCCTGTATAAGAAATATTTGCAATTATAGTCCATCTATTTGGTGCGGTGCCCAAAGTTAATGAATTAAAGATGAAATCTTACCTGTAATTTTACGTACTCCTGTTTTTTCTTCATTTCATGCAGTTGTTGAGTCCTAACTTGCTTTTGTAGCATAAAGAGATCATGTGAAACATTTTCAGCAGTTGTACATTTCACAAGAAACAACTGTAAAAGATATAGTCTTACAGTATCAACATATCAAAGTCACCAGACCTGATTCCCAATCACCATTCTCTGAAATTCATCCTGTTCTTGCTGTAGCTTCTTAATTAGCTGCTTGAGGGCAGCAGTATTCTTGGCTTCCTATCTTAAAAGAGTTTTTTCCACAGTAAGCAAGATAGAAAGCTACAATCACTTTGTTTAGAAAAACAAACAAGTTTCTAACCGTTCGGGTGATTGTGGCAATCTCTCTGTCTTTAGCTTGCAACTGGGACTCCAACCTCTCTTCCAATCTCGCTTTACTGCACTCACTAGCATCTCTGATCTTACTTGAGACATGGATAACAATCTTTTTAATCTTTACGTGCAACAAGTTTCCCACTACGGCAATGCTAGCATCATTCACTTGAGGCACCTATTTTATTAAACCTTGTGGTGTTTAGTGAAAATGCAACCTATATGGCTAATCATCATCGGTGTTATCAGTTTACTTTAGCAAATCCATGGATTCCAATTTCTTATGTCATCTAGATGAGATATCTGCTAAAACAAGTATTGTATTGTACTACGAAACAACATACTTGTTGTGTTCGAGAGAGAAAACTGCAGACATTTGATGGATGAAGCTTTTCTCCTTTTTATGCAACTCTTCACGAAAAAAAATTATATACTAATGATTCTTGTTGTAATTATATTATTTTGGAAAGTGTGAGTTTGCTCCCTTCATATATTAATGCTACTTGTGGTGATATCAACTTTAAAAAGAAAATGTAGTCTTCCTTTAATTTTTCTATCATTGTTTTTTATTTGTGAATGTTTAGGTTGTCATTTTTGAACTTATTTTTGGGGTTTGCTAAAAAAGGATACAAGTAGAAAAGGTATTTACTATTAATTTTAATATAACTTATGGATGTATGTAATTAAGTTCTGTTTTGTATGCATGTGTGGTTTTTTTTTTTTTTGTTTTTTTTTTTGCTTATGATACGTCATAGTTAGTTAAATGAAAACAAAAATCTAAAATTATATTGGAAAGTGCTCATTGATAAAGTCATATATATGTCTTTGAGGTTATGTTTACTTTTGTATGCATGTTTCTAATTGTATTTTATTATTTAGATGGACAATGAGGGAAAAGATACAATCTTTGTAATATTTTGATGGATGCACACTCGTCGAATAGGAATGTCATATTTGTTAATGATTGTTGTTTATTGGTATTTCTCTAAGAAACGAACACATAGGTTATCAATAGGTAATAATAGAATTAACTTTGAAAGAAGAGAGAGAATTAGAGCTCAAGTTATGCATGACATATTGGGACCGACAGGTCGTGATATAGTTAGAATGAGCCCTACAGCTTTTATACAATTATGTGAATTACTCAAAACGGATGGTGGTTTTTGACCAACACGGCGTGCTAGTGTTGAAGAACAAGTTGCCAAGTCCTTATATATTTTGACCCATCATGCCAAAAATTGTGCGGTTAATTTTTGGTTTAAGCGTTCTGGAGAAACAACAAGCCGTCACTTTCATCGAGTTTTAAAAGCTATTATAGAGTTAGAGGAAAGATTCATCAAGCAGCCTAATGGATTTGTAAACCCACCAGAGATTGAGCAGAATAGTAAATTCTTTCCATATTTTAAGGTAAAATTTTTTAAGATTGCAGTAGTCATAACATGTTTATAAATAACGGTTGACTGACATATAACTTTCTTGACTATAACATAATAGGATTGCATAGGGGCGATTGATGGCACACATATTCGAGCTAAAGTGTCTACTTGAGTTGCTCCACGGTATCGTGGGAGAAAAGACTACCCAACAATGAATGTATTATGTGCTTGTTCTTTTGATTTGAAGTTCACTTATGTTCTCTCTGGATGGGAGGGTACTGCATCTGACTCATGAATTCTGAAAGATGCACTATCTAGAGAAGATAAACTTGAGGTTCCAAAAGGTAATATATTTAGAGATATTAAATTCTTAATTATTTAATTATTTATTATTATTATTATTATTTCAACTTATAATAAGGTTTTTATTTTATTTTAGGAAAATATTATATTGCGGATGCTGGGTTCGGGCTGAAAGCTAAATTTATCACACCTTATAAAGGCGTCCGATATCATCTGAATGAGTTCTCGAGTAACCCACCAAGAACCATACGAGAGTTATTTAACCATCGTCATGCATCTCTACGAAATGCAATTGAATGAGCTTTTGGGCTATTAAAAAAAAGATTCTCAATCATATCAAGTGCTAATGAACCAACATATGAGGTTAAAACACATAAATTTATTGTTTTAGTATGTTGTATCTTGCATAATTATTTGCTAGGTATTGATCCAGATGAAAGCCTTTTAGCAGAGGTTAACGACCGAATTAGGAATCGACGTCGGTGTCATTGTCCTACAACAGATGAAGCTGACGAATATAGGGGAGAGTTGATCAGAGATTTTTTAGCTAATGCTATGTGGAGTGATTATAGTCGCTGTACCTAAACTATTTAGAATCAGATTTGATTTATGAGATAGACTTTTCCAACTACATTGTCGAATAAAGTATAGAATTGCTTGCCATCATATGAAAATTTATTTATTGTTTAAAATTGCTTGAAGTTCTTTACTATTATTACATAGGTTAATTTGTTGAATTTTGTAATTAATTCTTCTAATCATGTCACTAGAATGGAAGAGGGAAGTTCAAGTGGTGCTGAAAGTTATGGCAGAAGAAATGAAGTGGTATGGACACCTTTGATGGATGAAGCTTTGTTGGATGCATTAATGCAGCAACAGGAGAAAGGCTTCAAGCAGAATGGGAGTTTTATCTCACAAGCATATGACAACATTGTTATAGAACTGAGAGAAAAACTTGGGGAAGACATAACCAAGGACAAGGTCAAAAATCGGTGGAAGACCTTAAAAAATAATTTTGCAAAGTGCTATGATTTTTGGAGGAATGGTATGAGTGGATTTACTTGGAACCCTACCACTAAGCTTTGGAGTGTAAAACCTAAAGTTTGGGAGAGTCTAATTAAGATTAGTATCTTCTAGTAACAAATACCAAAAAATTATTTTTAATTTATTATATATTTATATGAAAGGTGTTGATATTTTTATGTTTGTTATTTGTTTTCTCAGGAAAAGCCTACAACTCGTGAATGGATGACAAAACCTGTTCCCTCTTATGATAAGATGCTGATATTGTATGGAAATGATAGAGCTACGGGTGATGAAAGTGGAACTGCGAAAGAAGTAAGACGTCGTCAAGCTTTTGAGCAGATAGAGACTATTGAAGAGATTGATCATCTTGTCTCAGAAAATGAAGTAAATTTGGAAAGCTGTGATCCGTCTAATGATGCAGAACAACATTTCTCTGAGGCACGAGTTCGTAAAACTAAGAAGGCTAAGGGAGCAAATAATGATAACGATGATGGGATATTCATTAAAGAAGCAATTGATAATGTTGCTCAAGTTATGGAACGAGGAAATCTAGTACTTGAGAAGGTGATGCAACGACTTCCAATTTCTGAAGAACAACTGTGGACTCTTTTAGAGGAAATATCGCTTGAGCCGCACGTGCTAACTGACGCATATGTTCATTTAATTGCACATCCCGAGAAAATACGAGCATTGTTAGGATGTCCTCAACATAGGCGGAAGGACATTGTCATGTGATTAGTCTTCGGACATTTTGGTCCATGATATTCCTAAATGGTTTCTTTCTTAGTTGGGTGGAATAAGTTAGAACACTTTTATTATTATATGGATTCAACATCTGAAATTATGTTGGTTATGTTTTTCAATAAGTTCATACTTATATTGTATTTAGGAGAATAATTATAAAAAGTTCCCGTACTTTATAAACTTTCACTTATGTTTTTAGTTCAACAATTTTTCTTCACAAAAATGTTTTCCTTTTCTTTTTATTGGATAAATATGTTCTTCAAATTAATCAACTTTATTGGGTCTATATATGAAAATTTTGTTAATGCAAGCAATTTATCACATTATTAAGAAAAAAAGAATAAAATGAATTTACAAGCTAAATTATGGGTAAATTTGTAATAACATTTAAATTCTTTCCCTCCTCTTTCTTTAATGAATGTATCCAAACAAAGGGGTAAACTTCCCTTCCTTCCTTTTAGTAAGTCTATCCAAACAAGAGTAAGGTCATGACACATTCCTCTTCCCTCCCCTTCCCTCTCCTTAATGATAATATCCAAACAGAGCCTAAGTAATAAACGAGGATAACCATTGGGTGGTTTAGAATTGAAATCAAATAAACCTCTAGCTTATCCACATGGACAGCAGCAAATTTACAGATCTAAATCAAAATATGATCCATCAATTGAGGCAAGCGACTCATCTCATCTAGTATAACTACTACTTTTTTCTCCCATTCATGTATTTTAATTTTGCAGGTCACAATATGTTTGTAGATGGCTCACAAGGTCTGAATCCTTAATTGTAATTTCACACTTTTCTTCTTACCAAGTCCATGCGGATATTATTAATTATCATACATGAGTTCAAGGTTTGAATATTCTCTTAATTTCCTTGACAGGTATTCACAAAAAAGCAATTTTGTAATATACACACACACACATACATACATATATATTTTCAGTCAAATTATATCTTTTGGAGTGCGTAGTGAACTTGCAATACCCATGTTTAATATTGTGCCAGCCAACTTGGATTATATTGTCCGCATATATGGACAGCACTGGCCATTTTCACTAGTTTTTTTGTTGATAATTTGACCAGACAAAAAAGAATACTTAAGAGACGCCATTGTTGAATACACACACACACACACACACGTGTAAAAGACTCTTAAGGTTTAACTGAAAATATATATTGTCCCTCTTATTTCAAAAATCCAAAAATTTGCACTGTCATAGACATCGGTGAAAAAAAACCAAGACTTGTTTAAATTTAGATTGAGGATAAAATAATAATATTGAACTGTTCATTAACTCTGAAATTATTAGTAGGAAGTTTAAAGTTACTGTTCAATGTTTTTTAAGCATAAATGTTAGTACACACACGAAATTTCATTACTTTTATCAAATAGATATCTATGGAGTTTAGGGTTAATGTCAGCAATTAATTGACACTATATAAAAAAATAATCACATCTAGAAGAAAATTAAGTGTACGTTTTTAGGTAAGAGAGATAAACTGTTTTTTTTTTTTCTAATCCAAACCTGGGCGGCTTTTGAATTTTTTTTCCCAGAAAAAAAATAAGAAAAAGAAGAATCTCTTTTAGTGGCATTTAGCAGTCAAACATAAGCTAAGGTGAATCATCCTTTTGTGGTTAATTTGACCAAATGTATGGTCACGAAGTGCCGATGAATCTTTGGTTTCCGACGTGTGGAATTGAATACATGGAGAGAGTTTTAATTAAATCACAACTCTACTTTGGATTTCAAAGTTGAAAATAATTACCTATTACAGCACCTAAGTCATATGATCTTTCTGTTTTAGTTTGACGCTTATATTCTCACATTCTTACTCCTGCTCTTGTTTTTCTCATATTAATTTTACTTGTATTTTAAAAAATAACATTTTTTCACTCTTACTTCCACTTCCAACTTTTACTTTCGGAACACTTTATATGACTTAAACGGACACCTTGTCCTTGGGGCTTACATGTATAAGTTGAGAGGAAAATTGGTGTACACTTGTCGAATTGCATCAATTGCATTAGTTTGTTAATTTTTGCTAAACTCTTTATAGGTATTTTATTTTCTCAGAAGGTTTTATTCTCTTTTTTATTTATATTTTATCTATAATTTTTTGAAAATCAATTATATTTATTTACTCAGTAATCACTTAAATAAGATTTTTAGATTGTGATTTGTTTTTCTGAAATTTTTTCTTTAACTGTCCTCAAAATTAAAAATTAATAAAACAGTGTATTAGAATTTATATAACATTAAGTTTTCAATTCATACACAATTCAAGTAAAAAATAATCATACATAAAAATAAACGCTAATTAATACAATCTTGTTTAAATCTCACCCAGAATTTGCGTAAATGGTAGTTCAA
This sequence comes from Aquilaria sinensis, assembly GCA_005392925.1. Lineage (NCBI taxonomy): Eukaryota > Viridiplantae > Streptophyta > Magnoliopsida > Malvales > Thymelaeaceae > Aquilaria > Aquilaria sinensis. The sequence goes on along the minus strand of SMDT01000373.1, from coordinate 144,124 downwards.
TGGCGAAAACAGATTAAAAAACAACAACCATTAAAAATAAGAAAAAAATGTCTAACACACTAAATGCAACATTTCGCTGCATTTGAATTTCATTTTACATTGCTCGGTCTCTCCCTCGCCTTTCTCCTAGGCCTCTTCCCTGCACAAAACAAACCATTTTAATCAAAATCATCAGCTGAAATCGCCGAACGCGAATTTTTCTGAAAATTTCTTAAATTCAAACTCGAAACAGTGATGATCGATCGACCACATACACAACCACGAACCGATCTCTCGTCAGCTCTGTTTCACCCCACGTTCCGATCCCATTCCCATACCCCATCGGCTCCAAGGTCGATATAGACCGATCGTTTGGCTCAAGGGGGCTGGAGATTACCGGTGATCGGACGGTGCTGAAGAGAGGATGCCGTCGCAGGGGGATCTGGATCGTCAGATCGAGCACCTGATGCAGTGCAAGCCTCTGTCGGAGGCGGAGGTTAAGGCTCTCTGCGAGCAGGCTCGCGCGATACTGGTGGAAGAGTGGAACGTGCAGCCCGTTAAGTGTCCGGTGACGGTGTGCGGAGATATTCACGGCCAGTTTTACGATCTAATTGAACTGTTCAGGATTGGGGGCAATGCGCCCGATACTAATTACCTTTTCATGGGCGATTATGTTGGTCAGTTTATGTAGACTTCGATTCTTTTCAAGTTGTTTTGTAGTTTGTCTTCTATTTCGATTAATTGTAATCTAGCGAACTCTTCGTGGATAATCGTAATTTAAGTTAGGATTGTTCAGCTGGATGTAGCATCCGAATTGAAGCCTTAGTTGTTCCGCTAAATTCCTACGTTTTATTTAGGGCTCTGATATCATATGAGTTTGGTCTGCCTAATTGATTGATCATCCGTGCCATTTACATGTTATGTGGCATTTGAAATTATTGAAGAAGAGTTGTCACCTAGTTGCAGTACTTACAATGTTGATTTATTGTCTCATAAATCTTCTCAGTGCTTGCTAATCAAATGGTTAACGTATTAGGCTCTTACCATTTTTTCCCCTCATAATGTTATTACTTACATGTTTGCAGATCGTGGGTATTACTCAGTCGAAACTGTTACACTTTTGGTGGCCCTGAAAGTTCGATACAGAGATAGAATTACAATTCTCAGAGGAAATCATGAGAGCCGACAGATAACTCAAGTGTAAGATTTTAGTGTATCCTCACCTGTCATCCTATTCATATTCTTTTGCTCTAGCAAACTTTTGCATCCCATTTGTGTGTCATGTTACTGCACCTGTTTCTTGTATATTTCCCTAGCAGAATAGCAGAATAAACCATGTAAAAGTTGCCATTTATTGATAAAATGGTCTCTGGATGATCTGATGATCAGCATGTGATTGGTATCAAGTAAGGCATCCTGTTGCATTGAGTAATTGACATGAATCCCCCCCCCCCCCCCCCCCCCCCTCCCCGCGGGCGGGCGCCATTCTTCCCTTTCCATTCCCCTTATATAGCTTTTGTGATGATTCATAATTTTGGAGATATATGTACTTCATGTTCTCATTAGTATATAAGATTCAGTTGAATTCTTTTTCTTTATATTTGCTTTTCAGCCACAGTTTATGTTTAATTTTATTTCACTTCCTGTTAAAATTTTTGTTTTCTTGTTTGCCTTTAGGTATGGATTTTATGATGAATGCTTGAGAAAATATGGAAATGCTAATGTCTGGAAGCATTTCACCGACCTCTTTGACTATTTACCCCTTACAGCTCTTATTGAGAGTCAGGTTTGAGTTTTACTTGCTTCACTCTGTTTAATTTGATTGATTTACGATTCTTCTGACTGAATTTCATAAAATCACAGATTTTCTGTTTGCATGGAGGACTTTCGCCCTCGTTGGACACATTGGATAATATTAGGGCTTTGGACCGTATACAAGAAGTGAGTTCTCAAAGCCTTTATGATTCATTAAGAATGGTGAATGGTTGATGGAATGTGTGCTCATTAACTATAGTTAAAACTTAATTATTCTCATTATTACCATTTGGCCATTAGATTTTATCAGGAACCTTTGTTGAAATGAGGTTATAACAGCTGATGAATTTCAATGCTGACAGTGTTTTAGTATATCTTGGGTTTATATCCATGTTATCAGTTCTCCTACAATCTTGCTTCTTGATTTACTCAAATATTACTATGAAATCATCTTCAGACTTCCTCTGGGTTGCTGTGTTCAATAAAGGATGCTCTTCACTTTTCTTGTAGGTACCACATGAAGGACCGATGTGCGATCTCCTGTGGTCAGACCCTGATGATCGCTGTGGATGGGGTATATCCCCTCGTGGTGCTGGCTACACTTTTGGGCAGGATATTGCACAACAGTTCAACCACACAAATGGTCTCACTTTGATCTCAAGAGCCCACCAGCTTGTCATGGAAGGATATAACTGGTGTCAGGTACATGAAGATACAAACTGATCATGCTGACCGTAATTGAGTGAATTGAACCATTCATTCCTGTACTACGCATAATGTTAGATTTTAGCCTCTAAACTATAAATCATGGTGTAGTTGTTCCTAATTATTACTCATGTTGTAGTGTCAAGAATCTACGAACAAATTGGAGTAATAACTATCAATGCTAGATGATATCTGACATGTTGTGGGACACAGAGGAAGATACCTATTTGCCACACCAGATTGCCATTTACCAGTGTTGCTGGTGCTTGACTTAATCTTGACATTGCAATACAAGTACTAGTAGTTTAAGGATGATTAAGCTATGTTTTATTACATAAGGACATAAATGTTGTATTGCATACAGTTTAGGAAGAATATTGCAAGTTTCCATGGCACTTGTACATCAAGTTCATTTGTTGTTATCTCATCTAATGATCTTCCATCATTTTGTAGGAGAAGAATGTGGTTACTGTCTTCAGTGCTCCAAACTATTGCTACAGGTGTGGGAATATGGCTGCTATTTTAGAGGTTGGTGAGAATATGGAACAAAACTTCATTCAGTTTGATCCCGCACCTCGGCAAATTGAGCCTGACACAACACGAAAGACTCCTGATTACTTCCTGTAATTTTTGTGCTTGAGCTTCCTGTCTGTAGCGATTGTTTGCTGTTGTATCGATATAGATGTGTACTGATAAGGATGGGCTCTTGGTTGTTCTAAGTTGAGGATCGCCGCAACACTAACTCCTCTGTGTCTGTTAGTGTGGTCGGAGTCTCGAAGATTGACTTGTAGGCAGCAAGCATTACTGACAAGGCTCACAAGCTTAAGACCGTTGTACATTTTCTTGAGGGTGGGGATTGCAGAAAGTTATTTGTGTAGCAGCTTTTAGATTGCACATTTTTTTATTGTTAGCGTCAAGTGTTTGAAAGAGAAGAAAGGACTTTTGACGGAACCAAAATCTTACACGTTAACAAAGAAGCATAAGCATTATTGTGCAGTAAAGTCCTCGTAGCAGATTTCTATGAGATATATCGAGCGGCGTCTTACTTACGGTACGGAACCTAATTTAAGTTGATTTTTAAATTGAACTATTCACACACGAACAACTACAACTCAATGTAAAAGTAAACGTGAGGAGAATTCTATCTGGTCGCTTCTCGTTTCTCAAAACCTGAGTTGGTTTGGTTTGGAATTCGGATTTTGCATCAGATGATCCATTTGCCTCGTACAATTCCGAAATAAAAACTTGAGAAGACTCGCAACTCAGGCATCAGAAAAAGTGTTTTAACACTGAAAAAATCAGTAAATGCAAATATAATGCCATTATAATTGCTGCAACGATTAATTTGCTAGAGATTTCCAGTCTAGGCAATACTTTTCTCACATGACAATATTAAATGTACTACAACTTCAGTTTTTATTTTTTTAAAAAAATACTGTATAGAGACTATTCGTCCCATACAAAGTAAAATTCATTGGTTTAACATTCCAACTTTACACAATTCAGTTCGGGGCTTGGAGCTGCAGTGAAAAACAGCTAGCTAGCTTGACTCGTTTGCTTTCACCGGAGATAGGTAGAGAGAGAGAGAATCAGGTGCCCTTCTTATCATTCCAAATTTTCTCACCACAAAAGGAAGCAGACAAACTGAATAGCAACTCCTCACAAAACGAAAACGACACCCCACTATTTCTGTACAAACAAGGAATCATAAAATCAACCTACAACACCTAATCACCTCCTAATCTCATCATTAGTTCCCTCCCCTCTCCCACTAATTACCCATCCCCTGTCTTAATCTCATCCCACTACTTAATTATCCCCATTGCTGCTTTCCCTTTAATTATAATCCGCCATAAATTTAAATAACTAGCAGTAGTAAGTACTTAATATTTAATCATTTCATAATAAAATTTACCAGCGCCAACTCCAATCTCCTTTACAACTCGAAATTTATCTTTATCGTTTTATCCTGATATATCCCTTAGGCAACACTAATTATGCTGTCCCCACCAGATATAGCCTGAAAAGCAGAAGATCTCACCGCCGCCGACGCTGTTGGCGCCGACTTCTCCTCCGATGAGGCCGTTGAGAGTTTGAGTGAGAGAGGCGCAGGGTCAACGTCAGCTGGGCTATCCTCCTTTAGATTCAGGTCGGCCATTTTCGACGATGGCGGAACCGGAATAACCGGTACCGGTCGGACCAGCTTGGGACTCCGTTTCCCCTGGCCCTGGTTGCTTGCACCCAAAGCTAGACCCCCCGCCGGGCCGTCTCCCGTTACTGGTAGTACTACCGTACTCAGATGCCCCGGAGCCGCAAACGACGGCACTGAAAACACTCCGACCTTCCCACTCATGTGCGGCGGTGGCGCCGACACCTGTGGAATCGGGATTGGTAAGGCTACGCTCTCTTGGTGGCCTTGATCTTCCTCCATTGAAGAATTAGCGAACTATATGTACACACCAGAGTAAAAGTTAAAATAAATCAGAGGCGGATTAAAACCATTTTCAGGGTTAATTTATTGTAGAGAAACGGGTTTGAAGTACCGTATCAGTGGTGATGTCGAAAAGACTAGAGCGACGGCGTCGGCGGTTCTGGTTGCTCCGTCGGAGAAAGTACTTTTGGGCATGACTCGCCACCTGCGTCGGCGTTCTTGTCTTCACAAAGTTTCTTGAAATCCCTCTCCAATCTCCCTTGCCCACTTTCTGTAGTCCCAATAAGAACAATCTATGCTCCTCCTCCGTCCATGGAACACCTGCTAAACTTTCTTATCAGAGACGGCCTCTTTTGGTGAACGAAAAATAAATTCGAAGAAGACAGATCGCTGAAGCTAAACTAGTTACTAAACAGAATCTTAGAGTGCAATATATTCCAGTATTCCTATTGATAGCTAGCAGTCACCTCTCTTGCGCTCACGGCTTCGGCCGGAAGCGTGGACAACGTCATCGGAGGCGTAGCCGGCGTCTGCGTTGGAGTCCGGCGGCTGAGCGAACTGGGACAGATTATTCATGCTAACGCTTTTCCTGAAGGACGAGGATGACGGCGAACCTTCTGTAAGCCGCACGCCGAACAACATGATGCCATTATCTCCTGCGGCGCCGCCGTCACTGCCGCCATGCTCTGCGCCGGCCATCGCAAAGCTCGCTCTCTATTAACCTAGATGATCGTATTGCGCCAACGAAATCAATAATAAATTACAAGGAGCCAAGAGAAGATCGGAAGCTGTTTCAAGCCCTGGAAGATGAGAGGTCGTTTGCTGAGAATAAATTGTGAGGGAGAGAGAGAAAGAAATGGAAGAAGAATATAAGAAAGAGAATATGAGTGGGGCTGCTGCCACCTTGTGTTTTAGGGTTTTAAATTTTAATATTATTAAACTTAAAATGCACTCTTTTCAGACGATAATTCTTTTTTTCTTTCTGACAAAGTAGGAAACCATTTTTCCGAACCTTTTTTTAAATATAGCAACTCGAGCTTTCAGAGGAAAAATGTTAGAGCATTCACCAAAGTTTGAAGCTATTGCTCCAAAATTTTGTCTTCCTTACTAATTTTCAAAAGCAAGTTATTAGTAATTATTTTCATATATAAGAAGTATTTTTTTTCATTCATATACTAATTGAGACTTTACATTTAGAAAAGTCCAAAAAGTTCATCAAAACAAAGTTCAAAAACTATTTTCTAAACTTTTTTTTTTTTGTAAAATTTAGGTATTATTTATGAATTTTTCTTCTTTCTTGGTCGCGTGGACAAAAAAATTTAAAAAAATTAATTACCTTCTAAAAATTTTTATTCTGGTGATTATTAATTGATTAAAGTGTTATCTTTTAAATAGTATTAATTCTAGATAAAAAATGAAAATGAAAATAATCAATTATTTTTATGAGAAAAGAATAGAGGTTTAAGTGTTTAATTTCTTTCTAATATATTAAAAAACGCTTGTCCTATATTTTGAATACAAAAACTCCTTAATAAAATAAATGATTTTAATTCCTATTTAAGCAACAATTTTTTAAGGGGGTACTTGAACTTGCACAAACTCCTTTAATAAAAGGTAATGGAATGGAAGAGGTTTAAGTCCTCATCAAACCTTCACAAACATTCCCATCAGGGCATGAAATGTGTTTTTCTTTTTTACTTCAATCCATCTATAAAATTCTTAAAATTGTGTCCATTAAACGATCAAGTGTCTGAATAATTTCAAATCTGAAAACTCATAAAGGGTTCACAACTAATTATACTGATAATTAAGTTTGCATTCTTAATCATTACTAAAGTGCAACAAGAAAAAGCATATTTTAATTATGTAATACTCCCTCTATGAGCTTGAATTTGGTAAATTTATACCTTTGTTGCGTTATCCCAGAACTTTCAGAGAAATCGTCCAATAATCTAATGGGGACAATTTTGAAATTTTCATTAGTGGATGGATCCAAAAATAGTTTGATGATTTGATAGGCACAATTATAAGTTTATTGATGGCTCTTCAGGAGTTATAACCAGACCAAAGTCATAGAAAAATTTATATATCAAAATTTGGCTTATGTTTGAGCAAAATCAAATTAACTATATATGATACGGATAATATTTATATATGCAAATGAAATATACATGTAATTTTGCAAAATTTTTGTGTTCAAAGTTCTAGGTATACAGCATTTTTTCCATTTATATTTTATTTATTTATTTATTTGGTTTTGTATAATCACGTGGGAAAATTTTAAGATGCTTGCGCGATCACCGGCCGGTGCCACAAGATCCAAGTGACAACATTTTCAGATCGCGATTCCTGACCGTCCGTTACGGCTAACTTGTCTCAGATGCAAACAAGTTCCTCAGGTTTTGTAATTTCTTGTCTACCTCAATTCGAAGATAGGATAAAATTCATCGATGGTTGCTTAGTTTTTAGCATCATTTCAAGGTCATCCCTTTATCTAAACTTTCCTTCATAAAGTCCTTGGCTCCTATATCTTATTTTAGCCGTGGTTCTTCCATCAGTTTTGTTGTTTCAATATTATTTTTTATGCAAATTGGCAGTCCCAAAAGTTTTTCTGAGACGCACACTATTTTTGTCGCTTCTTCTTTAATTACAATATATAAGGGTAAGCTTAGGTCGGGTTGTTTCTATTTTCTAGTGAAATCAAATAAACCCAAGATAGAGATGATCTCAAAAAAATTACACTACCTAACTAAAAAACTGATAATTGACTAGAATTAGAGTCATGGGTCTAATCTTTTTGGTTCTAGTTTTGGATTTTTCAATTCTTATCAGATAGATAAAACAATTAATAACTTTGTAATCCAATAAAATTATATTAACAATCAGTTTAAGAAATATTTAACATAATATACAATTTAATCCACATTTAAACGTACATATTTTTAGTATATGAGCAATTTAGCAATACTCCATTCGTCTCAAAATGGATAAAAAATATTCCTTTATAGGACTATTGAAACATTCCCTTCTCTTGAAAGTTTTTAACATCCAATTTATTTTATTATCTTCATTTAAACTCTCAATATGAAAAATACAACAAAGTATTTTTTTTTCTAATCTTTATTTAAACTCTTACTACACAAAACCTAAAAATAATTTTTTTAATCATCGCATAAAATTTTACTTCACAAAAGTAAAAAATATTTTTTTTAATTTTAGTTTTAGGAAAAAAATTAAAAAAAATCATAAATTATACACACATTAATCTCTGTACTCAGAAAAATGTTTAATCTTTTACAGAACAAAGTGAATATCATAATTTTTAATATACATATTCACACAAAAATGTATAGGCAAATTAGTCATACACATGTTCAAATATACATTTAAATGTACATATTTATACATAAATATATGAATAATTTAGTAATATCACACTTTTTATTTTATATTTATATGTATACCTTGAGTTTGGTTCTACCTTGAGTTAGTTTCATATGAAACTATAACCAACTAAAAAACTGATGGTTTCTCATATGTGTAATTAACATAGGAACCATGATCCATTTTTGCCCAACCTCAACACAACCTAGTAGGGCTGTTCGAGTTGGATTTCAGGTTTTCCTAACTCATGCTTACCCCCTAACAGTAGATGACTATATCATACAAACATCAAAACTAATGCCAAAACTAACAAAAATACATAATCTTGAGGATTGAAATGTAGATAATTAGCCAAACTTACCCTTGCCTCTATTTGAAACATGACCAACCCATATGGATTGGCCTTCAAGATGAAGTTTTGAACATAGGCAAGTGGAAGAAGATGAAGTTTTGGCTGATCTACATTGCAGTCTCCAAAGATTATACGTGTCTATCAGTTTTAGTCTTAAGTTTGATGTTTATACGATATGGTCGTCTGCTATAAAAGAGGAAGCCACAAGGCAATATTGGTCTATATAGGGCCTTTGATGCTTCCATATCAGCAACTTCCATAAAAACAACATAGAGTGACCACAATTTACAATTAGGGTAAAATAAATAATCCAGATGACTTTATAAGAACAAAGTTGAAAAAAAAAGATCATCTTATGACAAACTGTAAAAAATTAAGGAGTATGAATGAACTTTACCCTCCGGAGTTGCGCGAGATGGGGATGGCTATAAATTAAAAATAATTTAAAATCGAACTAACCATCGGGCGGGCCTCTTGCTCGTTTGAGATAAACAGATAATTATTCTCTCGAAAAGGATGAACGGATAATATATTTAAAATAGATAGGAGCACTACATTATTACTTAAATAGCAGCAAACAGCAATAATAGTACCTTTAGATATATTCTCTGAAAAAATAGCGCCTTTAGATAATTTTTTTTTTCTGATCTCTACCCACTAGCTAGATCTATTATCAATAATCCTTTCTTCCCAATATATATTATATAAAAAGTATGAATATTATGTTATAAACATGTAACTTTTTATATTTTTTTTATGGACACTCCCTAATATATACCATATTTACAATAAGAATTATGAACTTTATATATATTCCCTTTATCTCATATTCTTTGCACTATTTGACTTTTTCACTTAGTTTAATTTAAATTTATTTATATTATTATTTATTTAAAAAAAATTAAAAAAATTATATTTAAAAATTATATGTCTTGATTTATCATTCTTCTATAAAAGTTATTCATTTATATACTAAAATGTTGAAAATAAAAAATTATAAATTAATTATTAAAAAGTAAATTGTGTAAAGAATATGGGACAAAGGGATTAAAAATAATGTATAAATGTGAAAAAAAAGACACATATATATATTTTATTATATAAAAAAATTTAAAAGGTAACATATATTATGAGAAGTACGTAACATATGTGTATCTATGCATGCATTAAAGTTTATTTAATTATATCTTTTTTTTTTGTGGGTGTCTACATATATGGTATATAAATCATGCATAATAAAATATATGCTGCACCAGAAAAAAAAACATGAAGATTAATAAATGAGCTAGAAAACCTGTGTACCGTCCAATAAAATGTGATTTTCTTGATATATAGATCAAAATGAAAATTCTAAATCGTAATTTAACTGGAGGAGATAAGAATATTATTGTAAGGTGCGGAGTAACTAGGGCATTTGGTTGGTTGGAGAAAAAATAGATAATGTGGTGCAGAAGCAGCCAAGGAGTATTGGACATGGGACTGAATCCAAACAACGATCGATCCCGGGAGGTATTATTGTTGATTTCCAATTATTAACTTTTGATTTGGAACTTAATCTAACTAATTAATTAATATGTACGTTAAATCGATGTCCCCATAAATAATTGACTTAATTTTATGATTTGTATTATCAAAAGACTTTGTATTCATCAATTTTTTGACAGTTCCAAAATATCATTCACACACCGGGTAAAAGTTTATTAAAATACTGTTAGGGGTGAAAGTGAAACTTCTTGGTACTTATTTTCATATGAAAAATTCTGGATAAAATAAATGATCTCTTATTTAAGATATATGAGTCTCATGTGTTTCGAAACAACATCACCTTTTAGTGTTAAAGATTGTAAAAGTTATTTTGTAATAATTTTTACATTAAAATTAAATTTTTAAAAAAACTATCATAACTGTTAATAATTGATGCCACCATCTAACACTAATTTTAAATGTTGTAAAACTAACTTAGCTTGAGCAACTTATTAAATTTATTGTCCATCAAATATCAAATCAAATTGGAAGGCACATGATTGTGTGAAATTTGTATAAAAATGTTTGAACATGACTAGCATTTTCTTAGTTTAATAGTAGTGAAGGAATTGGAGGGGGGAAATGACCGCATACTATTGGAAAAAATGGGAATTGAATGACTAAAGGGGTGGTGGGAGAAGCAGCGTCTCTCTCCACCGTCAACTTGGCATATTCGCTGCTTCATTTCTGAAGATTTCCTTGTCTCCATATAACTCCATTTCACATCGTCCTTCCATTTCTTTCGCTTTCGCTAATTAATAAACTAATCATATATACATTGAAAAGCAGTTTTTAGTAGTTAATTTAATTGAAGAACATCGCTTCAATATAAAGGCAACGCATGGCATGTACCTTTACTCTAATTCCATCAATGGTTTATCTAATTCCATACGACCTATTGTAAAAAGAATGAAGAAAAATTTTAAATGAGACTTGCCAATTACAATTATATTCCCGCTTTTTCCTTTTATTTTGATTCACCTTCCATTCTTTTCGTTCCTCTCCACCATCTCTAAATCCCTCATACAACCCCACCTCGTCAGTCGTTTCAATTTAAATTTATTGTATTATTGTGCTTTATTTTTATATAAAATAAATATTTACCTAAATTATTAATTTATTAAAATACTATCTTCTAAAAATTTTTAAATATAATCTTAAAGTATTTTTATAAAAATTATTTTTATTAATTTTTTAACTTATCTAACCTAAAAAAATTAAAAATGATTTATTTTGAGAAAAATATTCAAAAATAACTTTTTAGACTCCATTAAATTAATAATTTAAAAATTAATCACTTTATATAGAAATAATAAATACACACATTCTGACACCTTTATCACCGGAGTCAGCCATCCTCTGCCGATCGGCAACTCATAAATATGTCTCTTAAATCTATTTGGCATGCGTGAAAATATATGTAGAACAAAAATGAATATATATATATATATATATATATATAACTGGTTTTATGTGGGAGGACGGTTTGGAATTGTGGAGGATGAGAAGAGATGGGGTCCATTAGTCACCTAGAAAATTATTGGTTATCTTTTTGCCATCTCTTTAGCTCAGCCTTTGTATGTGGTTGTGGTTCTGCAGTGGCCGATCCCTTTACGATTTCATTGACAATTTTGGGTTATAAACAAAATGGCCACCTTTTCCTTCCCTTCCCTGTCACCTTTTCGAGCATGACCCCTAAAATAAGAGGAGCTCTCTCTTAAGTTAACCTTCGCTCCTTTCTGCAAACCCAATATTCTCCTCTTTTCAAGAAAAAAAAAGGGAAATTCATTATTAATAAACAGACATATATGAGTACAACATACGTATGAAAGATGTATAGAAGGACATGCTGCTACCAACACGCTCAAGTCTTTCTTGACTTAGGTCTTTTATTATTTTCTACGCACCAAAAAAAAAAAAGAAGAAAATGTATGAAGGCAGTGGCGGATCCAGGATTTTTGGTTCGGGGGGGCAAGCCCGGAGGAGAGTTGGCGGAGCCCGGAGGAGAGAGACGACGTCGCAGTTAGGTAAAGCTGTAAATTGGGACTAATTTATACTAATTCAAAGATCAAGGAGCAAATCATACGAGTTTAAAACGTTTGAGGACTAATAGTGCATTTTGGCCATTTACGGCCCCCCCCCCCCCAGCAACACGTAGCTTCGCCCCTGTATGAAGGTATATGTATGCAATTGCAAGTCAATTATGTACACGGATGTGGTACAATAATGGATCAACCTTTGAGGTAAAAAGAGCAAATATGCCATTGATCTTAAGTTAATGGGACAAACCGCGTATCAATATATTCTTTGAGGTAAACATATAATTGATGTTTTTAAAATAAAAAATTACCCATTAACATAATTTACTAGAGATAAATCACTCATTGAATAGTGCCAATAATAAAGGGATGGTGATAGTGGCTGAGGGTGCGATTGATGCCAGATGGAGCAACAGTGGATGCTGTGACTAGAGCGGGTCGAGCCGAGCGCCAAACCACTTTGGGGGGATGAGGAGTAAAGAGTTGAGAGATCGAGAGATGATGGGAGAGGAATAGTAGCTAGATCTGACGGAAAGGATATGTTGAGGACTAGATAATTCTAATGAGGGTAGAAGAATAATCTTATTGATATGTTGCATATGAAGTAGAGCACACGTTCGACCTGCTAGGAATCCAACCCAAGTAATGGATCCATTAGTGTCATCTTTTTAGTGGAGGAGAAAGTCACCCCGTTTTACGAATTTTGTCCCGAACCCACAGTATTTAAGTTGCTAAAGTCAGGTCAATTTAGGTCAAACTCAAAATTACCTGAATTATTCATAATCCCAGCTAGACATAGTAAGTTTAAAGCCCAACGAAATACCTTAACACACTAGCCTAACTTGGTTAATATTCATTATCCCACATTTCCGCTAACCCTAATACTGCACACAAACACAATGCACACATACAGCCTATTTTTCACTCATCTTAGATGCTCCATACATGTTACTCTTACTCTCTCAAACCAACAGCCGCTCACTCACGCTACTCATGCGATAACGTCTAATTCCATCATCTTCATTTACTGTCAACCTCTTGCCTCATCCTTTATCCTTTACACCTCCCTTCTTTGTCTCTGTCATTCTTGAATCATTGTCAAATCAGAGTCACGAACCAAAGGTACTTTGCAAGAACTTGTTATATATTTTACTTGCTTATGATTAGTAGCTATAATTGTTTCTTTCTTGTAGTTTGATTACTTGAAGAATGTGAAGATTGAAGAGAGATAAAAAAGATCAAGAAAATAAGTTGCTACTAGCTTTGGCCATGTTGGGCTGATTCATGCCCAACTTAAATTATGTCTTCCAAACTTGAATTTGTCAAGTTCAGGTTAGGTAAGGTGCTTTAAATATCAGTTGAGTTTTGGCCATGATTTTGGGGTAGAGTATGTTGAATTTGGTCTAGTTTGACTATAACCCAACATTTCTAACTAGGCTTTTACCCTACTTTTTAGCATGGGACTAAACCCACGATGATAATGCATATGGTTTTCATTTGGCTACAGCCTACAGGTTAGAAATTAGAAATGATGATTTTTAAAATTATCTCCTATATATTCAAACAAAACCTTAGCTCTATCATTTTTAATAGATTGCAATCAAATCAAACATGAGCTCAAGTCTTTTGAAACTAATATGGGTTATAACCAAATTAATCATGTATCCACCTGAATAGTTTCAAATGATTCAAATTTCGTTAGCCAATTGAAAAAGAGAAAACATATACAGTGGCACCTTTAGAATAAATTAGGCAAAATGGGCTAATAACCTACTAAACTTTTCACTATAGCATAGATTGGCCCCTATAGTATTTTTGTAGTTAAATCACCTACTAACGTTACATTATCAACTGATATTGGCCATTGTTGTTATTTTTGTCCAATTGTATGATGATATGAAATATTTTGATGATGTGGTGACAGACATAGCACGTATATGTGACAAGTTTGTCTTAAAAAAAAAAAACCTATATTAAACCTGAATTTTTTTTTCCAACATTGTAAAGCCCTTATAAGTTTTTAAGGTTAACAATTTAGCTACCATTTTCCTTTATTTCCTATAAGTCATACTTTCTATCATATTTTCTGTTCTTTTTTCTCACTCGACAGTCTATTCTTCCTTTGTTGTTCATCACCTAGATTCCAACCTGACAAATTCTCGTCTCAACTGCACACGCTTTAGATGACTCGCAAGTATTCATTAATGAATTTGAATCTTCATCGGTGAATCTGAGGGCAACTTAACCAAGGTCCAAATCCCCATTTGATCAATGATTGCCCTCACTATTTCCTTTTCTTGCCAGAATTACACTAAGCTTAATCATCCAAAACTTCAAATCAAATCCCTATTTCCTTATGCACACTTTTTAAAAATCCATATCAAACTGCAAAACCATGGAGATTATCAAATCTAGTTTGGCCAAACTATTTGCTTATGAATTTCATAAGGCCTGTGGTTCTCCATCGCCCATAACATTCACTAGAAACCTAGTTAACTACAAACAACAACTCATTCTCCACAATCAATTTTGGGGAACTGAATTCAACGTTTACTTGCTTGTGTTTGTCCTTCTCCTTATTGTTTTGACAATGGTGGCATAATTAGATGGGATGATTCTCTAGGTTGCCTTTCTACTCTTTGCTTTGACAACGGTGCAAAGATGATAAACAAGAATTTCTGCTTCAATCGTGAATGGTAGGGAACAGCTAACGACAGCAATTTCAGCTATGGTGACGCATAAGGAAGGTACAAACCTTTAAGACTGCCATAGAAGCAGCATGTATGCTCATCGCTTTAGCCTGCACACCATTTGTTCAATGAATTTCCTCATCTAGTTCTTGTCTTACAAAATTTGAGGACCAATGTGCGTCAATGAATATGGTTTGAGCATAAATGTTATAATTTATCCATAAGGTTGATAATTAGGTGACTTTTTTTATTTATATTATTCAACAAACTTAATGAAATATTCTAAAAAAAAGAAATATTTTCTTCGTTAATTTGTAAGTGGCTAATTTTTTCACATTCAAAATAATAGTGTCATACTTCACTCGACCACAATTGTAAGTGGATGATTTAATTGAAAAAAAATAAAAGTGAGTGATCTATTTTATAGCAAAAACTTTAGTGGAATATTTATCCCTTTTGCCACTAAATTATGTACTACTATAGTTACACTCAAAGTTGCAAAAATGCCTTTAAATATACATGAGCAAAGTGCGAATTCCTTTTACATTATTTTCAATATATTATTTCATATTGTTCTTATATAAAATGAAGGTGAGACTATAAAATTAAAATTTCAAAGTTATTAAAGTAAGGGTTTCAATTACAAAAATTTAGACAAGTAATCAATTTGTACAAAAATAGTGCGAATAATATATTAAAATTGAAAAAAAAAAAAGCTTACCTAATATTAGCACCTTTAAAAAATTATATATACAACTAGGTAGCACATGGCAAATATATATTGGAAAAATTATAAAAAACACGTACTAAGGTTTAGTCAAACTTATAGTTTTGTCCTCATATTTCAAATATCTACAGTTATTCATTGCCAAGTTAACTCCATCATTTACCATTAATATACAAAATGAAAAATAACTGGCTTTACTTTCCTAGACTTCTTACTTAAAAATTTTGCCCTTAATAACTAAAACATGTTCAAATCAAAACCAATTAATCTGAAAAAAAAAAACTAACTAGAAACTTAGAATGGATCTAAATTGCACTTGCTTCCTTATTCCCTCACTCCCTATCTACCCTCACCATCGTCGCTACGTCACCCCCTTATATCTGTTCTTTCTCTTTCTCTTCGAATCGATTATCTTGTCATTCCTATTGTATCCCCATCAACAAACATACGAAGCCATACTAGTGATTTGACTCCGTCAATCATTAAAAATGAGGTATTTGGCATTCAATGAAATTGGTGTGGTAAGACAAGTTCAATTGAATCACTCTTGTACATCCAAAAATTTAAGGGCAATACAATTATGGTCAAGTACGATGGTGCATCAAATGAAATCGGTGTTCAGCGTTCAAGTACAGCCAGATGATTATGGTCAATTGCGGGGTAAGCCAAATCACTCATACTGGTTTTGGTTTCTCATTTGAGTTCAAGAAAGAATGCTCCTCCAGTTTTCGGCCAACGAAATCAGCTCCCACTTCTCCGGCAAAGCCGAGTGGTGTGTTGAGAATTTGGTTAAATTTAAGGGACTCGATTTGTTTTCTTTTACCGTTTGAATGTTCAGGAATTTGATTCAATTTTGCTTAATGGGTATCTTTCAATTTTGTTGTTTGGGAATAATTCCAATAGCAGTGGCCTCGGATCAAGGTGACCTCAGTGGCGGGCCCAGGATTTTAGGCTCAGGGGGCTAAGGGCAAAGCAGATGTGAAAGGAGTGACGTGCAAAACGTACAAGAAAAAAATTATTTAAATAATTATTTATAAA